>NW_010578718.1:18261-58317 GCF_000705375.1 Tinamus guttatus
CCCCCAACAGCCGCCATTAGACATGCCGCCATTTTGAGTTTGCCCAGACCCGAGGGCTGCTCTTTATACACACTCTAAAATGCTGACCTAAAATGAAAATAAAAACCCTGGAGGTACCCCCCACCCCCTTTTTTTTTATCTTTCCCCCTGCCTTTTTGGGGGGAGGGAGGGAATCCTGCAATGCAGTTTTGTGCTAGTTTGTCCTTCTTGCTGCCACCTGTCAAAAGGCAACCGGGGCACATCCCCCCACAGCCCTCAGCAAGGCCAAATGAAGATGTTCCTCCCCTCACTGCATTTTTACCTTTTTTTCCTTTAACCTTCTTTACCACTTTTCCTCTTGTATCTCTTCATTCCTTTTTTCCTATTTTTCTATTCTTACCCTTATTTCTTATTTTTCTTTTTTCTATTGTTTTCTCCACACTCCTTTTTTCTTGTTCCATTTTATTTTTTTTCCATTTTCCCCATCTTTTCTGTTTTCTCCCCTTTTCAATATTTCCCATCTTTCCAATTTCTTCTTTCCATCTTCCTTCTTTCTATTTTTCCCATTTCTCCATTTTTCTTTTTTCAATTGTTTCTACCATTATTTCTTCCATTCTTTTGGAATTCCATTTTTTCTCCGAAAATTTTTGGGTTTTTTTTTTCATTGGTTGTTTTTCCCTTTTATTTTTCTCATTACATTTTTTCTTCATTATTTTTTCCATTGTTCATTCTATTCCTTTTTTCTTTTTTTTCTACTTTGTTTCCCAGTGTTCTCCATCTTTTCCCTTGTCTTTTCTCATTATCATTCCCACTAATTTCATTATATTTCCATTTTCCATCTTTTCTCCTTTCTCCATTTTGTCCTTTCCTTACTTTTTTGCCATTTTTCACATTTTTCCCATTTATTCCATTTTTTTAAAAAACTCCCCATTTTCTCTTTTATCTCCTCCCCTCCCCCCCTTTTTAAACCTTTTAATCATTTTCTTCATTTCTTCTTTTTTTTTTCTTTGTATCTTCTGTCTTTTATAACACCTTTTCTTTTTAACCGTTCTTTCCCCCTTTTCCTTTTTTTTCCCTTCCCTTTTCTCCATAGTCTTTGGAGACCTTCCATCATAAAGCGTGTTCACTGCTGTTGCACACTGGAATGGGTGCTGCAAGAAAATGGCGGCATGCTTGTGAGGGGCTGGGCTGCTCACCACACCTGCCACGCCCTGCCCCACCCCTAACGGTCGCATGCCAGTTAACATGCCACCATTTTGAGTTTGCCCAGACCAGAAGGCTGCTGACCTAGAATGAAAATTTTAAAAAGGGAAATATTCCCCCCCCCGCCCCTTTTCTGGGGCAATGGGGGAAGAGGAGGAGCAGTGTGGTGGTAGAGGGAAGGATTCTGCAGCATTTTATGCTATTTCATTCCCTCCCACTACCACCAAGAGCCTACCCAGGCACCTGCCAACTCAGCAATTGCAAATCAAGCAGATGTTTGGGGTTTGTCTTTTTTTTCTTTTTTCTTCTTTCTTTTTTTTAAACCTTTTTCCTTTCTTTTGTTCCCCTTTTTTCTTCTTCTTGTCATATTTCATTTTCTTTCCTTTTTTTTCAACCTTCTGTCATGCCCTGTTCTTTATGAGGTGCTACCTAGAGGTTTGCCCCACAGTTCCAGCCCACATGCTTTACCTTGAGGTTCATCCTAAATCTCCCTGTTATTTTTTTGTAGATGGGCCCTTGAATGATGACCAGCATTGTGGCTTTCTGACCCACAAGGTCTCATCAGTGTGCAGGGAAACCTACTGCAGCAAGGTAAGGCTACAGTTGCTTGAGGATTCAAGCAGGAGAAGAGAGAAAGGCAGAAAATATCCCCAACCTCTCCTTGAAGGTGTTTGCTTTATTTTCTCCATCCTTTTCATTCCGTGGCCAATTTGTTGTCTTACTAATGCTCCAGTTCTGTCTTCGCTTAAATTTCTTGATACCTTCTCATTACTTATTCTTCATTTCATGTCCATTGGCTTGCTCAGCTTTAAGCATATTTGTGCTGATGGTTGTACTGCATTTCTTCTGTCACCTGAGATGGGCCAACAGCTGTATAATGGTGTACTGACACGTATGTGTTTGGTAAAACATATTCTAAATAGATATTTTAAACATACTGTTTTCTACTTAAAAAAATAGTTATGGGTCTTTGTATTCTAAATACAACCCATAAGCTTTCAATTTTCTGGAGATGCTGAAACTGTTATGAGTATCCATGAACCAGATGCTTTCAAATCCATATATAAAGCTTCATAGCTATGCATTTACTTCATACACCTACCAGCACACACACACAAGACCATTGTTCTGTCCTGTCAAACTTAATTTTCATACTCTCTATCTATAAAGTGGTTTGCTTGAGGCAATAGATTATTTTGTTCCTTTCTCCCTAGAAGTTCTATGTAATCTAAGATGCAATTCAGATATTTCAGCTGTGTTAGGCAATCTGCAGCAATATATAAACCTTCACGTTAGAAATACTTTGTGGTTAATACACAAGGAACTCCTCAAATGTGAAAGGATCCACAGAGAAAATGTAGACCTGTTATCTCTTCATGTCTGCTTTATCAACCACTCCCTCTACACTCTTATTTTCAGTAATCAATCTAGAGCTACTTTTACCGTTACGTCTATGAAATCTATCTAATCTTATCTGCTTCAATTGAAGGTCATAGGCAGCATAAGGTTTCTAGGTAGTGATAATATATTTTATTAGCTTGGCCAGTATAATTAGAAAAATTAGGCAAGCTTTTGGCAGAAAAACCAGTCAGCTTCAAAAAAAAAAAAAATCCAAATCCTTCTAGAGTTCAGAGTCAATGACTCCTGCAGAATAGTTCTCCACTAATTTAGCAACAAGTTTAAGAGCTTATTCCTCCATGTACCCCTACAGACACTAAATCAGCAGTACTGCTACTGCTGCTATATAAATATATTGCTGTATGTTAAAGGGACTTGCAGGATTCACTTCCACTAGCTGTAGTAGTTCAAAGGTTTTTTCTCTTGTCATTCCAGTTGCACTGTAGTTTTACATTTATGTCCTATACACTGCAAATAAGACATATATATGCAACGCAATCTAGACAAATGCTAAGCAAAAGCAACCAGCCTTTTATCTGTAAGCCCATCCTAGTAGGGTTTCTGACCACTTGAGGACCTATTGCCCACAGAGGAATTTGGTCATTCTGACATTTACATTGGGGTGGTTGGGGTTGAATGGGGTGGGTGCTTGTTCTGCTGAATCTGGTTGCTTAGTAGCCTGTTTCAGGATCCTCCACCCATGCTTGTGACATCATTAGTTGTTAGTAATGGATAAAGTCCTCATCCTAACAGGAAAAACTGCTTTGCTCTTGATTTTTGCAAAGGTTGAGGGTATTCGTCATTTCATCCCTGCTAATAAATCTCCTATTCATTTTCACAAAGGCTTAGATATTTAACAGGCGTCACACAAACCGAATCCATACAGAGCAAACAGTCAGACAGAGTGTGCCATTGTGGATGAGTTGTATCACATTCAGCCTTGGGCCTAGAAATGTCCTTGAGGTGTGGTGTTGGCTCTGCCCCAGCACAATGCCCATGCTGACAGATCGGGGCCTTGTAACCACTGGCAGCTAACATAATTACTCACAAAAAGCATGCTCTGATGAAAAAATCATAATGAGAGTAATGGGGATAGTTCAGAAACAATGTGAAGGGTACAGAAGCAGAAGACAAGGACTAGGAGCTCTGAAAGTTTTGTTTTAGGATTACTTTTGCCTCAGATACTGTCTGTAGCTTATAGGTGTTCAGTAAAGATCTTAAGAATTTGTTAAACTGTAGACTTACCAATAGCCGTGCAAAAACACAAATGTGATTACTTTGGTCTGTAGTCAAATTACACTTCATGCTAATTCAATTTTGCATACTTATTCACAAAGTTTATTTAGGCACATAAGCATCTCAGAGTTAACACTTTTTGGCATTTTCATCACTCTAATAGGTAAGAATCCTATTCACACAGACCAGAACTTTTCTGTGCTAGGTGCTGTAATATACTATGCTCTGAATCTTTCCATTTTTTTAAACACATGCCTTCATACTCTGCTGAACTAGATTAGGGTTTAATTTTGCTTTCGTCTCTCTACATTGTCCCAATATTATTTATCCAAATATTTAATATGCCATGGTAGCATTGGTATGAGAATGGCATTAGGGCCTGCTCTGTTATACAAATACTGAACATAAGAATTCTTACGATAAAAAGTAATATAAAGATACAGAAGAGAGGAGAGGGAGAACAGTAATAGACATCTAAAGTTACATATGATATTTATAAAGCTTAAAGGGAAGAGACAACTACCTGGAACTATTATTTTGCTAGTTAATTCTGTAATAGCAGGAGACCCTGTTCTGCTAATTCTGGGATACTAGTTATAGTGTTTGTGCAAAGGACAATTACCATCAAACAGGAAGGGGAGGAAATCAAAACGGAGTAGGGACAGAGCCTTTTCTTAAATTCCAACAAGCAATGTCATTTAAAGGAGACTCCAAGCTACAAGGATGTCCGCACACCACCTCCAAGACAAATAAAATTCAGTAGCATGACGTCCTCTACATGGCTTGCCCGGAACGGTATTGAAAGGAGTTATTTGCAAAAAGATGTTTAACTCTTTCAGTCACAATGGTTAGCCAGTATCTTTTTCTGGGTTTCATTTAGTTGACTTCCAGGATTCATTTTCTCACTTGCTACCTCACACTCATTTTCAGCTTCTCATTCATCCATACCTATTTTCCTCTAGCACCCCTCTCCATTCTGTTTTCTCATTTATTGTGCCTAGGTATTCTCCATTCATGATCAACACATCTCACACTCTTCCTTTCCACTCTCTCCCAAGCAGTGCTCTACTTTCTTTCTGCCTTTGTAAGAAGAAGTGTCACCCTCACAGTCCTGAGCTGATGGCAGCAGCTACAGCTAAAGGAATAAAAAAGGAGTAGTGAAGAGTAAGCTCATCTGCTCTCAACAGATGAACTGCCAGCGAAAGTCATAGATAGATGAAATTTTTCAGTCTGTTAGGATTTTTAATTCAGATTTTAAATTTGCTTCTCTTCTGGGGTGACTCTAACCATTATCCATATATCCTTTTAAACTAAATATATTAACAACAACAGAAAGCCTTAGAGATAGCCAACCCACATGCACCACATCAGGATTCCCCGAGTCACACTTTTGTGAAATCTGGGAGACTATTTACCACTTTAAATTCTGAGGGGAATTACCACTTTGGGCTTGCTCAGCTCTTCCCTAGGCAGCTACCTTTGGTCACTACCACCACCAGAGTATTTTCTTAGATGGGCATCTTCTCTGCTGTACTATGGTCCTCGTTAAGAATGAAAGTCCATCTCAGGGTGAGTAAAATCAGCAGCCATCTAACCTGCTGTCCTCGTTTTACATAAAGAAAAAAAATGCTGACACATTAGCAAAGCAAACAGATATTTCCCAGAAAGGTTTGATTCTGTTTCCTACTTTTTTTTTTTTTTTTCTCTCCCCCTACTGAATTACTGGGAGCCTGAAAGTTTGACTTGGCATCCATTAAATGCTCTAACACACAATAGAAAAATCCAAGATCTCTTTGAGCTCAAAAACCCCTTGTACAGCACCAGAAGCTACGTGAAAAACTTGAATTCCAATGTTTCCCAGAAAAGCAGTGTTTCGCTTTGCAAGTGTAATTGCCAAGATACTCTTTCTGAACAGACAGAAGATCCTCCTAAATTCCCCTATGCTGCCACATGTTGACATGTTAAACAATGAATCAAGCTATTACTTCTTTAGTCTCATTTTGAACAGCTGGATCATTCCAGTTGAAGCATTTCCCTCTTCTTCTAAAAATAATCAAAAGTCCGTAGAATGTCAGCTAAATGACAAAAATCTTGACAAAGTCATAAGCAATTGGAAACAAGGTCTAATGGAAAATATAATTTAATCAATGCCAGCAAATACATAATGAGAACAATTCAGGAACAAATCAAAATTGGAGTCAGTCTTTTTCTAGCTAAAATGTAGTTGATGGTCCAAAATAATAATTCTCATTAGTGGATACCACTCATTCAGTTTCCAGAACTCTGCACAGTACGTTGCCTGCGGTTAGGGGAAAAGTTTTCCCACTTAGGAAGCTAGTCTGTGAAAGGATATGCTTATATCCTTTCCAGCTATGCCCTGTAACCAGGTATGTCATCAAGATATGCGATACTGAAAGATTGATAAAATTTCTGTCAGCTTCCACAGAAGCCTCTCCACTGATTTCAGTGGGAATTGAATAATATTCTACATAGATATTCCTTATGCTTCCCAGTTTGGTAAGAACTATCACCACCAAATTTGGTAAGAACTATCACTACCAAATAGAAGTGCAAATTATTAAGTTTTCACAAATTAGCATCGTAAGAAAAATACTTATTTGCATACATTTTTGTCATCCATTTCATTATCTGGATCTCTGGACCATGGAAAAAGTATCTGTAGACAATTCTTTTCTGAGAACATTCTTCACTAAATCAGTTTAGAAATTACTCCTGCCTCTAAACCCACAGGAACAACTTTCCATTAATAACAAAGAGCCTTGAACAAAAAAAAAATGACCAAGGGAAATTATTTGATTTAGTAAGTTTAGTGTAAAACTCACTGTATTACATGCATAAATGCACTTACATTCCTTTCTGTTATGAGTAAATATTAGCTAAAATAGTGACTGATTAGCAGTTGAAAAGAACGATCGCAGGAGTTTCTTGATATTCTATTCTATTCTCCTTGGTTTCAAAATATAACACCCCAAATATTTCGTTCCTTTTACAACTTTTATGTGGTTTTGAGCCACAAATATCTTAGCAAATAATTCTAAGGTCAGAAGTCTTCTCAGGTACATTAATATCTGTGATATACAGAATAAGCTTATTCAGTTATTTTATGAGTGGTCAAACTGGAAACTTTCTCTTCTAAAGCCCTGCTTGTACTTGTCTTTGATCTTGATATACACAAGGTTTTGCTTCTGCTAGAAGTGTTTCAAAATGAAAAATTCACTGGATTGTTCACAATCTGTATAAAGTATGCTCTGTGGTTAAGTACAGAATATTGTTTGCACTTAAGGTACATATGATAATAATCTAACAGAACACGTCATTACATACCAGCATCCCTAGAGATGGCCTGACAGTTGCCATGACTGTGTTCAAAATGAATGGTAAAACTCCTTATTGATTTAAAAAGATAGTGCACCTACCATGTCCTTGCCAATGTTTGTGGTTTAAAACATTAAATATTATTTTGAAATCACATATTAAAATTACCTTTTGAAGTGACATGGAATCATAGTATCAAGCGCAGGTGAGTTGCTAGTGAGTTAAAAGAAGATAGACTGCTTTAAAGGTTCATGTCAGGCATATATCCAGGAATCTTATTTCTACAAATGGTGGGAAGGTATGAGACATTGGTGTCGAGGGACTTAAGAAGCAATAGACAGGATGAGTACTGGAGTACGAGGACTGACGTTGCAGAAAGCACAAAGTTGAGCTGGGGGTTGGAAGGGTGGATGAGTCAGTACAAACAGCATGGCAATGCAGAGGATACTGCTGCAGGACTGCAATTATGGGACTGACGAGTTAGGTACAATGACTGCTGTGCAATATGTGGCTGGTACACATGGAAATGCATTAACAAAGAAGGAGACAGTGCTGGAGAAAATTCACAGCAATGTATAGCCCTTCACACGACTGGCCACCGTTTCTTGACAGAGATTCAACAAGCAGAGCAGTGAGATGACAGAGACACTTTTTCAGTTTTCAGTTAAAGTCTGCCCCTTCTCCATAGCATCCAAGTATTTCATATTTTCACCTGAAAATTTGAAGAGGGACATGAGTTTGCTAAAGAATACTGTGATGGAACAGGTGGAGCTCAACATTCAGGATCTCAGGCCAGCTCCTAAAAGTTGTATAATCTGTCTGTACCAAGCCACTGTCTGCACTAAGCCACTTAATACCACACTGTCTGCATTTAATCTGATTCTCAAGTTTCTTGCCTGTCAGCAAGGTATCGGAACATGTTTGGTGTTCAAACGTGTTCAAACATTCATGTAAATGAGATGAGAATTTGGCTCATTATGTTCAGAAAGTCAAAAGTGTAGGTTTTACTGGTCTTAGCAGTTTTTACAGATCAGCCAGCATTGTCATTGAACTTGGTCTTAAAGTTTACAGCAGTGTTTAGATGAAATGCAATTACCAAAGTTGATACTCTCTTCATCTTCACTGCTATATTCCAAAGGAATGAAAACAAATGAAGACTATTTAATTGCAAATTATCTTTTGGAATTTGAAACTAGGAGTGAAGAAACAAACTCTTTTACAGTTATCAGGTTTGTTGCCAACAGCAGTTGCAACATATTTCTTATAGGAAAGAAGCAGAAAGTAGCAAATATATACGTATATATCAAAAGGCAATGATGTGCAAATAATAAATAAAAAGGAATTTGCTTCACCCAGAGAAAGGTCTGTTCACATAGCATTCTGTTGACATTTTGCTTTGACTAGTCCTTAAATACCATAAGCAGAAAGGCAATTAATTTAAAGCAAATGTGAATTGCTACACTTGCTTTTTCTGTTTGTAAAGATATTTAAAACTTCATCCCAGCAAGAGACGATAACAGCAATTAATACAATTGTGTTCTTGAAGTATTTCTCTGAAAGTAGAAGCAATCAAACAGGGCAGTGTGATCAGCAACCTGAGAGGCAGGCAGAACTTTCTAGCCACACTATTCTTGCTTGATCTCAAAATAAAGAATGGTGCTGCAGTCCATGGAAAGCAGAAACTTGCTTACCCTTACATTTGCTTGGCTTCTTTGGTTAAACTGGAAGGAGAAAGAACACCAAACTCTGATCCATTCTTTTCCTTGCTTGTTCTCCTTGCTGGCTGTAGAGCACATTCAGACAGAGGGGCTGGACTCAGCACCAGGCTGAACTGTTCCAAATGGCCAATCCTTACTCCTATTTTGGCAGACAGCATATGGAAAACACTGTAACAGGATAATATATAACAGATAGGGATTTGGAGCAAGGAAGAAAGAAATGTTGAGATTGACTGAGCCAGTAAAGTGCACAGGCTCTCATATTATGTGATGTAGCTACAGCTACATAGCTTACAGCCATCCTCCATGGCTGAGATGACTTACATGCAGGACACTGCCTCAGGATTCAGAAAACCCTGTTTTCCGGAAGTGCTTGAGGAAATATGACTGTTTGTATGTAGAAAGAGGCATAAAACCAGAATGCTGACTCCCTGTCAACCGAGCAGACAGACATGCATTTAACAATCTCATGGTGATTTTTAAACATGAAAAGGGAACTCTGAAATTGCAGTAAGAATGTGTAAGGGGGAAAAAAAAACACAGAAATATTTGGATGGTAAAAATGCTTACAGGTTCTCCTGCAGCATCCAGGTTTGCTAAGAGAAGACTGGAAGAACTGGGTGAAATTCTAGAAGATATCCAAAATACTTTCACACAACAAATATGTCATCTACAAACAATGTATTTTCAGTGTGTGCACTGAAGAATCTAGAGGAACAATAGATTGCAGTATTGGCAAACCACACAAAATGATTGACTGCTATTGATTGACTGTTTGATAATCATTGAACTTCAGAAAATAATCGAAGTCATGATGGATAACCTTGCTCAAAAGTGTGATGAAATTTTGGAACCAGGTGATTCACTCACCTGGGTCTCCATGAAAGCCATAGGAGTGCTAAGGTTGAAGTAAGAGAAGGGGTTTATACATGTGACCAGAGCAGGGGTAGATGAAATCACAGCAGCTCTGCCTTCGGTGGGTTTGAAGTACTGTCAAAGCCCTTAACAACAGGGTAGAAAAGGATATTGCAGAGGAACACACTGTGGACATCCGCACTGATCAAACATCTGCAAACAAGGACTCTTTCACCCTTAGTAACCCATAACGAGCTTATAAACTCAGTCAGTGCTATAGACAGGAGTCCAACTGAAAGCCTAGTCCCTGCATACAGTTTTGAAGCTGAACGCAAAGTTACCTTTCAGTACTGGCATAAACTTACTCTGTCATAAGTTGTTGGTATGTGCAGCCTAATAAGCACACTCCAATCTGGGAAGTTTTTGGTGGAGTGGATGCAGAAATGAATCACCAAGTAACTTCCTCACAGTACAAGCAAGGAAAAATGTACCAAAAAATGTTCAACAGTAAATTCTGAAGCAGAAAAACAAAAGCTTGTTTGGAAAAAAAAAAATGTGGAAATTACATATATCAAGAGTTACATGCAATTACTGAGGCAAGAGAAATAAATATGCCAAAACTTACTGAGAAGAAAGACAAAGGGGAAAGAGACCACATCTAATTCACCATCCATGAATCAGAATCTTTTTGCTCATGTGTGATATCAATACCCCATAGAATAAAGACAGCAATATACAATGGATAAGCTATGCTTTCAGCTGAACTGAATCCATGCATGAACCACTCGCACATATACATTTTCTCAACGGAAAAAAATAGTACCCCAAAAACAAAAATCTAAAATATCAAGACAAGGCATTGCAGCTTTCTGGCGGCAAAATTATTGAAATATATCAAGATGTTTTTGAAAGACTAGGAATAGATTGGGGAAAAGATTCAGACAGTACAGGTGAGTACTCACAGTATTAAAATGCAAGAATAAGAGTCATGGAGAGGAAAAAGTTATTGAGCTCAGTTTGGATAGATGTTAACCACATAGAAACTAAACAGGCAATACACCTGAGAAGACTCCTGCACCAAAGGATAACACCAGCTGCCGAATGCAACATTATGAATCTTGACCTGAAGGACATAATAGATCTGAAAAACACAAGGTGAATGAGTACATTTTGTTGCTTCAACGTGAAATGCAAAGGAAGCCATTGCCATGAAGGTATCATGCATGAGTTTCACCTATTTTACATGCATCTCTCTTTCCCCTTTATTAAGATGAGCAGAAGGGGAACCAAGCTCTTCCTTGCCTGTCAGTATTTCAAAATTCTAATATATACAAAAATATAGACTCTTCTTCTAAAGCCTTTAAAACACAAGCAAGAAAAGAAAAAGACACCATAACTGCATTAAGGCAGTATTCTGCTGTTAAGAATCTATGACTACTGTCATGGCCAAACCTGCCACGTTATTCTACACTTCTCTAGGCTCAGTTCTCATTTGTTTCCCAAGGGGATGATCTAATCTCCGCAGGAAGAGTTTTCTTTCACTTTCCATAGTATCTTGCATAAGCAAATCTTATGCAAGATTCTATGGAAAGTGAAAGAAAACTCCTTAAAGCTCATTTGAGGTCTGTTAGTATTACTGTAGTAGACTACAGAATGGCAAGAAACATAAACAATATACAACTTAAATAGCATTCATTCTAAGATTTTAACATTCTCCCCAAAATGCTTTTCACCGTGAGGCTGCACACAGTTTTGTTTTCAATAAATAACCTCTCCAGGTGTTCTCCAAGGGTATGATGTTATACTAACCAGGCAAAAGACTGCATCACCTAGTCCAGGATAGTCCAAGGGGTATATATGACCAGAGAGTGTGTCCACCATATTATTCCACAACAGCAGTGCATATATTTACTCTCCTTAGGAAGTCAACAGGCTAGTTAGTTAAAAAAAAAGAAAAAAGGGTGGAGAGCAAGCATGAATCCTTGGGTAGGGCTAAGAAGCACAAACCCTAATGAGTCAGCTGTGGATTGATGGAAGGAAAGAATGAGGGAGCCTATCAGAGAAAGGTGAAAATAAGGTGGGAGCAGGACAAGTTGAGGACAGCAACTAGGTCTGATAAGAGACAGGTGAGAAGAGCGTGCCACATCCTCTGCTTAAGTTAATACCAACTCATTTGATGTTAATTACAGCACCTGAACTTTCATTCCTTGCCCTACCACAATAAATATTATCTTCTTTTAATCCACTGAGCTATTCACTCCTTTCCCCAGTCCACATAGAAAATAAAGCCTTCACAGGTGAAAAACAACATTACTGAGGTCCCAGATATCCCTGGTTTGTCATACTTGTGAGGAGGCAGCAATTCTCAACACTACAGCTATAATTTGAACTGAGAAGAAAGCTGAATTCTGGTGTCATCAGTAGCCTTAATATTACCACTTTCTTATTTCCGAGTGCTCACGTTTGCCACCCTTGTATTGCATGATCTATTTTCAGGTTTTAGTGATGGTATTTACAGGATTTGTGATATTGATATTTTAAGTGAAATTTGAACTTTTACAGAAAATCATTATAATTAACCTCTCATTCTGTCTCTTTTTCTGTGTAAGAAGCCTAGAAGAAAAGGTACAGTTGGAAAGATTATGTCCATTGTCAGAACTATGGGTCAAATAACAATGGACCTACTGTTACAAGAGCTACTGCTGGTTAATAGTCCTCTAGTACAGGTTTTCAGTGTGAGATCAACATATAAGCATCAGAAAAGTCTAGGCCAGATCCTTAGCCAGATCTTCCTTTTTCTAATGGAGATGTAGTTCACCTCCATTAAACTCCTGTAAAATGGGCTAGTTTATACCAACTCTATAGATCTAAATAAAGTTAATTTCCATGTTATTTGACATTGAGCCATCAGGGTAAACTACATTTCACAAAGCATTATAAATTGAGCAAAACAGTTGAATGCAAATGCTTTCAATGCCTCGCCAAACATTCCTTTGCACAGACAGAAGTGATTTGTTTTAATGCCACTGGATACCTTATGTATGGATCCTTAGTATTTGCAAGGCATACATTAACAAAGAGAGGTGTTTAAGTGTGTTTTACTAAAACTTGCTTCTTGGATTTCTTTCTCCCTGTAAAAACAGAGAAGTGAGCTTTCTCCTCCTTGACTGAGGAGGGAGGTTCTTCTCATCCTAATATCTGCAAGATTCCTCCATTTCCTCCATTTGCTTCCCTTTTTAATCTCCAGCAACCACTTGGAACAATCATGCCTGTTACTAATATACACATTTTATTTTATTTTATTTTAATTTAATTTTTTTTCGCAATCATCTTATGTTGATCTAAGATGTCGTTTCCCCAGCAATCAGCCAGCACTCACAGGCTGATAACTCCTTTAATTTAGTAGGACATCTTACAGAGTAACCCACCTTTCTTCTATACCCGTTTTACTATTAGCAATTGTTCGCTCGCTCCCTGTGGTGGAGAGAGAGGAAGAGAAAGAGGCTGGATAATCAGAATGCTGGAACATCACTTGAATGTCACTGCTTCTTGGAGTCTGTGCAGTAGCAATCATAGCGATTGCAGATTAGAAGGATTTTTGAATAAAATAGATGAGGAACATCTTTGGAAGAACACCTATGAAGACAACTGGGACAACTTTCTCAAAATCTATACAGTGCAATCACTTTTAAATGGTGAGGTAACATTTGCAGGGGTGATATGTGTTGGTCTAATCACAAATAAATATCATGAGCAAAGACTAAAAATTGCCTAAGGAAAAAATGAAGTGCTTAGTGCCAGCCCACTGCTTTGAGGCAATTCCATTCAAAGAGACCGATCAAAAGAAAAAATGATCATGACTGTACCTAGGGAGGTAGCAAAACCTGCTTCATGTTCCCCAGCTGAATATTGAGACCACTAATTCCCCCCTCAGAAAATTCCTCGTTTTAACACCAGTCTCTCATTCTGTTATACCATGTAGGAGAAAAGAAATTATTTCCAAGAGTTTTAAAGAAACAGAGTTCTGATCTGTTATTCCCTTTGTGCAAAGGTGAGATATAACTGAGATGGGAAGCAAGGACTTGTACCTGTGTTGCAGGTCCTTAAGAAGTGAGCAGGATGAGCAGCTTTCACTGCCCCTTTGAAGTTTTTCTCTTTTTTTCCCTGTTTTTAACTCTTTTTAATCTTTCTCTGCCTTGCTGAGAATATGGTCTCTACCCTATATTTTTATGCACATTTTTATCTTTGTGCTGGAAAGACATGACAATCACCACCTTTTCCACTACACTGACTTCTAATGCCACTCAAGGATACTAATATTATAAACCACCTCCAGAAATATCTTTCCTTGAATGCCATCAACTTCCATGTTCTTAAATAAAATCTTCTGTTCATGAATGCTGTACTCACATTTTTCTCATCATTTTCTGCATTTTTGGCTTTGCTTCAACAGATGTCTAATGCTTATAATTCTCTGCTTTCTTAAGTGTGTGCAGAGTCTGCTTTACTGTAATAACTTTATAATTAAAAAGAAAAGCATCCATTGCTCAGCTGTGCAGGGGACATCAGGTGTGCTGAAGAAAAGTTCTGCCACTTCTAAGCATTATGTGTAGCCCATTGCTATAGGCATGTGCACAGTAGTAGCCGGAGGCCTAGCTTGTTGCATAGCTTGTTTAATTGCTTAAGTGAGGTTAGCGTATGTTTATTTAAAACATCTAACTGGTCACGTAAACAAGGTATCATTTGCTTTCTTTATGTACAGATGAATTTACATTCATTACGAGTACTGGCACAGAATAAAACAACATTCTATGGGCAGGAAATCCAGTCTTTTCTTTTCTCCTGGTTTTCTGAACCATGAAGATATAAATCTAGGGTGTGTAAACAGCTTACTGCTGATTCTGAAGATGTAACTTCATTAAACATCCTGGATATTTTAATAGGGATCATGTTCTGCGCTACAGCAGTCTAATATGTTGACCTAAGTACTCTAGCCTTGCCACATTAAGCTACCACCGAGTTCAATCCAAAAATTAAGACCAGATAACACTAAAGAAATATACTCTTTTTCAGTTTCTTTTGTAATACTAAAATGAATGAAGATCCATATATTCAGCATTAAGCAAAAGTGGAAATAGGAGCAGTAAATGGACTGGAAAAGACTGACACAGTTCATTTAGGAACACCTGAACTGAATATGCTGTTATATTCTACTGATCTTTTAGGGAAATATTTTTCAATTTGTAATAGCAGGCTAGAATTTTCATAAGAGCCCCAGTAAATTAGGCATCCAGCTGTGATCACAGAACACTTAAACGTCTCCTTCACCTGTTTCTGTATGGATCAACTCATCCTACCTACCTTTGATATCAACCTAAAACATAAGTATAAAGGGACAGAAAGTAGAAACCCTAGCTGTGTTTTATTATGTATACATTCATTTAGCTTTTGAAGTGCTAACCCCATAAAATGAGAGAAAGCTAACTTTGCCCCCCAAAAGAATATATTAAACACATTTACTGGCAAGACTTATATACCTAATTCATTCCATGTTTCTCCAATTTGTAGTCCTTATGGCTCAACGGATATGAGTAGAGTTACTAGGGATGATGCTCAAATAATATGATCATGGTTGGAGGTCATTAGCAGTCTAACTTTTCTCTCCCACAAAGCTGGTTGATGTAAGGCTAGTTGACTTGTCAGAAATTACTCCTGATATTTTCTGTCAGAAGGCAAAATCTGATTTTTGAGAAATCAAGGTTTGAGCCCCTATCTAATAAATGTAGGATACAATCTGGATAAAGCTGGATTAATGTTCGTCAGAACAGTACCCACTGCTTGCTAGTGTCCCATGCAGTTGTTGCATGTTTTCACAGCATGCACTCAGTGTGATTAAATGATAGTGCAGGACCTTTCAAGGGTATTAATCTGCTCTTCTTATAAAGAGATTAGCTGCACCAAGAGGCAAAGAATGACTTCCTATTGCTGTGTCCCCACATGTCATGAAGTACTCCACCACTCACCAGTTTTAAGAAATCTGGGATGGAGGAGGAGGGTTGCCAAGGAAGTACCTGGCATCATTTCCAATACTGAAAAGCTTGGAATGATTACTTGAATGCTACCTGCATAACTCCAAAGCAACACCAAATTCAATTTGTTCCAAGACCTGTTGTTAGTCCTCTTGTCAGTAGAGAAGGAGCAGTGTTTTATTTCCAATCAAATTATGCTTTGTGATAGGACTGAATCTTTAAAAAAATATACATACATACATGTATTTACTCCTCCCAAAATGCAAATACCATTGGCCAGTTGCTGAGGAAGGAAAAGCATCCTCTGTTTACCTATTCATCCACTAAAATCCCCCAAACCCCACCTTTCTAGACTCTCTGAATCAATCTGGGAGTGACGCCAAAGTCACCTACTATATAAGACTGAGAGAGCACAGGTGAACTACACCTCCCCGCCAGCCTTGGACCCGGTGTCCTTTTGCCAGACTCCGTTCAAAATGGGGTTTGGCAGGGGGATACGGGTACCAGAATGGACTTTCCTGTTAGCTGTTTTCTGTATCCATCAGATAAGTAAGGACTCATTCATTTCTCTTTATTTTTATGGGGAAAATAAAAAATAGTCTATTTAGATCTATTAATTTATTTTAAAATTTTGACTCATTGCTTTGCATTGCCAATGCAAAAAAATATTTTGCACTTAGATGACATTTCTATGTACTTTTAACAGAGATTACTTTATACTTATTAAATATTTCATTTATTTCAATAAATATTTAATGTGTCTTTATCAACTAGACAAATTTGATTTAATATTGCCTCAAGCCACTGTATATAACTACATTTGGAAGGTAACCTTCAGGATCAAATAAGAAAGAACCTTTATTCTTCTCTTTAAATGTTGCTTTTTCAATATTGCTTATACCTTTCAAAATTAGAATAAAAGGAAATTCTGTGATACTCTTTGACAATGATTTACAGAAACTAATTGTAGACAGTTAATACATTATATATTGTATTTATGTCAGTTTCTGTTTTTGAATATGAAAAGGAACTAGCAAATTACCTGATGTGTGCTGTCCATTGTTTTCTATGTTTTTTTTTCTCCTGACAGTTTCTGTTAATATGAGTAGTCCCATTAAGCCAATGGGACCATTCACATAGAGATTACTTGTATGAATACAAACTTGCTAACTCAGTCTCATTCGTGTACAGTAATTACTTTATCTATATAAGTTTATTGGTGTTTCATTTTCAAAACACTGACAAGTGCAAATATAAATTTCAGTTACTTTATATTTCATAAAATAGGCACAAAATACAACAGTCAGAATATAAGCTTACATTTAGAGTTATGTGATGTCAATCAACAGCATCCTTGAATAAGAAAGCTTATTGTACTGTGGAATGCTAAACTGATAAATTGTTTTGAAAAATGAATAGAGGTCAGACCAAGTCCGCCAAGTCCAAGTCCACCAAGGCAATTCTTTGCTTGAATCACACTCTATTTCATATACCCTGGGTAATCAAGATACACACAAGATATTGGCCTAATCCCATGCTATTTCCACAAACATTCTGTGCCTGACTCTCTATCTTGAGCCAAAATCTGATTTACATAAGTTGATTTTATTGAGAATTATGGACTGACAACAGGATATAGATCTAGCAAGGTGCATTTAGATATATTCTTAAGTAATAGTTCAGTTCCGAAATACTCAAATAGTAAATTTCCTTAGACAATTGTGCCAGTAAGACTGTGATACTGAGAGGCTCTTATTTTCATAATGGTCAACAATGTGCATTGTGCAATCACTAAATAAACCAATACAGATAGAATTTCCTCGGAATGATATATTTGCTAGATGAACAAAATCCTCTGCTATTTCCTTGAGAAAAATTAACAGACCAAAATACATGTATACACTCTTTTGCTCTGTTACAAAAGTTCTTGTGCTAGAATAAACAAATATTCAAAGTGTTGTTTCTTTTTATATGAATCCAAACTGGATTTATGTCTGCTGAGATTGCTATAAATACAGTAGGT
This sequence comes from Tinamus guttatus, assembly GCF_000705375.1. The sequence goes on from NW_010578718.1 coordinate 36,039, forward strand.
GAGAGCCAAATCTGGCCTATTATTTGCAGAGGCATTTGTTGGATTTTTTTTCACCTGATCAGTTATATATTGTAATAATATGAATTTATTTAAGTAATCATATGAATATATTTGTCTGTGGTATTGAGAGACCAACAGGAAATTGAAATGCCTAAGTTCTGCCATAAGTTACTTCTTTATATATTATCCATGGCCACACATAAAGGTAAATGGGAAAGGAGGGAAAGCTCAGGTCCAAAAATAAAATTGAGCAGAAACTGCAAGGACTTCTAGAGGGGATAGTGAGACTGCTAAGAGCTCTCTCCTTCAAAGCTAGCCATCTTCTGGGGTCTTCTCATTGAGTAGCCACCCTTCAGACAGGTGTCTTCCACCTCTGGATGGATTAGCCAAACTGCTGGCATTATAGCATTTATGTTGGAGAAAAAAAAATCTAGTAATCCCTTGCTCTAGTTATCTTTTTGAAAAAGATAGGTGCCAAACTTCTATGCAGGTGGGCGGCCTCTATTTGGGCTGAGATTTTGTCAGTGGAGGATACATGAGGGTAGAGATCAGTAAGGACTCAGCAAAGGATGAGCAAACAAGACCAGAGTTTGCAACACAGCCCTGACTTCAGCATTTATCTCCCTCTATCTATGTGGCCTATTCAAAGAGCCAGCATTTTGGAATCCGATTTGAATCTGTGACCTCTCCCCATCTATAGTGTAAGGAAAGAAGGGACTTAAATTTGAGCTAAATTACATAGATAACTCCTTTTTGACTGTGAAAGTGCCCAGATACCTAGAGCACTCAGGTAGATAATCCTGACCAGGATACAGGTATTACTCATTTCACTGCCTAAATATCCTGAGGATTTAGACTTGGCAAGGTGCAAGCACACATCAGTAGACATGGCTATCATATGGTGGCAGAATCCAGTGTCTCACAAAATACAGTTGTAACCATTTTACTTTAACAAGAAAGGATCACCTTTTTCACTTATAGAAGACAAGAACTTAGAGCACAAAGCCCAGAGCTCAGAAATGATTTTCTTCAGGTTAATATTTCTCACCTCTCAAAAGTCCTTCCTACTAATTGTTCTTGCAACTCCGAGAAAAGCCATGCACAGAGAAAAGCTTAAAGTTCATGGGGTTAGAAACGGAATAGCCAGAAGGAGAGAAGCACTGTAGGAGTGAGCAAATCTGCCTGGAAGGCAGCTGATTCAGTAACCATTTAACTGGAGATTCAGAAATAACCCTTAAAATGGGGCACAAGAACAGTAGTTTTCTCATGTAGCTGAGAGGCCTAATCATTTGGCCATCATGGCCTGTTTTTCTTTTCTTTTTTTTTTTTTCTCCTTTGTGACTGTCCCATTATTTTCTGCACCATGTCTTAGCTTCAGGTGGAGTAGCAAGCATCCATGGTTAAATAGACTAACAGCCTGATGCTAGAGATTTTTCTTCATCAAAGACATGAGTTTGAAATGTCACAGACTGAGAAGAGGGCAAAGACCAGACTTTTCTGCTTTTTCTCAGGGGGTTGTTTTGTTTTGTTTTTCTGCACTACCTGGTAGGTTGTTTTGTAAAGCAGTGCAGAAAATATCATCTCTTCTAACAATTGGGTTTTAAATCAAAAGTATGGAAGTGTCTCATTTTTGCATACCCTTACTACAGGAACCTGCAGGCTCCTGAATGGATGCACAAGCTTCCTTCAGTCTTTAGTTAGGCAATGAAGCCCCAAATGTGTGGGGCTGTAGTAATGTGCAGAGTGCTTCTTGTGATTACTTCTTCTGGCATACTGCTCTGTGTATGGACCCTTTGATTAGCACTCTGAGGTGCCTCTTTGTCAAGCAAGTCAAGATCTCTATTTGAGGGGTCTGGATTGGCCTGAAAGGTAAAGGCCTTAAACCCTAGAGAAACTGCTGTATAAATTTCTGTGCCCATTATTGGATTTAGCCCTAAGCTCCTTGTTTCTTTTAACCTTGTCCGTGTTTTTTCTTATTATTACTTGCTGTAATTCTTGCTGTAATTTTCCCATATTAGTGATATTTAGTGCAATGTTGAAAATAGTGCAATTTTTAAGGGATATAAAGAAAACATATATATGAAAGGTTGATCTGTACTTCAAACTCTATCTCTTTGTAATAGAAAATTTTATTTCTGCAATTACATTTTACTTTTCTATTTGGAACTGTTTCATTTTCTCTGATGTGACATAAGTGTCTTCCCTTTGTCTTACAGATCTATTATATCTGGGTCCTTTGATCCTATCTGAATGCTTCCCATGAAGATTTCAGATATAGGACATTTTACTTAATATATTTCTGATTTTTATTTTCCACAGGAGCCCAGAGTAACAGCCAACAGGAAACAGGAAACAACTACCCTAAACTTGTTCAACAGGAACAAACCAGTAAGTTGGTTTATACTGTGTGCATGTGGATTTATATCCTGCATCTCAAATAAATAATAAGTACACACATACACAAAAAAAACACTTTTGGATGTTTATGGTAATGTAAAGTAGATAAATATATTCGTAAGCAACTATATATAAAAGAATAGTAACACTTACATTGCATACCTATTAACAATGTGCATATATACAAATTGCTGGTATATGGTTAGATTTGTATAATAATAGGCAACTAAGGAAAGAAAGGTATGGTCATGGGAGATGTATGCACATGAGTATGAATATGTATAAAATCAAAGTGGAATATAAGTGCAGGATATTTTACTCAAGCCTATTAATTTTTTGGTCTTTTCTAGCTCAATTTTAGGTGGAAGTTTTAGAATTATCATCTTAGTTTTAATTTTCTTTTTTTCTAGCTACTACTAATAATTCATCTAAGGTGAATGTCATCCCACCAATGCTGACAAATCCAATCATAACACGTAAGTAAAGAAAATGAAATGTATTTTCAAACAGGAAATAAGAGGAAAGAGAGAGGCAGGCCATCAAACATGAGATAATATTGAACTGCTAGCTGTAATGTGAATAGTTAAATAAAACTACAGATAAAAAGCTATAAAAAGCTATAGATAAATATAACTGAAGCCATTTATAGGTTTATATAGGGCAGATAATAGATGATGAGTGAAGAATGAATATCCTATTACTAGTTTTATAATTGGTGTTACTAATTTTATAATAGATAGGTGGACAGAAAATAAAAAAAATTAAGGTAGGCAGGGGAAAAATATTCACTGACAAAATTAAGCTTGGATAAACTGATATATCATGTTAAGCCTGGGAATTCTTAGTAATTTTTTACAGCTATTTTTAAATTCACAGCTTCTAACCCTGCTCACAATGGCCGTGTGTGCAGTACATGGGGCAACTTCCACTTCAAGACCTTTGATGGAGACATCTTCAACTTCCCTGGGCTCTGTAATTATGTTTTTGCATCCCATTGCAATGCTGCCTATGAGGACTTCAACATCCAGATTAGGCGCACAATGGTGGGAAATACTCCAATGATTAGTCATATTACCATGAAACTTGAAGGTGTTGCTGCTGAACTAACAAAAGAGGCAGTTACAATCAACAGCAACAGGTAAGTTTATTCACAACACTCATACGCTAACACAGATGGTTTTCTTAAACTGGCCATATATTTCTGTGCACTTTGGGGGATGGAAATTATGTGTACTTCAACAAATCTGACAACTTTACTGATGTAAATAATGAAATATAAAACCATTCCACAGTAAATCAGTCCTTCCCTTAAAGACTACATCAAATGCCTGTCTTTTCACACAGCTGCCTTGCTGAAGAATCCCTATAAATGCCGGATCACACAAACCATTTTTTTCTTTTTGTAAAACACCTGAGTCAGCAAATACTTAACATTCCTTCTACCTTTTCTCAGGGTACAACTGCCATACACCCAATCTGGAATTATGATAGAGAGAAGCAACATTTACATGAAAATAACTAGCAAAATAGGCGTTATGTTGATGTGGAATGAGGATGACAGTATCCTGGTAAGAACAGCTCCTAAAAACAGAGGATTTGGGACCAGTTATTTAGAAGCATGTGGTGTTAAATTGTCCATGGGCCCATTCATAGATATTACTTCTGTAATTGTGTACACTCAGAGCTTGTGCATGTGTACATCAAGTTGCTAAAATTAAAAGAAACAAAGATTGTGTATGAAAGGAAAACAAGGTATATAGGCCTAATGTCTTGATATATGTCTAGTTTTATAGATCTAATGTCTACGCGTTCAGAGATGATAGAGCTACTCTTCGGTTAGAGCAGACCCCAGCTGTCCGAGGTTTACTGTTGTATTCCCATCTCTTACTATCAAATAACTCTTCCTTAAGATAGGTTTTATCCAGGCTGTCTTGAAGAAGACTGCATGGATTTGCTTCTAATGGGTAGCAGAATTCCGCTTAAAAGAGGGGTGAAAAATCACTTTCATTATACCACTAACATACTAGAAGTGTTATAGAGGGACACACTTAACCTCCTCAAATGTAGTTTTTTAGTAGAATTCCACTTTCTTAGGACTTCATTTTTGTTATGTATTTTTCTTACTGAAAATGTAGTGCAAAAAGAAAGCCGACAGTAATATAGATATTACAATGAAAACAGTGTCTGCATTATTAGCTTGAGCTCTTGGATTTTAATCAAATCCAAGCTAACTCTTCATTCTATCACCCAAGTTTGAAGTAGATTATACCATCAGAGACTGTAGATTAAATTATATGATATGTATGTCGCAGCACATGCAAGTACCTTCACTAACCTTGAACATGTAGAATGTATATACTAACTACTGTCAACTTTATCTCCACCATTATAGCTGGAATTGAATGACAAATATGCCAATCAGACCTGTGGGCTTTGTGGAGACTTCAATGGCATTCCAGTTTACAATGAGTTCTACTCAAACAGTGAGTTTTTTAAATTAAAAAAAAAGTTTCTTGTGTCTTCAATATTTTTTTGGTATTATTTTAGCACTATCATCGTCAGCATTCATCTTTCCTATCCTACTGAAGGATTTGCTCGGAAGTATGATTCAATCTCTGTAGAAAAATCACACAGATCAGATAACTAATTTAGCGTTTTAAGTATATTACTGGTGCTGGCAAATGATTGCATGTTTCTTGTGTGCTATTGATTTATTTACCTGTTCAGCTAACCCCATAGAGACAAGCCAGATTCACACTTGCTAATATAAATATAGCAACATATCCAATGAAACAAAAGGTAATTGTAATATCTAGTTGCTACATTTATTGTTTCAGTTCTTTTTTAAAATTAGAAATGCTTCTAATAATGTATTTATTCGAATTTGTGGGGCATAGCAAAAAGTTCTTTGTTCTAGAACTAATGAGCCATTAAGCACAGAGCCACAATCTTGAAGATGTAATCACATTCCACAAATTAAATCCTTATTTGTCTGCTGATTTGCATAAAATCTTATCTTCATCTGTCTCTCCATTCTCAGCTTGATGCTTTCCCTAAGCCTTGTCTCAGAACTGTCTCTATTGTCCATATTCATTTAAATAATTTTCTCTCTTACCTGTATCAGCTCAGTATCATCTGAAAACAGGTTTTCCAGTGAAAGTCTTATTTTGTATCTAGGTGTAATAAACAGAATTGTTCTCCAATGGACTATTTTCCAGTATACTTTTTCAAGGAAGATATGCAAGCTTAATGAGACTGCAATGTCGGTGTTTATTTTGGAAGGAGTGGTGATTAAGTGAAGAGGTTTAAGGGAGCTAACTGCCTTGGCCAGTCTTCAACAGACTTGTTGAGAGGAGAAAAAGATAAAAGTCAGTTGCATAAAAAAAAAAAAACACACAACAAAAAGACCCTCATTCTTAAACTTCTTTTGTACAGATATTAAGATGACAGCCTTACAATTTGGGAATATGCAGAAAATGGATGGGCCAACAGAAGACTGCGAAGACCCTACTTCTTCCCTCCCAGATAATTGCACTGATAATTTTGTAAGGACTGTTCCTTTGCTTTTCTTTCAAATATATCTGTTTCTTTGTATTGCTTTGATAGGAAAAAAACTAGGGTGATAGTAAATTGAAAGGTAGGATTCTATTAAGAAATAATTTAACAGAATAACAATTGCTCCTCTGTATTTTGTGGAAGCTGTAATTTTTTTTTCCCTCCCAAGGAAAACATATGCCAGAAAACATTGACCAGCTCTGCATTTGCAGAATGTAATGATGTAGTTGATGTTAGCAAGTACATTATGGTTTGCCAAGAAGACTTGTGTCGCTCTGAGAAGTCTAAGAATGCCTCGTGCATCTGTGATACCTTTGCTGAATACTCTCGGCAGTGTGCTCATGCTGGTGGGCAGCCTTTGAACTGGAGAACATCAAAACTATGCCGTAAGTACCACTGGAGATAGCCTTACTTTATGCTCAGTGGCTAACAAGCAACAAGGTCCCATATTATGCAAGGGGACATTATATAATATAATTAATTGGTAAAGACGAAGAAATATAGAAGAGAGAAAAAAATGAGGAGTACATGCTGACTTGTATCTTTGTTCCCTTTCTTCTCTCATGGTGGCTACTGTATTTTTTATCTCCAGTGAGAACTGATTGGGTCTTCACAGGTGTTTGGCTGGCTAGGCACTTGTTTACCGCCTCCTGCTTGGTAGTGGAGAGTTTGCCCCATGGTAATCTTCACAGAAATTTACATCGAATTAAATACCTAGTAGGTTATGTAGTAGCTGGGTGTAGCTGCTAAAACTGAAGTCCCTCACATTTCTTCTAAAATGAAAATTCTCTGTTGTACTGTCTGCCTATCTGATAAATGCAAATATATTAAAACTTCAAGAATCTAACTGCTACATTTCACTAGAAATACAGGTGTTCGCAAGAGTGGTGACTCCAGTAGAAACACAGGCCTTGCTGGCTTATGGGGCCATTATCCTGATAGCCCAGTCAGAGAGCCACCAGTTCAGGACCAGACAGTTCTTTTTAGGCACTGTCATGGAAAGCAAATCTTTCCATGAAATATGGATTTGAGTACAAATTTCAAGGAAGCTTGAGGGTGGATCTGCAGTTTGGTGTTATCTCTAGATGTGACCTTATCTCTAGGTGTCAAACTTAAATTAATGTTTATTTCTAGACATAGTGAACTAAAAATACTTTTGACTTAAAAAAAAAAATCTCCTTTGAAATTTTAGCTAAGACATGTCCTCACAACATGCAGTACCAGGAGTGTGGCTCCCCCTGCACTGACACATGCACCAATCTTGAACGATCTCAGTTTTGTGAAGAGCACTGCATGGATGGTTGTTTCTGCCCAACAGGCAAGTCCTTATGTCCTCACATCTCTGATCTCAATGAAGAGCAAGAGCCTAGCTGTTGGATTCAGACAGGTTCCATGGGGCTGAAGGCTCCTATAACTGCATTTTTTCACAACTGCATGTGATAAGTTCATTTATCATTTTCAACTGAAAAATTACTTGATAGTGTATGTGCAACATTCAGAGAACAGGAAAGATAGAACCAGACATACAATGAAGGCCGCTCTCAACAAGCTATCTATACTACAATAAGTCCCTCTTTCAAACCAAGTCGAATTTAAGAATACAAAAGTTGAACACTGTGCAAGCTATCATAGTCATACTGTCCTCAGCAGCATGCTCTGTCATGAGAGCTGTAGATCTGTCTCCAAGACTATATTTAGGGTTTGTAATAGGCTATGTGAATCAAACAAACAAATAAACAGATTTATTTCCAATATATGTGAAACACCTCTTTAATTGACCAACATGTTTTTCTGTTTAGGAACTGTGTTTGATGACATCAACAACTCTGGCTGCATCCCCATTCAGCAGTGCCCCTGTGTTTATAATGGCAACACCTACACTCCAGGAACTTCTTTTTCAGCGCAATGCCATTCCTGGTAACCTCTCTTACTACTCTAACTTGCTATTTCATTTATTTAATGAGTTTAATGGTTTACGATATGCAATTGCATCATCAATAATCTGTTTATTTTACTGACCACTACAGTTTCAAAATAACTTTGAAGAACATAGTTTGTTTTATTTAGCAATAGTCTTAACCAGGTTTGCATTCTAACTGAAGTTGATCAAAGTAAGGATTTACAATGTTTAGATTTCTCACCAGTAACTTGAAAAGCTTCCTCTTTGTTTATTTTGTTCAAGCATTTGGACTTCTCCAAGGTGAATGAAGTAGCAGTCATTTATGTATCTGCAAATATTTATTTTCTCTGGAGAAAGCAAGGGATGACATAATGCACTTTGTTTCCTACTAATTGTTCCTCTACCTGTTTTACCGTATCACTTCAGAAAACAGATTTGATATATCTCAGAAGCAGACATGGGGTTACACTTCTGTCAGTTTCTAACCCATATGGATAACAAAACAGAAGATATATTTCCAATTTGGCACTGTGCTTTCATGTTACCTGCAAAGGACAAGCAATTGCTCATCTAGTACTTCTTATGTCAGAGTCCAAAAGAAGAGAAAAATTGAATGAGCAGTGTTAACTATGTACCAGAATCATTCATTCCTTTTAAACCTGACATGGTCACAGTATTCAGGGAAGACTGAAACCTAGGTTTTCTTTGCGTTCAGACTACAACCTGAAGGCAAAACCAGTAGCAAAGTAGCTGAGCCTAACATTGTAAATCCTTTTACTCTGGATTACTGCCACTGATTTAAGCTAATTTCATCCTCTTTCTTCCAGTAACTGTAATGGAGGTCAATGGAGTTGCCAAGACCTGCCATGCCCTGGAATATGTTCAGTAGAGGGAGGATCACACATTTCCTCATATGATAAAAAGCACTTCAGTGTCCACGGAGACTGTACTTATGTCCTCTCTAAGGTGGGCACTGGCAGATATTATGAGGGTATAAAACTTTAAGTATTTATAGAAAGAAAGGGTGATATCAATCATTACTCATGAAACTTTTACAAAAGGACATTGAATGGTTTCTCACTTACCTAGGTTACCAGGTAAGTGCTAGGTACGTGCTGCCATTCAAATAATTATCTATGGTTCAGCAAATTCTGAAAAATTACAGTTCTGAAAAATAAGAGGAAAATTATTTCAAATTAATACAACAAATATTTTTTCTTTCGTCGCTGGGATTTTCAAATATAGACAAATCAGTTGAAGTCAAAAGCTACACTTCATTTAGATTCTGAACATTTTAAAACACTTATAAAGCATTTAAAAATAAACCAGAGGAAATAAAGAAATTGAAAGGTATTTTTTATCAAAACATTTCATTATGCTAATGTGCAAATATAATACCTTGGTATTTTGAGTGCTTTTTCTGCTCATTCCTTGTTTGTAGGAAGGAATGAATAGAAACTCTGAATCTGGATGTCTTGAAAGAAATCACAGAACTTGGTTCCAATTGTCTTATTGTTCCTATTCAGTGAAAAAGGCAAAACTGAATTTTAGATCAAAGGCAGCCCAGGATATGGGAGAATCTAGATCTTCTGCAGAAACAGAAATACTTTTTCAGAGCTGAAAGGGAATTTGACAGGAAAAGCTTCTGTAATTAGCCTTTCATGAAATAACTGTTGGCATTTTTTTTTCTCAGCACTGTGAAGATGACATATTCACTATCCTTGGAGAACTACGTCAGTGTGGCCCAACTGCCACTGAGACGTGCTTGAAGACAGTGACCCTCAGCATAAATAAAGGACAAACTGTAAGAATGCAAAATAACTGTGTAGAACAAGTATAAAAAAAATGGAGAGCAAAGAAGCTAGGCCTTAATTTTTCAGTCTTAACATTTCTCCCGTGAAGAGTCAGTACACAATAAGTGCATGTTATATTTTAATCAATAAATACATTTTATTATGAAAATAAGTAGGAATTTTGGCTTTGTGCAGGTTCATTGAGAAAAACATTGTAATCATAAAGCAGAAAAAAACCTATTTTTTTTCTGTCAGTTACATGAAGAAATCATAAGCTTTTGTGTAGAGGCTACAAATACAACAGCAAGGGATGTAATTCATCACAAAAATGTAGGGCCCTGCATTTCCAGAAACCAAGATGATGTAGTTCAGTAAGAAAGTAAGAAGACCTTTTAAAAACAGCTCTTCTATAGCAAGTAGGATTAATAATTATAAAATGAAAGGATTATAAGTGAACAGAGAGAAGAGGAGGTGAAATCAGAAAAACATCACCCTTTAACAAATACCTCAGAGTGCGCCTGAGTCATAACCATTACTACCCCTTGAGTCAAAGTAAATCTTTACACTGATGCCCGTTATTTCTCTTCTTCGCCAGCTCATCATGGCCAAACCTGATGGTAGTGTGCTTGTGAACTCAATTAACACTCAGCTGCCCTTCTCAGCAGGTATGTTTCCTCTAACAGTGTGCAAGTGATAACCTCAGAACTTCCCTCCACACCTGCTTGCTATTTTACACCACAGTAGAGCGGAGTACTGAGTATCCAGAATGTTCACACCTTGGTTTTCCCTGGGATATTGCCAGAATCACTCAAGTGCTTTTGAACCTAAAGTGTGAAGTTTAATGTCAAAAGGGAACATGAGACCATAGAGACATAGTCAAGAGTTCAAACAGAAGCAAACCGTATTTACAGTTTTTAGATTTAGTTATTGCAAAGATTTCTTCCATCTCACTTCTGAAGGAATACTTTATCTCCTGCTTGTTCAGAGAGAAGTTTGATTTTTGCTCTCTACCTCAGTAACTAATGAGTCTGTGTTACCTGTAACATCTGCATGTTGCTTATTTTCCCTCTCCAGTGAAGTGAGGGCTCCAATATATGCTATACAAGTTTAGAAACAATAAATTTTTTTTGTTAATGCCATCCATTTTTCCTTCTTTTCTCACAAGGAGTTATCTCCAACTATTTAATGCTGAGATTGAAAATCAAGTTGGCAATTCAGTAGCTGCAAGCAAATTTTGGATTGTAAATTTTGATTTATATTTCTGATTCACTTTTTAAAATATTGGCTTTATTTCACATCAGCATTTGCAATGATTGCATGAGAAATTCAAGAATAGTTCAGTGATGTATTGTTTCAAGCATTTGACCTCATCCAGAAACTGATCATTCTGTTTTATGTCCATAGCTAATGTCACTATCTTCAGCCCTTCATCATTCTTCATCATCCTATCGACAAGTTTTGGCCTTCAGCTTGAAATCCAAATCATACCCATCATGCAACTATTTGTGCGGCTTGATCCTGTTTTCAAAGACCAGACCTGTGGTAGGTGAATGAAATATAACCTGTTGCTTACTGTGTTTTGTCTATTGTGAGTAGTATAAACTTTTCAATGCCTTTCAACAGGTCTCTGTGGAAATTTCAATGATGTCCAAGCTGATGACTTTAAGGCCATAAGTGGAGTAGTTGAAGGAACAGCAGCAGCATTTGCTAATACATGGAAAACAGAGGCTTCATGCCCTAATATCCAAAACAGTTTTGAGAATCCGTGTGCACTCAGCATTGAAAATGGTAAGTGCTTCTTAGAATTTTTACTTAGATTTTTTTTTCTCCTCATAGCAAAAGACTTCTATTGGCAAAAGAAAAAAAATAAGGGAATAAAAAGACTCTTGCCTGGTGAGTAAATGGTAATAAAAGACACACATTTGAAATCAGAAACACATTATTAACAATGAAAGCACTAGAGATACCTAACAAAGTAAAAGAGGAATCAAGGAAGCATAAGTAAAGAAAACTATATGATCACTGAAATAGGATTGAGTGTCTAAGGTTACAACTTGGCATCAAGCAGAGTGGATTACAGGAGTATTTTTGGTAAATCTGCATTCAGTTCCTTCAGCAAGTCTGTTTCCAATGGCTCTTAGGTCCTAACCAAACCCTCGCTCACAAGTTGAGTGCAAAAAGAAAGAAGAGATTTGATATAATTTCAGAACTGGCTTCACAGACCAATTCGATGGGTTTTTGTGACTAATAAGATATAAGAGTTAATGTGAATTGGTGTAATCTATTCTATTCACAGAAAAGTATGCTCAGCATTGGTGCGGACTCCTAACCAAAAGCAAGGGACCGTTTGCTGATTGCCATTATGCAGTGAATCCCTCAATTTACCACACGGTACTTTGTTATACTTTTATACCCTTTAGAAACATCAGAAATAGTAGAATGCTACTAATCAGTCAGTAAAGGGCTATACCTGGCATGTTTCTTGTATTATGCAATGCCTCTATTTTAATTTCTGTATTGCAGCACTTCTTTCTCTCAACATGTAATTCTGTTTGTGCTGTACCCTTACCTTATTTCAATTAATACTCTTGGCACTGTCATCCTGACCTGCTTGCAAATGCAAAGGCTGCTGCTTACTCCTGAATGGATATAAACATATAACAGGAAGTTTATGTAACAGATTCTCAACTGCTTGTTTGAATCTTAAATTGTTGTCTCCTCAGCTTTTTATCTCATTAGTAACTATTTAGCAGAGAAATTCCAGTGTCTAACTAAGTGGCATCATTCTGCTGTCTGTATCCTGCCCATCTTTCTTCTTGCTATGAATCATCTAGATATGGATGTTGGTGAGAAGATAGAGTTAGCCTCTGTACTGTGAATAGACTATGCTATTGTCCAGCATATTTGTAAATACAGGTTCAGGTAAACATGAAGCTCTTAAGCCCACTGTTTCTCAATAACAACTGCAGACACCAATTGAATTTTTATTACCTTCATTCTCCTCTACCAGGAAACTTGAGAGAAAGGATGGAAAGTAAGAAAGCCATGTTTTCTGTGAGTGTAGCCGAAGAAGGATGTATAATTCATGAGATCATAAACTTAGCATCTATTTTCCTTGGCTTGATAGTTAGACAAGTGCTAAGACTTTATCTTTCCTTACATTCCTAGAACTGCATGTTTGACACATGTAACTGTAAAAAGAGTGAGGACTGCCTATGTGCAGCTCTGTCTTCGTATGTGAGAGCATGTGCTGCAAAAGGAATCCAGCTGAGCGGATGGAGAACTGATGTCTGCTGTAAGTACTGTAATCATTCTCTATTCTAAGAAAGCCCGTCAATAAAACATGTCCATTAAAGATTATTTTATATTGATTTCTAGGCAAAGAGTAAGTGTTGGGGAAGAGATTTTGATAAGTGCACTCCTAGCAATAATTTTCTACTGTTCCCTTGGAATCAATCCATTACTAGCAGTAGTGAATACAAATAGATGGGAGAAATATAGCTAACTTAGGAAAAAGAAAGCTGTTACAGAAGTGCCTTTACGTTTTCTGCATAACTTTGAATTAACTGTGTCGTTACATATCACAAGTTATGATAGAGATAAATGTGACATATTAGAATAACAGTATCAGTTATACTAACCAGTACACTTGTAAATGAAAGGTGCCTGAAGTTGCATGCTAGGGTTCCACTCATTCTAATGGTCTATTTCCAGGATACTGGGAGATACTCCAAGAGACGTGGTTTAGAAGTCTTGCTGATGAAAGGAAAGGCCTAGTGGAGGTTTCTTTCTGAAATTTCATTTGAAAAAATAGGTTTTTTGTTCGCATCCATCTCTTGAGTTAATTTGTACTGTAGCTTTTCATGACTAGTTCCAAAGATATTCAGAAATACGTTTATAGGACAATTGCAACATAGGCAAAGGAAACTACAAAAATATTTATGTGCAGTTTCTACTGCCTACTGTTTCTTTCTTGCTATAAGAGATTACCATCTGTAATTAACAATTCTCTTCTGTTTTCCTCTTTAAAGCAAAATACACAAGCTTGTGTCCAAAATCCCTAAATTACAGCTATACCATCCATTCCTGTCAACCTACTTGCCGGTCTCTGAGTGAGCCTGATGTCACATGCAACATCAAGTTTGTCCCAGTTGATGGTTGCACGTGCATAAATGGAACGTACATGGATGATAGTGGCAAATGTGTGCCTGCTAGTGCATGCCCCTGTTACTACAGGGGATCTCCCATACCACATGGGGAAGTTTTCCATGAAAACGGGCTTGAATGGTAAGTGGATCTTCTGCAAAACACTTAAGGTCTACTGTGTATGTATATTTTCTCATGAAAAATATGCTGCATTTAAACTGCTGTGTGAGTTTTGATGCAGCACTGTAACACAGTCTTGACAGCTTTCAGAAATTATGCATATTTCCATCTTAATAAAGCAATTTTATTTAGATGCATTTTCTATATAATTCAGAGATTTTCCTTGTATAAAATACACTACTACACAAGCAAGAGGAGATCTTACGAGGAATTAAATGACAAGAGGGACATACTCCTTTTTAAACTATGAATTTTCCTGTTAAGCAATAATGGCTGTGTTATGAAAGCACCCCAATAGGCGTGCTGAGAGGAATTTCTTCTCTGAGATTCCAAGATAGCATTCTGAAATTCCATATATTCCTTGGAATATACTGATACTTGATAAACAATAAGTACCTCTCAACACTTTGTTTTAGAGGAAAAAAATTGTTTCCTTTCTTACAGCACTTGCCTCCAGGGTGGACTGAATTGCATGGGAACACCAAATCCAAATCCAGGTAAAAAACAAACCAACCAACCTTGGGCTTGTCTTTTTTTCTATACCAGGTTTCAAGTAGACAGAGGTGATAGAACTTATCTTTCTTAATTTGTATTTTAAATAATAGAAGTATTTCTCATTTAGTTGTTATGCAGCAGATACCATAAAGGGCAAAAATAAACACAGAAGTAGGTAATAGATTAATGGTAAGATTTCATTTTCTAAAAGGTTTTTTTAAACTCTTTTTCCTGGAAATTCACAGTGCTCTGTTGCTAAACAATTAGATTCCCATCACTCCTTACAGATTGAAATGTGCATTCCCAAAGAATTTCTAGGTATTTCATATGGTTACAATTGTAGGATAAACCTTGTGCCTGTTCTCATTTCTTTTCTTCTTCTAGTTTGTGAACATCCCATGGTGTACTTTGACTGTAGAAATATCACTGCAGGAACCATTGGAGCAGAGTGCCAAAAAAGTTGCCATACTTTGGACATGCAGTGTGTAAGTATGTCAGGACTAAACGAGGTGGTGCCTTCAGGTTTTCTCCAAAGTCTTGAAGTCGTCATTCACTGATAATGCATTTATTCCACTCTGAATCTACAACATCAATACTTTTTATAAAAAAAGCCTAGAATTATGTTATAAAATATGAACAATGGGATCCTTAGATCAAAATATTATAAAGAGGTATCCAATTTAATTTGTCAGGTTAGTGTCAAACTTTCTTCAGCTACTGCAAATAACAGTAATTAGTAACTAGTGAAAAAAACTAGGGATTTGCCATACATTCTACTTCTGTAGAGAAAATTACTGGCTATAATTCTTCCTCATACCACACCAAAATCTTCTACATGAATATCTTGCATATCTAATTATTTTGCTTTATCTAGGTGCATGACCATGCACCTCATGCCACTTACTGAATAAATATCATACAGGAGAAGTCATATTTCAGTGTAACTGCTAAAACAAATACACAAAAATACTGTCTTTTTAAATCTCCATTCATTCAATCACAAATTACTCACTACAAAGTGCAAGTTTTTTTCAGCTAACATATGCCAAGACAATGTAATACAATGTAATTCAGATTCCACAAACTCCAGCACTGCAATCACAATTGGCATATGAAATATTTGTCTTTGACAGGCAGATATTCTATTAAAATCAATATCTTCTTCTTCTTTGTTCTATGACCTATGGCTTCACAGTCCTCCCTAAGTTGGACAGAAATAAGGTCCATATAAAGATACTTTATCAGAATTTAATCTTTTCTGTTGTGATGGGTTCACTCTGAAATTATATTTTCCTCTTGACTTTTCCAGTATAGCACACAATGCACATCTGGCTGTGTGTGCCCAGCTGGGCTTGTGCTAGATGGGAAGGGTGACTGTATTCCTGAAGAGGAATGTCCATGTATTCACAATGAGGCCATGTATCAGCCTGGAGAAAAGATCAAAGTTGACTGTAACACCTGGTAAGTATTCCCTGGGAAGAATCATTCCTGGTTCATTTGCCTTTCCAAAATCTTAAATAGCATAGTAGTCAGGAAAGATTCAGATTGTGTATTCATCAGCTGATGGATCTTTCTGTTTTGGAGTCACTAGAATGAGCAGATTTTCTTGTGTTTGTAGACAAAAGCATGGCAAAAACAAAGAATGAGAGGAAGTCTTTGGGACTGCAGTATTCTTGAAATATTATCCTATTTTGCAGCTAATTAATTCAGGCTAACTGAATAGAATTTGGTTGTAATTCTTCAACAATGTAAAAGACTATATTAACTCCAGAATCAGTATATATTTAATATGGATGAGACTAAAATGCTTAGGTGTTAGGATGTGCCTGCTTTCTTCTCATTCCTAGTGTGTGCAAGGATAGAATGTGGGAATGCACCAATAATCCATGCCTGGGTACTTGTGCTGTTTATGGAGATGGACATTATATCACTTTTGATGACAACAGATTCAGCTTCAATGGAAACTGTGAATACACACTTGTCCAGGTACTGATAATGAGCAGTAGTAAATGTTACATAACCCTGATCTTGTTTATGACAATAATATATTTTATTAATGTTATTCTCTATCCAGAACCACTGTGGGAAGAATGGTACAGCGAATGGGACCTTCAGGGTTATCACGGAAAATATTCCCTGTGGCAACACTGGGACAACCTGCTCAAAATCTATCAAAGTTTTCCTAGAGGTAAATAGGCTTTGCATGCAAAATTGTTTTGGTCTATATCTGCTTAAGACTTAGGAGAAACCAAGATAAACTTGGTTATTGCAAGAAAGCTACAGAAAATAGTTTGAAAAACAAATTGCCTTGTAAATTAAGCTTAAAGCAAAACCAAAAAATTGAAAAAAAAAACAAGAAAATAGCAGTTACATTCACTTTTAATTTTTATCCTGTTTCAGAGCTATGAACTGATACTTGGTGAGGAGCATGTCAGTGTGATAAAAAGAGGACAAAAAGGCCAGGTGCCATTCACAGTCCGCTACATGGGTATGTATTTGGTTATTGAGACCACCAGCGGACTGATCCTCATGTGGGACAAGAAAACCAGCATCTTCATCAAGCTCAGCCCTGATTATAAGGTGCGTTCCTAGCAATGTATGGTCCAGACTTGGACAGGAAGTGCGTTTTGCTCAGACCTTGACAAGATCCCAAACATGAAATATCTTTAGCCTTCCTGCGGGAGATCCCATATTATTTTCCATTCCTCTGTTACCTCAGGAAACCATTTCAACCTTCTGCTGCTGTTCTGAGCTCTGAAGGCAGCATTTAGTACCTATTTGGCCTGACATAGCTTGAATGAGCAAAATGCTTTTTGTTGATTTGACTTACTCACTTTAAAGTTACTAGATCAACAATAGATGTTGATCTATTGTAGCCTATCACAGTTTTATATACCCATAAGTCATGGAATTTAAAAATACTTTGGGGTGTACAAGGAAAATGTCATTTCTCTTTATCCCTGTTAGCAGTCATAATGGTACTCAATGAGTACATTATACGGCTTGACTAGTAGTTTTACAGCTATTTTATATATGTGCAGCCATGGTATAAAGCAAGGAATAAATTAAAAGCTGAGTCCTTGTTTTCTTGATAAAGAAATATAGTTGGATACAACAACTAAGATGGTTTTTAATATTCAGATTTAAAAGAATCCTTCTAGTGGTCATGTTCTGTGGCTTAAGAAACAAATGGATACTTTTCCAAAATATCTAGAAGTAAAATATTTTCAAAGATGTTGGGGAAAGTTAGAATGGAAATGCTCTATTCAAACAGTTGAATGACAAGTGTTCTTTCAGTATCAGATGTTCCTTCAGTTTTTCTCATATCTATCATTACTTTATTTACTTCCTTTTGTAGGGCCATATCTGTGGCCTCTGTGGAAATTATGATGGCAATGGCATCAACGACTTTACTACAAGAAGCCAGTCCGTGGTAGAGAATGTCCTAGAATTTGCAAACAGCTGGAAAGTATCCTCTGGATGTCCTGATGCTGACTGCATAAAGGACCCATGTTCTACCAACCCTTATCGAAAGTCCTGGTCAGAGAAGCAGTGTAGCATCATCAACAGCAACGTCTTTGCTGCCTGTCACTCTCAGGTATCACCAGGACTGGAGTTTACTGTGTGAATATGAGGTGTCTGTATTAGTAAGGCTTCCAAAGGACTGAATCATGTTTACCTACACTCCACTGAAAATACCTGACCTGCAGACTTCTAGTCTCTACCTATAGAAAATAACAGCTCATTTAGTTCATAGGAAATAACACTATCTTAATAGGGTAAGATTAATAATTTCAGAATGACTATGATTTCTTTTTAGTGTAACTTAACTAATGGTTCTCATATGCCATGTACAGAACACAAGGTCAACAAAATCATAACATTCTGGGATGGGATGACAATGATAAAACCTCAGCGTAGCCTTCAACTGGCGCTAATACGTACCAAATACCTGGGATAGACCCATGCTAAGGTAGTAACCTTAGCTCTTTCCATGGGTAGACACCTTAATTTTCAATTGTGGTTGCCTGGGACTACTTGGGAACATGAATTCTAATTCTTCACTGAGATGTGACTCTAGTTGACTAAAAATACGGTAATAATAGATACTGAATATATGACTTAGATTTACTATGTGTTATCACCTCTGGTACTGCAGAGTGTGTATAAACATAAGAAAAAGGAGTACTTGATCTAAGCTTTTCTTCTGACATACTGCAGTTTTAAGAAAAGTGGTCTAGCAAAGCTAGGAAAGAACTGAGAAGGCAAGATATATAACCTTTTTTTCCAACAGGTTGAACCAGGAAAATATTACCAAGCATGTGTGACAGATGCTTGTGCATGTGACACTGGAGGAGACTGTGATTGTTTCTGTACAGCAGTAGCTGCCTATGCTCAAGCTTGCAGTGAGGCTGGTGTCTGCATAGCCTGGAGAACCCCATCACTCTGTCGTGAGTTTTCTCTCAGAAACACTTCTTTTGGGAGTGTAGTTTATGTCAATGCTTTGCTCATGTCCTTGGGCACATGCTCTAGGTAACTTTCCAGGGTGCACCATAACGTCACTGTAGATTTTCAGACTTATCTGTCTTGATGGTCACCCAGTTTCAGCTATTCAGTCGTGCTTTCCAAGACTGTTCAAACAGTATGGCAGTGATAAAATGAACAGGCAGAAACAAGTGAAGAAGCCTTTTTTCCCCCTCCTGAACATGTTCACATTTCTGTATTTCCTTAGCACTGTTCTGCGATTACTACAATCAACAAGGGGAATGTGAATGGCACTATAAGCCTTGTGGAGCTTCCTGTATGAAGACATGTAGGAATCCAAGCGGAAAATGCCTTCATAATTTGCCAGGTTTAGAAGGTAAAAAAAAAAAAAAAAAACCTGAAAAAACTGTTAAGTGGACACATACATTTTTGCTAGCTATATCTAGTTCTCCTCTTTACTGCCTTCTCTACTGCTCTTCCTTGCTTCAGGCTGCTACCCCAACTGCCCACCAGACAAGCCATATTTTCATGAGGATCAAATGAAGTGCGTCAGTCTCTGTGATTGTTACGATGATTGGAAGATATATAGACGGGATGAATGTTATGTATGGTAAGGCTTTACATATTTGGCATATGTGCATGCAAGCAGATATGATCAAAGTTGTAGTGAAGAACTGCATATTCCTGTTACATTGCAGGATGAGTTTATGAGGTACAAATAATGCTTAATACCAGTTTTCATACTGCACTTATTGTAAGTTGCTCTGTTATGTGATTTTCTGCTCTGGTGATTTCATTCCTGATTATACTGTAAATCTCCCAGCATAATACTGAAACAGGAACAGTAAGTACTTTATAACTGGAAATATATACTGTTAAGGGAGTATAGATATGATCTAACTGGGATCTACTTCTATTATTTTATTACATTCTCATACTGCTTTCAGTATTTAGACTCTTCCCCTTCTTCGGGACAAATACATTACAGGGATAAGCAAAGCAGTATATAGCATTCTTTAAGAACTAAAGCTGTAGCTTCCTCTAATCTCAACTTCATTCTTATTTACAAATTCAATTTTAACATAAAGGAAAAAAATGGGAAATAATGGAGAAAAAAAAAAGAAGCAAACATGAACTGGGTATTCAAGGAATAAACACAAATAAAGTGATGCCAATGCAAGCTATGGAGAGGGAAAAAGTGTTGAAAGTTGTGGAGAGAGAAAAATAGCCTTCTACTAATTAATCTGGAATCAGGAATTATTAATTATCTGGACTGCAGATGCTCTTCTGAATCTGAGTATTTCAATAAGACAAATTATCATTTACAATTATCCCATCCTGCCTCATGATAATAGTATCTCACAGAAAATGAGATACCATTATCAGTACTATATTGCTCATAATCATAAAATACATGTTTTTTTCTATTATTTATTTCAGTGAATGCATATCAGAAGATATACAGTGCAAGTTTGATGAAACAGGTAACATAGATAAGATTTAAGAAAACGAAATACTGGAGATGATTTTCACAGGCTGACTGTAACCTTCTTCTGAATTACAGCATGCCACTGCATTTATGAAGGAAAGAACTATAAATATGGTGAGCTGATCTACACTACCACAGATGGAACGGGATGGTGTTTTAGTGCAACTTGTGATGTCAATGGAACAATAAATAGAAACATCTTTAAATGCGGCATCTCAACAACTCCATCAACTACATTAACATTTTCTGCAAGTCAGCCCACATCTACTGCTGCAGGTACTCACAGATACTTTTCAAAATACCTGAAAAAATCTGTGGAAGGGAATGAAATATATCTAGAAGGGATGGCATCAGCTAATGTCATGTAATTTTACTTGAAATTGTTGACTTCTACTAAAGAAATCAAATTGAACTGACAGCTTTCATTGCTAAGACTGCAATTAAGGACATAGAAATGAATGCAGCATATTTGGCAAACTCAGTCTTCCTGATGTCTTGACCAGTTTTCCTAGGGGAAAAAAATGATATGGCTTATTAATTATTGCATTCTGGGGAATCCTCACTTCCCTGCACACACAAACACATGCACACAAAAATACAGCAGTTATGGACTTATTTCTGAGCATAGGGAAGAGAGTTACTGCTGCTTGAACAATTAATGACCACCTTAACATGAATTTGAGATAAGAATTCCACTTGAGAGAATGCCCAAAGTATTCAAAGCCATTATTTGTGACCTTTTCCGCCTCTTTTCTAATTGTTACAATCTTCAACAACAAAATCAGCAGATCCTTTCTCCAACAGTACCAAATTTTATGTTAAATGATTACACTGACCATGCAATCCTGAGAAATATTTTCACAGAATTATACAATATCACTGAAAGAACAAATAATTCAGAGTTTACAGAGTTATGGCAAAAGGAGTGTACATTTCTGATCAGATAGGGAAAAAAAGGAATAAATAAGTAGAGAGAAAAAAGTAAGGAATCAAATCTCCTTTTTGTTTTTAATACAAAAAATACAAATGCATTTCTCAACTTAGCATTTTCCTACAAAGTGAGATTCAACACATGCACACACAGAAAATCCACTAACCATGTTTAACAAAGAAATAACAAAAAGAGGTCCTCCTAATGATCACTACAAAAAAAATACAGATACCACCTCAAAAACAACATTAGAAATGAAATGAGAGATGGTTAAAGCATATTTATGAAAATGCATAGAAGAGAAGGAATTCCCTGCTGGTACTCGCTTCAGTATGAGGGAACAAGACTTAGATTTCTTCTTTTTAATTACAGGAGTGATAACCACAACACCAGTGACAACTGTATGTGTAAAGAAAATATGTGCATGGTCTAAATGGTATGACAGCACAAAGCCGGAAAATGGAATGGACAGTGGAGATTATGAAACACTGGAAAACCTCAAAAAAAAAGGATACAGCATATGCAAAACTCCAAGCAGGATTGAATGCCGAACGAAAGAATACCCAGATACATTACTGCAGAATCTCAACCAAACAGTAACATGTACTCAAAGCACTGGACTCATATGCAATAACAAAGATCAAAAATATAACACATGCTATAATTACCAAATAAAACTATTATGTTGTAGTTATATATCATGTGAAGAAATAGCAACCACAACAACAGGAACACAAACAACCATTCATGCAAAATCAACACCATTTACAAAAACAATCGCTACACCACATACAATAATTAAAACAACACCAACCAAAGAGACGCAACCACAAAAAACAGAGATGCCTACCACTACCACCACAACCGTAGGCACCTCGGGGACCTCTCCTCCTCCGACGGAAGGAACA
>NW_010578738.1:0-22303 GCF_000705375.1 Tinamus guttatus
TCTGAGGTGATTGCTGTATTATATGGGTTTTTTTTCTCCTCAAGAATCATCTGTCATTACCTGAATGATGGCATTTGTTTCCAGCGATGCACACATGCACACAAAGTGTTACAAACTGCTTTTAACCTGACTTTGCAGTTTCTGAATTGTTTTTTTCTCCTCAGGAATCATCTGTCATTACCTGAATGGTGGCATTTGTTTCCAGCGATGCACACAAAGTGTTACAAACTGCGTTTAACCTGACTTTGCAGTTTCTGAATTTTCAATATCACTGAGAGTTTACATGTATATATACATAGAGAGAGAGTGAAAGAGAGAGAAATCTTGGCTTGAGCATTTGTCTTCTTAGTATTTCAGTCTCAGTCCTCAGTCACACAACCAGCCTGTTCTGTCTCGCCTGTCTATCTCTACAGCGTCGGGCTTTCTTTTAAAACTGCAGCCTTGCTATTCTATTTGTTTTGGGTCACTTTGCAGCTTGGCTCTACCATATGGTGTTGATGCAATCCACAAACTCATGAAAACAGTCTTCTGACAGGAGCAGCAAAACAAACAACCTAAATTAGTGTAAAATGGAATAAGATCGGCTTTATGAATGGAATTATATTTCAAAGAGCTGGATATTGAAGTCAGGGGTGCAAAACTTCCCTTTGCAATCCTGCATTTTGCATTCCTATTTGCATCTGGGTTTTTTTATTATTTGTTTGTTTGTTTCTTTTTTCAAGTATTGTTTTGGATTTGATGCTTTTTGCACAGACTGAACTGAAGTTCACATGCTGAACTTCCCCTGTTGGAAAGTCCAGATTGGATGATAACTAGGGGCAAACTTAGCTATTTAAAGAGAAGAAATGTCTCCTTGTTGTGACAGAAACCTGTGGATTTGCCTTTAGCATTGTGCTCTGCTGTGCTTCCATCCCAAGGCAAAAGTTTCTGATTTTGGTACTGACTGCCAAGTAGGGCATTTCAGTCTTGCACTGTAACTGGTCTTTAAATAGATGTTGAATTAATAGCATATTTTTGTCCTCTCAAGATACTCGAGAGCACAGGGAAGCTCCTTGTGCTTAGTTCTACACTGTGCCTCACACAGGGTTTTTGGGTGGTGAACATGTTGGTGATGAAGGCAGCCGCTGGTTTTATAACTGTGAGGGTTGAAGTGTTGAAGACTAGGTGGGAAAAATCCAGGAGATAGCAGCAAGGACCAGGTAGCTGAAAGAGAGAAGGCTGGCGGAGACAAAAATGTCTCAAAAACCGGTAAAATGCAGCTGAACTGAGGTGGGTGAGCTGCTCTCAAGGGCTGCTGAGGTCAGACAAGAAGTGGTGGGATGAAATACAACAGAGGTGCCAGTTTGCCTAAAGGCTGAGCAGCTTCAAGGACTGTCTTCCTAATCAAAGCCTGCACTTTCCTAATGAGAAGGGGATGTGTAGCCCTACCAAAGAGAGTCACTACATCTCCCTGTTCCTGGTTTCCTGATTCTAGGAAGGGGCTTTTTCTCCCTCCTCTTCCTCAAGTCATCCTGCCCAGCAAGGATTGCAGCAGGGCCAAATCAGAGCCCAGACAGACCGTTCGAGGAGCTGCCACATGATCTGTGTGCGGCTGCTTGGCAGGAGGGAGAGGAAGAGGTGCTTGGAAGGGGCATTCGCGGCCCCTTTCACAGAGCCCAGGCTCCTGCGTGGGGCCAGGCCTGGCCAAAGCCCCGCGCGACGCCCCGCGGCCTCCGCTGCCGCGGACCTTTCCGCTGAGCGGGTGCAAAGCTCACTCGGAGCTGCCGCTTCCTCACGCTGTGACCGTCATCTCAAGATGCAGGGAATATTAGAGCTCTGGGCAGACATATCTGCAGGAGGTGTCGTTTGCCACCTGCTCTGTTTAGCACCAGCGATGCCTCGAACAGATTTTGAAGATAAACATCCAAAAGGCCCATTGTGTCTCCTGTTCTAAGGGAAACTGCCTGCTCTATATTTAGCGGTGGTTACGTGCTGCAGTGTTGAACAGTAGGCATAGTCACATAGTGTGTGGGTTTTATGTTAGACCTCAGGTAACTAGGGAATGAAAAGGGCTCCATATTTGCAGTACTGGGTACATTTCCTTCCTACCTGTGAGCAGTCAGAGGACACTGGAGATAATTTTCTTTATACCCAAATTCAGGCTTCATGTAGACTGGGTGTCTGCAGGGGTCTCAGTGGGCTGTGCTAGGGTCACACCTGCTGTAGCAGGATTCTTGCAACTTGTGCTTTGAACTATGCAAAATTTATACCCTCTCAGTGACCCTGTGTGTAACATAAAGCCCAATTCCACTGCCAGCAGTTTCTGAAAGTGTAATTTAATTTACCCTTCTTGATTTCCTTGTTGTCACAGCACAGTGACATCTCACAATTTCCTTTTTGAAAGATTTGCAGCAGCAGCCAGTGAAGAGAGTCCAGCGATACTGGCAGAGTTGGCAGCCTTCCCCAGCACCCTGTGGCTCGAGAGCTGAGACACCCTGGTGCTCCCTTCCCTGGGTATTTCTGTGGTGAGCTTCCTGCTGGCAGCATTACTGCCACTTAGCGTGCGGAGGGCTGTCCCGGGGGAAGCTGCCCTGAAATGGATGGCTCCCGTGCGCCGTGACAGCTGCTGATTGCAGGACTCACTAAGTGGCCACCTTATCCCCATTAAATATTAAAAGCAGATTCTTTGTGAGTTTGCCATGTGCCCTCAAACAAGGCTGATTTGTTTTAGCGGAGCAGGCACAGAGCACTCTAGGGTACTAGGGATCCTCTCTGAATATTAAAGCTGTTTCTATGGAGATGGCTTATTCCCAGAGTGGTGGAAGCACTCTGAGTAGATTTGAAGGCTAATCCCATGGCTTTTACATAAGCAAGAAAATTTAACAAGCACCTCTGTTGGAGAGGTGGGTATCCTGTTCTGACTCCTGTGACTGTAAAAGTCCTGGTTTGGCCCTGCCAAGGGATGGATTTTAGCAGAGTACGTGGGTCACCGGAAGCTCTGGTGTTCTGGGGTTTTTCTGAGTTTGTTTAGAGGTTTTTGAGATAAGAAAACTAGGAGCTGTTGTCTTACATCACTGCTGCTTTAGGTATCCTGTTAAAAAGTACCTAGGAGAACTGTGACTGACAGCAATAAAATCCAAAGCACTGCAGCTGCCTAAATAAGAGTAAATTGGTTAACATATGTATTTTATAAATACACCATAAAATCACCACATTTATATTAACGTTGAATTATCCTTCTGTTTCAGGAAGCTGGGTTTTTATTGCCATAGAAATTTGGCTTTTACAGGAGAAGGGAGATTTAAACTGAATTATTTATGGTTGTATGAGACTCTTCTGCCCTGTAATCATATCACTAAAAGTGTTTTAAGATGTGCATTTACTTTGTGGTCTCTGGTTTTGCTCACGTGCTGCTCTGTGTGAACATGTGCTATTCACATGGGACTTTTAAAGTGTTATTTACTGCTCCAGTCTCCTAAATTAATATGTCACTTTTAAAATACATCTTCAGATGTTTTAAAATAGTCACTCTAGCCTACTGAATACACAGAGTGTCATGTGTCACCTGATATCAAATTGAATTGATAGGAAGCCAGGGTAATGCAGTAGCTGTTAAAATGCATTTCAAGGCATTTTATAGATATGTTGCATGTCTGCTCCAGTTTTAAGATGCATTTAGTGGAAATGCCTGTTCCACAGTATGAAAAATTGAGCCAGAATCTCCGTGCTCCTGCTGCTGCCCTTCATGTCCCTGAATATTCAGTGTCCCCTGGTATCTGACCAACCATTTTAACCAAGAAATCTAGTTATGGTAAACGGTGCGGTGTAAGTTGTTTGCAATCTCTTAGCAGAACCATAAAAAACAGGTGATTGCAGTACCAAAATCCAAGTGTTTCTACCAAATACTGCACCATTGATTTAGATTTTCTGTCCAGCAAGCATTTTTCCAGACAGTACTTAGACTGGGCAATGGTTTGGTGCTGAGTTAGGTTTGAATAGAAAATCATGAAAGTGCTTGTGTCCCAGGAGCTGCCTTTTCAGTAAAATATAAGGCTAGCCCATTGCTCTTTGAAGTGTCCCTGATTGAGGGTATTGCTGGGGGGACTTCAGAGAGGGTCCAGACCCTCAGGGAAGCAGTGCATTAGAGCTGGTTTCCACGGCAAAACCTGGAAACAGGGTAGAAAAGATTCATGTTATACCGCGGAGCGTGTGACCTAGTGAAAAACCTGGGCTCGGAAAAGGATAAAATGTTCAAAGATATTTATACACACACACACACACACACACTTGGGAGGAAGAAGAAACAGAAAATCTGAAAGGTGACACAGTTTTTCTTTTGACCTATTTAAACAAAGATTAACTTAATTTTTTAACATGGGTCTCTGTTCCCCTTTATACTAAGACACTTGTCCAAAGAAATGTCATGTAAAAGAAGCCTTTTTGCTATCCCTTAGAGGGCAAAGAGAGCCCAAAAAATGGATGGGAAGAAAAGGCTGTTGAAAGAACTTACGAAAATTACTGAATTGCCTTTTTTTTCTCCCCCTTTCTCTCCCTCTTCTCCTTTTTGTCCCGCTCTCAGGGTATGAGGGCGTTTCCGAGTTCTTCAGCGACCTCCTGAACCACATAGCTGCTGTCCTGCAGGGGCAGGCGCCCGAGGTGACCCCGCTAAACCGCAGCAAGCTGCTGGCTGAGCCGGGCAGCGGGATCCTGGACGAGCGGATATGCCTCGGCGTCATGGGAAAAGACTCCTCCTGGATTGTGGAAAGCGAGGCCAACAGCTCGGTGAAGCTGCAGCACCAGAGACTAGGCTGCAACTCGGCGGTGTCCCCCAGCTTCCAGCAGCACTGCGTCGCCACGTTGGCAACGAAGGCTTCCTCGCAATAACCTGCCAAGGCCGTGGACTACGGAGAAGCCCCAGGGATACAACTTGTGGTCCCAGAACCAGATCAGGCTGTAAAAATACACTTGTGAAAAATGAAAAACAAAATACAAAAAAAAAAAAAGCAAAACGGAAAAAAAAACTTCCATTTGATTTAACCTGATTTGCTGATGAAATGGACTGAAAGGGGGAGGATGAGAAGGTGATCCAGATCCATTTCATTAGATTTCAGTTGCAAATCGGTAGTGAGTTTACACACACATGGGTTTTAACACTAGTCCTTTCATTGTGGGAGGGTTGCTCTTGCATTTCTATTGTTCTTTGTAATCACTGGTGACCAGCATTTTGAAGTCTGACCTCATGGTATCAAGAAGATAATAATGTTGAAGTGGAGTGGATGAATGTAACAGTACTAGAGATTTTTGCCTAAAATACTCCCTAATCCCTCTTTACAGCCTGGCCCTTGCGAGAGAGAGCTAAGACCACCTCAGTACCACCAAACCAAACCTGTGGAAACATCCACCAGTCACGATGTCCACAGGTACTTGCTGTGAGGGGAACAGAGCGGAATGCTTGTTCAGGGTGCAGGACTGAGGCAAAAGCCCTGCTTCCAGCTTTGCAGTTTGTCCCCTGGCCTTATCGCCTCAGTAGAAAGCAGCTTCTAACTACACTTGCCAATAGCAAAAACCTGTCTGATCCAGACAAGCCTGAAAAAAGTGTGCAGATGGTCAGGATGAGTGACTTGGTAGATGAAACATCATCCTTCCAGTTCTCTGATAGAGATGAAATCTGTGAAGAGCTCGTGGTTTCAGCTCATCTTTTAGCAGAGTGTAATTCTCCCTCCACTGCATGTGCAGAGAGTCTGGGACAGCTCTGCAAGGGGGCTGGCAAACAGAGCCACATATTTTCCGTAGAGCAGTACATCTGGCGTGCAGATCCGGGGGAGTAACGCGGCGCTGCCTTTCACAACCCGCCACGCTGTGTGTGTGTTTCTTCCAGAGACATTTAAAATTTAAATATGGGCAGGCCTGCCTGGAGTGAGGCTTTGTATGAGGTAGCAATACATGGCAGCTCTAGCTCAGAGGCCTCACTGTTGTGCAGGCTGTCAGGTGAGGCTGTGTGGTCATTTACGACAGCGCTCTATATCCTTTGTAGACTATAGCCCAGAAAAATTGTATGTTGCTATTGAGATATACAGTAACTCTACAGTGTTCACCCTCTATTGCATCTTCTTGCATCGCAGCGTCTTCTGCTGCTGAGAATTCCTGCTACTTTTGCCAATTCTGAACACTAAACTGGAAATAACTGAGTCTGTCCGTGCTGGGAACATAGACACTATTTTGGTAGACTTAGTGGCCTTTCCTTCTTCATATAAGCCCTGAAATATATTTAAGGAGATGATGTTAAGAACATTTCCTCAGTTAAGCTCTTAACTTACAGGTAAGGGAATTACCATCATTCTATACCAGGCATTTATAAAGCACTCATCACTGTGGCATTTAATACTAGTTTTGTTGCTGTCATCCTTTAGATACCTACTCGAAAGCAAAGGACCAGGCAATCAGAGACCAGGTAGACCAAGGAGTAGTAGACCAAAATGTGGAAAGGGTGTCACCATTCTGCCTGATGGTACCAGTCCATGGGGAAAGATGTTTCCAAGAGTATTCTGTAGCAATTACTTTCTGCAAATGATGATTTTCCTTTAGGAGGCATTGGATTTTTTTTTCCCAAAGTGCCATTCTAGGGAATTGTCTGTAGCTGTGATTGGATTTTCAAGGATGGTTTATACAACATAATATTATTCCAGCTCTAGAAAGGCATTAACTTTAAGTTTAGATATTTCTATAGGGACTGGAGGGACGTCTGAGCCAGGTGTTGAATCCCAGGGTGCACCCAGCGGAGCCGGGTTGTCGCCCGCGCGGAGGAGCTGTGAGCCGGGCGCTCTTCCCAAGCCCGAGGGCCGCGGGTGGCGGCGGTGCCAGCGAGGCCCTGTACATAGTTAGGGGTTGTATTCAGGAAAGACCAAACCTTTCGTAAAGCCATGACTGAAATAAAATGGACATCTACAGTTTGGGGTTTGTTTTAGTTTGTTTAAAAAGAAAAGTCTTTTTATGTTACACGTGTAACAGAAGATACCCTCAGGAAGGAGCTTGCCAGTGCGTATTTTTGTATGGTACTTTCTTGTAACCAGCTGGTGGAGTGTTTGTAGACTTGCCTTTTGCTCCCTTTACTACAATGGCTTTTTTTTTTCTTTTCTTTTTAATTGGGTGGTGGGGAAGAAGCAATGATGTTAAAACTGGGTTAGTAACTCAAGACCTTTCCAACTAAGTATGTTTACATGAAGCTGAGTGTTGGATCCAATTGAAATGTCTGTATGCTGTTTCCTAGTTAGAACATCAAATAAGATTTTTATTTTCCTGGCTGCCTTCTGAATTTTGGTTGGCCTATTTTGCACTGCTTTATTTCTCCAAAATAAACTACTGAAATATAATTGTGCATTTTAAACTTGTTTACAAATGATTGTTAAAAGTTTATTTTGTAATTCTCTAAAGGCTTACGGAAATACTATATTTAAATATTACTCCAGACCTTGGCAGTAACTAGAAAACAAGTTTAGGTCGTTGGTGTGATCAGTGACATGTTTTTCCCATAGTCTGTAATTTATTTTTATTTATCAAATATATCGGTATCACTTTAAATTACCAGCTGCAAATATGCAGAAACCTGTTGTGATGTGGCATTACAATAGATTTTTCACATAAATTACCATGCAAGTGCTGTAGTACTATATATTTCCTTGCAAAAAATTGTTGTTATGGCTCATAGCAGAATATTGCTAAATCACATGGGAAAATTTGCGAGACCAACTTTTAAAGCCAAATCTTTAAATTAATTAGTATCCAGACAAATAATTACTTAACTGTAAAACATTCAAGCATGCACATATTACTAAGCAAGTGCTAAAGTGCTTTTCTGAATTGCTGCCTCATTTGATAAGTTCAGGATAGTTTCGATTTAAGATAAGCTTTGCAGAAAACTGACTAATGTTCTGTAGCATTTTTTTTTCTTTTTTGAGACTAATAAAGCCCAGTAATTGTAGACATTCACAGAATGCTTTCGCTGTTAAACTTTTGCAGACCATCTGGGTGAGACTTTCTGTGCTGGCTATTTGAATTCTGTTATTGTGGGGTAGCAGAGGTTCTGCCATGATTTCAGAGGCACAGCTGCTATTGCCGTGTGGACTGCAGCAATATATTGAAATTACATGGTGACCGGTCAGCGTAGGGATCAGATCCTGTTCTGTTTCACTGTTACAAATCCACAGGAACACCACTGGCGTGGTGGAATTTCTCCAGTTTTATATCAGCATGATGGAGGAGATTTGATTGTGATTTCCGCCCTAATTATGTAATTTGCTTCAGCAGATGAAGATTCTTCCCTGTGAAAGACACCCTGGTGTCTCACTATGGCCGGCGGTGTGGAACCGTCGCCGTCACTGCCGCTCTAGCTGGCTTTGCCGTGTTGCGCTTTGGTTTGTAACGGTCCTGTCAGAGCAGTCGGATCGTTATGTAAAAACCAACCGCAAAAATGAAGATGGAAGGTGGCTCTCGTGGTGTTCGTAGTAGGCCCTCCGCTCGGTCCGTGCCGTTTGGCCTTGGTTAACCACAGGCCGGGGCTTTGA
Source organism: Tinamus guttatus (assembly GCF_000705375.1). The sequence goes on from NW_010578738.1 coordinate 8,541, forward strand.
GAGCCTCCGTGCTGCCGTGCCGTGGCGGGGCTGGCGGGACCGGGGTCCGTTGTCTTTCCTGGTCTGCGTCAGGAGGCTGGAGCCCCAGAAGGTCCCGCTCGAAGTGCGCGGCCGCTCGCGCGCAGGAGGGCGGCAGCAGGGAAAGCCAGCGGCTTCACGTGTGCGTAACGGGTACAAACTAAGAACCCAAGGGGGGCTGCTGGAGGAGGGCAGGGTGATGAGGACTGCTCAGAGTGAGGCCCCAAGCTCTGCACGTAACTGCGGGCTGTACCTAGCCAGGGAGCATGGGTTTGAGTAGTGCATGGATGAAAACAGCAGGATACAGTCGAAAGGGAGGAGAATAAATGTGGCCAGAGGTATTTCAATTGACTGGAAAAAAAATTAAAAAGAGCAAAACCAGGGAAAAATGCTTCTCTGGTTTCCATCCCCCCCTGCAGCCCTCCCAGGCCAGGCGTGCTGACTCTTAGGTCAGTGCTGGTTTCCCAAAGTCTTGGCGTGGTAGCAGTGACAGGTGAGTCAGGTTTCTCGCAGTAGCTTGCAGCCTTGCCCTCCACAGCTGGGCAGAAAACCTTGGGTTTAGGTTTGCCTTTTTTTTTTTTTTTTAGCAAATAGACTATTTTGAGTTTGTAAAAGTCACCCCATGTGCATACTTGCAGGAATTCACTTGCATTACCCTGCTATTTCTCTTCTCTCCTCCTTAGTAACAGATGTATTGATTTTTGTATTCAGTATACAATTTCTCCATGGTGTTGCAACTATGTGTTTTGTAATTAGGAGTATGTGAAAATGCTTTGTGTAGATTAAAATATTTCCTTTTAATATAATCTCCTCTTACTTTCATAGATAAACAGACACACTGTTGCAGATCACATTGCTGATTTTATTTGTAATGTTGCTTTAATATCTTATTTCAGAGGAATGTAACCTCCAGAAAAGTACTTTCCACATCTTCACAGCCTTTCCTTTCACTGTTCGCTCTGTGTGGATCCAGGCCATCAACCTGAGTTTGTGATGCCATGGGTGTGAGATCCTCAGTGGATTCTACCCTGTTTACATGCCTACAGAGTTTAGTAGTTTGAGGATATTTTAGAGGATCCAGGTATAAACGAAGACACGTGAGTGATTCCTCAGCGATGCAGGCCATGATGGCATCCGTAGCGAGCAGAGGCTCCGAGCTGCTCTCATCGTACACGTGCAGTGTGCGGGTGACTGCTCAGTCCCCGCTGGTGGTGCCGTTTTCCTATGGAAGGAAAAAAAATCACTGCAAGAAAATCTACAGCATGAGGTACAGTCAGAAGGCAAGGAGCAAAGGGAGGGCTTGGGAGGAAAATCCTGGTCTCGCTGGAGCCAGTGGATATTCTGACACCATTGGGCCAGGATTTTGCTCCACGTTTCTTTACAACTACCGGGGGAGACGTTTTTCTCTCCCTTCACCCTCTCATCGGCTGGGGCAGGCGCTGAGCCCAGGAGCCTCGCGAGCTCCGTGGGCAGTGGCCTTGCCCGGCAGGCTGTGGATTTGCAGAGGGCTCCCGGCGGGCTCTGGTGTTGGTTGGTGGCTCCTGGAAAGCCAGAAGTAGCCAAAACAGCCAGTGAACAGCTCATGAAAATCAGATCTTCCTCTACCTAGCATCCTTTTTAAGAAAACACACCTTTTTCCTCTTTCATTCTTTACACAGTAGTTTTTAGATATAAATTATTTTAACTTTTTTTTTGCGTGAAAAGTCATATATACATATATAAAATTATTAAAAAGTTGAGTATATGTTGAGTATATAATAGTGACTTCTTTGTTTCAGATGTTAGCAGACCCTAAAAATGAGAGTTGTTTCTCCTCTTGTAAAGTCAGTGCTGTAAAAAAAAATTAAGAATAAAAGATGTATTAGATGTACCTTTTATTATTTATTTCCAATTCAGTATTTGATAGGGCTTGTGTATACCCTTGTGAGAACCACATACTAAAATGCAGTCATTCTTAAAGTGTAATAATAATCATTCCTTGGGATCTCAGCAGTTTGGAGAAAATTAGCCCTCGTGTGAGTAGCGTTGGATATTCTCCTCACCCACCATCTTCGCTCTCACTTAAGCATGGTTAAAACTCGGGGACCATTTTTGTGTGTGCTGGTTTCACAGGTTCAGCAATGTCTGTATTCAGATCCAGCTGTACAGTGTTAACAAGTGTGTCTTGTGGTTTGCTTCAGCCCTGTTCACAATGATTTCTAAAACAATGCCCAGTTTGTACTTAATTTGTATAGAATTATATGAACCTTTTTCTTTTTTAAAAAAAATCATGGTTTACTGTAAAAAACAAAAGTAGTTGTTTTTTGGCTTCTTCAATTGCATGACTGATCAGATCTGATGATGAGGATGGTGCTTTCATCTAACAGCATTGGTTTCAATGGCAATATATTCTTTTTCCTCCGCCCTTGTTTGCCAAACCCCTGTGATGGACAGTATTTTGGTTTCACCAGTAAAGCAATATGCAGTAGGTATTGTGGCATTCTCTCTGTAACTGTTCTGAAGACAGAATTGTCCCTTTCCAACACGTAATGAAAATAAATGCCTTACAACATGTTTTACTTGGTTTTCTCTTTATGAGTGGATAGGGCAGAGGCAGACAGCTTTTATGGGAAGCTCCTTTTCATGAACTTGCTTTTCACATCCTTCCCCCGTTGAGTTGCTTGCAGCTACTCACTTCAGACCTTGTATCACCACTACTGATAGTCAAGGCTAGCTTGATTTAATTTGGTTTTTTACCTTGAAGAGTAGAGAGAAGTAGGCTATTTATACATCATTGAATAAAGTAGCTGAACATCGTTGGGATTCAGCCTTTATAAGCCATGCTGTTGCTGTGTTTAAGAATTTATTCCTAATGGAGTGCTCTAGGCTGATTCTTGCCTCATCATCCTGGATAGGGAATTCTTGACTTGATTAAAAATCCTGCTAGGTTTTGAGTAATGAGGGCCGTATTTTGACTAGTGCAGAGAGGAGACACAGCCAGCGGGATTAACTTTTGCCAAGCAACACGCGTGTAAACAGAGCGGGTCCCGCGGGGCTCTGCTGGCCTCCAAGGACAAGCCCGGCTGCCGGAAGCTTTGGGAGCCGAGAAGCAGTTACCGCTCGCTGGGTAGGGAGCGTTGCCAACAGGCCCCGTATCTTCCCAAACCTGGAGGTTTCTGCCATTTCCCTTTGCTGGGAGATGGGACAGTTGCTTCCATTATCCTTGAGCTATTTATTACCTTTTTGCTACTATTATTTAACTCACTCCTGTCACCCAAACAGGATCATTTTATTAAGTATTGACCCAAAGCATAAGCTTCTAAATGTCTTTCTGTCTGGCTAGCCTGGGGTTAGTCTATGAATTACGGACTTGATCCCTGGCTTACAAAAATACATGGAGTGCCTGTCTTAGCTGCTGGGCTGTACGATACCACAACAGTCCTGCCTGTCCGTGCTGAGTGGCTTCCCTCGCGGAGAAGGACTGTATTTTCTGCATGGGCAGTGACAGCCATGTTGTGGGCCCTGCGGAGAGGTTCTTGATTTTTAGTGTTCGGTGCTTTTGGCAGCGCGCACAAGGAGGGAAACTCCACTCAGATGTGTTATGGTAATGACAGACCTTCCTGTTCCCCTTCTGAGCCAGTACAAATCCTACCGCGTGCAAACGACCAAGACTAAAGCTGGAAAAACAAGGGAAGGAACCCACTGCAGTTTTATTTTTCCTTAGATAAATTTTTCTTTATATAGAATATATTACAGTCAGAGTTCTCAGCTTTTAATCAAAAGATAACAAGTTATTGCAGTTTTAATCCAGTGAAACTACCGGTGGTAGGAGAACATTCTAGAAAGCTGTCTTGTTTTAAAGAAAAAAGAAAAACAGAGAGAAAAAAAAGAGAAAATACATATGTAAGTCACACTTCTCAGCTACAGTCATCCAAGGGTACAGGTGGGACTCCATAGCAGACAGAGGAGCATGAAATCAAAGAAGCAGAGATGGGCACGACACTACTGCGAGACGGCAGGCCTGGCTCTGGGGAGATGGGCTTCCTAGGCAAGATGCTACTGCTCTGTCGGCATCTCTTTTAAATCAGTAAATGAAAATGTGGTGTGAAGGGGTGAGTGCAGCTCTGGCTTTTGTGCAAGCGGCGAGCTGGGGGAGTCTTCAGCCCCGTCTCAGTTCGTGCAGCTTGTGGGCGACTTTCTCGAGCTCCGCTTCGATGGCGGCCAGGCTCTCCAGCTCTTGGTCCTGCAACGAGAGCCACCGAGACGCGGGTCAGCCCAGGCAGCCCAGCGGAAGCAAGTCCCAGAGCAGCTCAGTGGTGGGAGGGAGCTGTGGAAACCTCGTGCCAGGCGGGTTTTGAGCCCCTGTGGGACAGGCGCCCTCTCCCGACATGCGTTACCTGGTCCTGCTCTAGGGGCACTGCGCAATAAAACACACAACTGTTGATAAAGCTTTCTGCAAGAAACCTAACTAACACCCTCACCCCAGTTCCTGCATGGGAAGTTATTTTCAGTTATCACCAAATGTGGTCTAGCTTGCAAGGCCTCCTGCCTAGCACGTCTCTCCCTTTCCTCGCGAGTCTGAGGCGTGAGGCACGACGCAGCCCCGCAGCGCGGGGTGCGCAGCGCATCGCAGGCCGCAGCGTGGCCAAGGGGGCTGTCCGCACAGGGGGTCCCTGCTGCAGCCCGGGACAGGCAGAGGCGACACGCACCCGTGGGAGGCTCACGGCCTCCCACACTGCTGGGCCCGGGATCAGGATGGACGGCAGTGCCTGGGGAGGGCAGCAGGGGTCCAGCTCCAAAGGGAACCGTGGCACCCACGCGGCCTCCTCCCACGCTGCTCCGGCGTGGAGAGAGGCTAAGGAAAAGAGGCTTCTCCACTGGGAAAAATAGCAACCGAGGATGCAATCAACTGAAAAGCTTCTGTTGCTCCTCACACAGCAACCCCACTGACGTGGCTCTTGCGCTTCCCTGGCGCAGCCTGAGGCTACCTCACTTAGCACCTCCGAGCAAACTGGGTCATGGTCACCACGCACGGCTCTGGGCTGACACCACAACCATGTCTCACTCCGGGCTCGCCTTGCTGGCACTCACAGCTCTGCTGCCTCACAGCACATTATGTACTTGGCCAGAGCACGACACCAGCCCTGAGAGGCCCAGCCTAGTCCCACCAGCACCAGAGCTGCTTTCCTGGCCGGTGGCTCTGCAGGGCCAGCACTTGTATGTGTAGGAGCAATGCTGATTTGTCTACATGTAACTTGGAAAAAAAACATAAGATACCCAGAAAAAGTCCCTTGTTTCTGAGCTATAAAAAAAAATTTTAAAAACCTGTCTTCTCCACTGCCAGGCCCTCAGCTGAGCCCCGCAGAGGCCTCCCCGCTTGGCGGAGCTGCTCTTGCTCAGGGCTGGAGGCTGCTCTTCCCTCACTGCCAGGCCCGGGGGCAGCCGCTGAGGCCTCCCCTGCTCCCAGGAGCCCTGAGCCAGCTAAAGTAAAAATAAGTCTGATTGCTACCATAAACATGGCAGTTCCAGAGGTTCAGCTGCCTCCTTCTCTTTTTCAGGGCTGGAGAGTCTCGGGATCAAAGCGCTAAGGCAAAAACACCCGGGCAAGAACCTAAGTAGAATTGGCGGGAAGAGGATGAGGAGGAGAGGAGATGGGGCTGGCGGCGCAGCAGCAAGCTCCTTTGCCAGTGCTCCCCACACAGGCATGTGCAGAGATCTTGGAGACAGGCAGGAATAGAATTGGAGGGAAGAGGACGAGGAGGAGAGGAGATGGGGCTGGTGGCGCAGCAGCAGCAAGCTCCTTGCCAGTGCTCCCCACACTGCCTGTGTGCAGAGATCTTGGAGACAGGCAGGAGACACCTTTGACTTTGCTTTGAACCACAAACTGGAGATGGGCTGAGGATTTCCATGTGCTACGTGGTTATTGCTCTTTGGCCTGTATTTCGGTGCACAATCCAGCAAAAGGGCGTTCTGGAGGCAGGGGCATGGCCCGGGGTCACTTCTCCTCTGAGGTGGCCACGCAGAGTCAGGTCACCCCGGGGCTGTCATCCAAACCACATCTGTGAGACACTCCAGCTCCATGCAAGGCCTGGACAGTCACGTCCCTGGTGTGTCTGGTGACAAGTATGGCTAGCCCAGCTTAGCTGGATGCCCAGGGACATGACGAGTTACCACATGGCATCCCTTGAGGCGCTAGGGAAGTAAGTCTTAAGTTTGGAAAGGATAACTTAGATATATGCATGCCTCAAAACCTTTTCCACTCCAGTGCCCCAGCTTTCTTGCCTGCTCCTATACCTCTGATTTGCCCCACAGCAGGTGCAACACTACTCACTCCATATTCATGCCAGGGCAAGGCTTTCCTCTGACTTGACTGGACTTTAGGACACAGGAACCTTCTTCTTGGCTACTGGTGCAGCTCTGGTTACTGTGTCCAGCACAGGTCAGCTGGGAGGTCCTGGCACATTTTTTTAAAGACTCATGGGGGAGGAAAATGTTTCTGCAGTAGTTAGTAAAACAAGAAAAACAGTAAAAGCCAACCTCCATAATCTGTGTGAATACCTAAAAGGCCACAGGGCATCTCCTTAATGTCACAACAAAGTAATGATGATGATAGCTGCATAACAGTTAGGCACGATTCTACATCTCCAAGCATAGCCTGGATTCCCTAGTAATAACTGGACAGGGTTTATTGGCAAGCCTACGTTCACCAACCTCTGTTCTTCTGTTAGCACTGCCTTCCTCATCCTTCTTCTCTTCAGGCATGGCAGCAAGCGGGAAACCTTCACTGCTGTCCTCCTTTGAGTGACGCTTCCATGACCTTCTCACGTCTTCCTCTGGACTACTAAAGTCATACTTGTGGGACCTGAACACCATTTTCATGGATCTGTCTGGGTCTTCCCCACTGTCGTTTTCCTCCATGCGCTTTTTAGATGTCAGTTGTTTGGCCAGCTCATCCATTTTATTCCATCTCTTGGCATCTTCCCATTCCCTGGAGGATTCCTCTTCGATTTCCTCACTTTTGACATTCCTGGACTGGAAGGCATCCTCCTCTGCTTGCATTGCTTCATCCTCCAGGTGATGCCTTCCTCCTTTCAGTCTGTAGGGTTGCTCTTCCTCCTCCTCTGAGCTCCGCTCATCTTTACCAAATCCCAAAGCTTCTTCATTATCTGAAAAAGCATCAAACACAATAGTGAGAACAGGGTATAACCAATTAGATACCACATTTAAACCAAGCCTTAGTTCTTTATTACCAAGGAAGCTAATGTGATTCAAAGTGGAATTCCTGACTAATGTCAACATGTGACATATTGCCAACATTTTGGGAATAACCTTTCTTATGTCAGTGACAGACAGGAGGGGCAGCAGTCAAAAAACACTTAGGAAGTTCAGGAAGCAGAAAGGAGTCACCCCAGAGTGCTGTGAACTGCAGGCAAAAACTGGAAGTGAGGCAACTGCAGGGCCTGTGTTACCTAGGTATGTATGTGCCTGTATGGAAGGATGCTTGAGGGAGGAGGAGGCAGATCTGGATGACTGATAGTGGGAGCATTTTTTAAACCCTGTTGATGCCTATTTGAATTTTTAGGCTTTAAAGCCTGTTATCAGTCTGTCTCGGGGCTCTCGGCTCACCCTTGCGTGGGTACCAGTGCAGTCGTTCGAGATACGTACCGTCATCTCTTTGCATCACCTCAGACTCCACGTCCTCCTCAGCCAAATCAAGTGACCTCTCTGCTTCAGTAGGGTCCTCCTCCACAGGAGTGTCTCCTTGCTCGTCTTCCCGCTCACTACGCCCTCCTGTCTCCTCCTTGCTCTCCTCCTGGCCCTGTCTGGACGTCTGCTCTCTCTCCTCCTCGAGCTCCAAGCTGTCACCAGTGCCTCTGGGCTGCTCCTCTTCCTCCTCTGGCTGTTTCTGCTCCTCCTCACCAAGGTCTTCACTGATGCGATTGTCCAAAACCTCTTCCCTCTGGGAATCCTCTGTGCCTCCAATCTCATTGCTCTTTGCTTCCCCATGATCCCTCTTCTCACCAGGGCGAGCTTCCCATGGCCTGGGCTCCCTGTCCTCCAAGCTATTTTTTCCTTCCCCTTTTGGATCTTCTTTCTCATTTTGCTGGATTTTCTCAGCCTCTAGCTCAGCCAGGGACACAGTGGGCTGCTCCTCTTCAGGGTGCCCCTGTGCCTCATCTGCAGAATGAAGAGCAAGAACCAACACCTCCTCTCAGAGCTCATTGCGCAAACAGGGAAGCATTTGTGCTTCTTAGCTTCAGCCCCAGCCTCACTTCCCAGTCTGCTTAACCCACCATGGAGCTGTTCCTCTCATTTAGCAAGTCAACACATGCTTGCAAGTAGGCAAGTCAGGGTGCTGGCTGATGTCTATGCTCCTGAAGAGACATACGGGGCTGAAGTTAACATATGCTGAAGCAGAGCCTGCATTGCCAGCTATCCGGGTACCAGTAACACACTCCCTCCTCCCCACATGAAACCAGAGCACATACAAAGTGGAGGGATTTCAGTGTGGCCCTTCCGTGCTCTCTGTGCACGTGGAGGACTGCACGAACACCACACCATTCATTCACCCAGCCTTTGGGAAAGGGAGCCACGCGTTAACTTCTAGGAGAGCCAGAGGGAGCTGGGGCCAGCTCTGCTGAACAGCTAGTGAGCAGCAGTAACCGAGAGCTTAATGGAGCCGGCGTGTTTGCTCTGGCTCGTCACAGAGGGTGAACTCTTCTAACATAGTCATGGAAACCATGAGAGAGGCAAAGAGCAGTGAGTAAGGAAAGGAGAGAAAGCAGGCAGAGCGGAGAGGAGCCGGCAGACCTCAGCGGGACGTGCTGCTGCCCTGGGCCGGGGCATGCCGTGCCCTCGCTCTGGCCTCATGCAGGCTCCTCATCCGTGCGAGCCAGAGGCCAGGGCTCGACGGGCCCCAGCAGGAGAGTGGGCTGGAGCCAGCCCAAGGGAGGCTCCCTGTCCTTGCCTCTTGTTTTTGCTACGTTGGCTGCTGAGGCAGCCGTGAGCGTGGGGAATGTCGTCCCTCATTGGTGCCAGGCAGCTTTGGGTTGAAGCACGAGGCTGTGTGCGGTGCTGCAGCTCAGCAAATTCACAGAAGCTCCTGCCCCTGGAGCCAGAGCCTGCCAGGAGGCCCCTCTATCAGGGATGCTGTTGCTATGCTAGAAACTGTCTCATCCCCATCATCTCTTCCTGACACGGAAAAGGGAACAGACTGAACCAAGAACAGGCTGAACCTAATGTCTCAGATACCTGGAAACAGGGATGGTAAGAGCAGACACCAATTGTTTTTGGGTGTATCATGTATTTCAGTACAGGATTTCCCTAGCTGTGACTCATTTTAAACATTAAAAATGAGTGATGATGTTGACAGCAGGGTGGAAGATCTGTATCAGTTGTGTAACTTGGACATCTCCAGTTGCTATAGCTCAGAAAGTACATGCTTTTTAAGCTGGTAAATAAGAGCAAAGCAAACACAAGGTTGCTAGTGTGTGTCAGCAACAGCATCAAAAGAGGCAGAAATGAAAAGCAGATGGATGTATCAAGGCTGTTAGAAAGAACATCCTTGTTTACAGCCAGACTTGGATTTTCTGGGGGTTAGGCTGACACTGACCTCTTTGCTTGTTCTTGTCATTCTGACTTTCAAGGACTTCAGAAAGTTCATCTTCAAAACCGCTGTTTTTCTTCTGTTGCTGAGTTCTCTCACTGGCACCTGTGTCAAAGAGGAGAAAGCAACATTCCCTGTTGTGTTTTAGAAAGTGGAGACAGGAAAATATTTCCGGGTCCTTTTCAATTCTATGTATATTTTCTACAATGCACAAATCTGTAAATGGGTAACTAGAAGGAAAAGCAAGATAAAAGAATGTGTGAAGCAACTGGAGTAACAATGCCCTGTCAAAAACATCCAAAAAGGTTTCCAGAAACCAAATGCATGAATGCACTTTCTAACCCAACTCACATTTTAATTCAAAGGAGAGAGCTGGCACTGCCAGCCTAGCCCTACAAGGAGCAAAGCTTGGTTCCTGGGAACTACTAATGGGGTTTGGGGATCTGGGCTCCTGAGGATAGCCCATTTTCCCTCTTCTCTATCCTTTGTACAGCTCCTAACCACTGCTGCACCCACTCTATCTTGCAGGCAGCAACCCTCACATATCCAGAGCAAAGGGACTTGCACTTGACCCACAGGAGCCGACTGGAAAATCCCCATCAGTTCAAGGAACCTCTGAGCTGGGTGCTTGCAGGTGCCAATCCCACTCCATGCTGAGTGCCCATTCACTTCTGCCCCACCAGCAGCTAGTGTTAGACCCCCATGACACAAACAGTGAAGGTTTTCTTGTCTTTTATTCTAGTTCAAGAGCTGGTGGAACAAAGCTACAGTGTTTCCCCTTAGAGTTTTCCTACCACACAGTGCATATACTCTCTAGGAAAACTCTATGCAGCTAACAAGTTACTTTGAGGGTCATTTAAATCATTGGATCTGTACTGGAATTATTCTAAGCAAATTTCTTCCACTGCCCCAGCATTTCTAGTGAAATTCTCACTTTATGTACATTTTCTAGGACACATTTGAACAACCCAAAGCTAATGTAAAATTAAAGTAATAAAACATGTAAGGGTCCACAATAGACTAATCTCCTCTTCCAAAATATCTGTGTTGAAACTATACCTTGAACAGCAATTTCCTGAAGTTCCTTCAGTAAATTTTGGTGTCGAAGAATAGAAATGATGCGTTCATCTGCAAAAAGGGAGACTTGGTAAGAAGAACAGAAGAACCCAAAACCCCACTTCCTTTTTTTACCCTTTTCTTCCACTGGGTGGATTTGCTGCCACATCTCTTAACTGCAGTTAAGAGCACAGAAGCCCCCGAGAGGACCAGGCAGCTCCACGTCCCCAGTGCCCTGTTGCCAGCTGCCTCTTGGGCCCCGTGCAGCCCGGTGGGGCGGCCACAAGGAAGGTGGCTGTGGGAGGAGCCCATTCTGGGGCCAGAGACTGAGCACATCGGGGCAGGCTCAGCCCTGGCTTGTGTCCCTGCCAGAACTGCTCTCTCTGAAACCCAGCGTTAGGTCTGAAAGAGCCTTTCCTTGTACCTCCTCTGAGGGTTTCTAGGCATTCCTCGCTGATTGGCAGGGGGTTTGGCTTGGATAAAGTATCAGAGATGACCTCTACAATGCACTTCATCACCTAGAAGGAGACAAAGATGCAGATTAAAACCATGTTTCTTGTTTTTGTTTTTCATATATCTATGTGTTACCAAGGCTAGAATGGAGAAGATGATGGCACAGGTCGTTTTCTGATCGAGCTAAAATTGAATGTTTGTTTTTGCATGTTACCTAGCACAGGAACAGAAGACACTTCCCAAAACTGAAAAGTGAGGAAACACACATGGCAATGGAAAGGGCCTTTCAGCGTGACATACTGTTCCCTGCTGCAGGACATCAACCAGGCTGTGCATGTCGAGAGGTTAAAGGGGAACTGGGTATATACACAGGGAACTCAGAATCGTCCTCTTTTAAAGCAATGTTTCTCGGTCTGTAGCTGATAAAAGGGCTCAGCAGGAGGCTCAGTACAAAGCAAAAAGTGACTATAGCTCTTAAAAAGGTGACCTTGAAATCCTGCCAGCTATTTGAGGCCTAAGGTGGGCACTCTAGATAGACTGCAGCCAAGGATGACGGATGAGGAGAGGTAAATCATACTTTCAAACACTGTGAAGAAATATTGCTCTCAAGCCCTAAGCAAGGAAATTCTGGAGAAATATTCAGCCCTATGTCTGAGTGTTTAAGCCTTCTATTATCGACCAGAAGATCTGTATGTGGAGACAGGTTTTCTAAAAGTGAAGAAATTCCTGAACTTCCTCCAAATCATTTGCTACAGCCTGGGGCAGCCTCCCAGACACCATGAACTCTAGGCCTGCCCTTTGCAGCAGTTCTCTTCCTCATGAGAGGAATGAGAAGAGAGGCTAGATTTTATTATCCAGCACTGACATTACAAGCCCAACTCTTTGCCCATGCAACCACATCACCACTGGTCCCACAGCGATTTCCCACTGCTATGCAGATGTGGAAGGAAAAATCAAAATCAGAGACTGGAAGCAAGCTGAAGACACCTTCTTCACACAAGACACACCAACCACACCTTGGCTGTGTCATCGTGATAGACCCAAACAGTCACACAGATGAGAGAAAGCAGATATTGTTTTTGCTGTATGGCACTGGTTAATAGTGCAGGAATCTGTCTGCCCAGCTGAAGGATCATTATTTATAGAGCAGCCTGTAAAGCAGGCAGGGTTCAAAAGTGACAGTTGTAAAAGCAAGGGTAAATAAATAAATAAATAAATATTCAATTAAGCTTTGGAAGGCAAAAAAAATCACTGACTGAACTGTTTTCTTCTGGTGACTTCCGCAGGCAGCCCTAAGAGTCCTGACCTCTCACAAGATGCTGTTCTTGGGAGAGCAGAACACTGCAACTGCAGTAGAAATCAGACACAAGTCAGCGATTTCCACTCATCTACAATGCTGCTCATTCAAGAATTGGATGTATTCATTCATCAGAACGAGCAGTTTTTCATCCTCTACAAGGAGAAAATTACTTTTTGCCATTGCTGTTGCAGGTTACAGTCCTAAAATGTTTAAATATAATTCCTCTTAGCTATTTATGCATTTTGAAGGATTGCATGATGGATTAAAAATGTTGCAGGAAAGATCTAACAACATGAAAGTAAAGAAATTACCTGCTATCATTCTCCTGTACTCTCCATAAAGACTGTTTTTAGCTAACCTAGAGCACTTCTCACTCACTAAACAGAACAAATTCTAACAAACACAAATTCTAGTACATTCCTTCCACCTTTCCAAGCTCTGGAACCCCTCCTTGCAGGAGTAGGTGATGCAGTCTTAGAAGTAAGCACTTTCTCTGCGTGAGAAATAACAGCTTGGTGAAAATAAACACTCTATACAAGCATTTTGAAAGGCCCTAGCTTTGTTTAGGGTGTTTTTCCATACACAGAGAAACACATCAGTCACCACGGAAATATGGTCTTCTATGGAAGAACTTTACAACCAGTAAAGATATGAATAGTGTGATTGTTCCAACTATGCTCTCCTTCACTTTTTATAAAAGCAAATGTTGCAAAGTGAGGCATCCAAGGTCATTAAATAATATCCTAAATCAAGAAATGAAGGAGATCCTCTCCAAATGAATGTAATCAAACCTATACAGAAACTCAGACTGGAATTTTACCAGAGCTGTCGTCTAAGTGTGAGCATGTAACTAGATCCTTAAGGGCTGGTCAGACTGTCCCTACATGGAAAAGAAATCTCCAAAGGATCCTGTCCTTACAAGGATATATTTCACCATGTTTGAGAACCACCATATTCAGGCCCTTCTGAACCCTAAGATCACAAATAGGAAACAGTGGTCTTTGAGCACAGGTGGTGGGTGTAACACCAGAGACTGGCGGTTAGGCTTCTCACAGAAAGCTCTTGTTGTTAGAAAAACCTATTTGATGCCTAAGAGCAGCCTGCAGGTTCTGACTTCTCATACCATAGCCCTGAGCCATCCAGAAAAGCGGGGGCGCAGGACATGCCTAAAGCAGTGCAGTGAGCAGGGGGAGCTGCAGGGCTCAGTGCCATAGCCATGCCATGAGCTCCCTGTCCTGCTCTGTGCCAGGGAACCTGGAGTCCCTTCATTGATGTGCTCTGGGTGAAGGTGGCAGAGCCCTAAGGGCTCCTCCTATCTCCGGCAACACAGAATCATAGAATCATTAAGGT
>NW_010578746.1:0-16611 GCF_000705375.1 Tinamus guttatus
GTTGGGGTCTTGGGCGTTACTGTATTCAATGTTCCATGGATCACCCGTAGTCCAAGCGGGTTGTGTGCCACGGAGCTGAGGTCACCTTGAAGAACAAGCAGCGACTGCCTCTGTGGAGCCATTCCAGGTGTTCGGTGTTGAAGCTCAGCAGTAAAATGAGTGTTTTCCTGCGAGCCGCCTTCCCGGAGCTGTTAAACCGACTGCAGGATCGGAGGGAAGCTGCTGGATTGGCTAAGACACTGCGGCACAGGGAGTCACCTCTTGGCTCCTGCTGGGCTCAGATGCACGCAGAGCAATAGGTGTGCAGTAAACAGCCAGGTAGGAAAGAGCAGCAGGGAGAGAAACTTGTATCTTCTGGCTTGTAGATCAAACAAAGACGGAGAGCAGAGCTGCAGGAAATGAGAACCAGGACTCTGCAAACCTGGTTCAACACTAAACAGTTCAAAGTGTGCGTGTAAACTGGCCTTGGAGAGGCTCGAGTATCCATGCAACAAGTGCTGCTCTTGGCTGGGGCTATGTGCAAGCATTCGGGTGTTTTTTCTATTGAGAGCAGACCTTTAGCTGGAGTATTGTTAGTTACGGATAATCTTTATTCATAGCAGTGCTAGATCAATGTAAAAGGTGCAGGGCAGCCAGCAAGGGGTGGTAGCAGGAGGCTCTGGAGCAAGGACGTGCGCGTGGGAAGGCGGCAAGGCCGACACTGCCGATTCCCAAAGCTCTGAACTGCAAACCTGGAAATTGGGGTGACCAATTTAACCTTGAACATGTTCATTTGACTTTTCTTTTTTTATCCCCCTTTAGGGCTGAGAGAACTGAGGTGCTTAGTGAAGACCTCTTGCAGGTACTGTGACTCCATTAATATATATTTTTAATGTTCTTTAAACAGTTTGAGCCTTCTGAATTTTATGGAGTGCCTATTGTGGGGAAAACAATTGCCCTCAACAGGGATGAAAACAAAGATATATTTGGCTCTGACTTCTCTGCATGCGGAAAAGCTATGATATAGTTTGAGTGAAAAGCTAAAGTACTTTTTCTAAAATCCCATGCTAAGCCTTGATAAAAGCAAAAAGCTTTATCCTTTATTTAACTGATCTAGCTTGGTAAACTTCAGGGCCGCTAGCACTAACATGGAGTGTTAAAGTGGAAGCAGCTGCTTTTATTATAAATTCTTCCAACTGATTGGATTGAAGTAGAAGAGGGAAGGAATGTTCCGGCTTAAAACTTGAATTTAGTGAAAAATACTTGAAATAATCTTGAGTAATGGCTAAACGAGCAGAACTGAAGCAGTTTAGCCTTCTGTCCAGGGGGCTGCTTTATTTAACACACAAATACTGAGCAGTTTGGCAATATGAGCGACAATTTCTTAGAGAAGCTTGCCGTTAAGTGGTGTGAGGGATGTTAAAACACCTTGATAGCCTTTAAGGGCCCATATGTTTTCTTGCTTAGCTGCAGAATAGTAACAAGAAGTGAAAGCCAAAAGCTCTGCTGCTTGTTGCCAAAAAATTTTTGCAAGCAAGGCTTTCCCAGGCACAGAGAGCCTGGCTACACCCAGATGGAAGAATTTACTCACTTGTTTGTTTGCTCTCGGGGGCTCGTGGAGGGGAGGCAGCTTCTTATCTAACTAAATGGCTTAAAAGCTTGGTACTGTTCACTTCATAAACATGTTTTCGACAGTCCTTTCTATGTTTAGCTTGAGCTTTGCCATAGGGCTGCAGTAGCTTTTTCTGTTTTGTGGAGTGCAGTCTTCCCTTCACGTGTATCTCCGTGTGCTCCTGCCCAAAAGGAGGGATGCACCGAGCAGGACTGGAACGGCGTCTGCAGTAAACCCCCTTTCTGGAAGGAGCTTATGGTGCATAATAACCCAGTTGTATAATGCTCTGTGCCCTGGAGGCCTCCTGTGGGCATGGACAGGGCCTCCAGGTCACCTTTTTCACACTCAAGGCAGCTTGACGGAGGTGAACGTGCCTCGTGTCCTCCTGCTGTGTTTGAGCTGCTGCGGGAGGAGCGTGTGATGGGGAAGCCGTGCATAGGGCTGCTTCTGTCGCAGCCATGCCCTGCTATTTGGAATTCAGACCTCTGGAAAAGAGGCCGTCGGGAACGCGGCTGCTCCAGGGCGTTCCCAGGGCACCGCCAGCCTGGGAGCCGCTCCGCGCTCCCGGCGCCCGGATGTTCCCGGGCTTCAGCCGTGCAGGAAAACAACTGCCCTTAGCGTGGTCCGGCCCAGCTAAACGACCTTGCAGAAATAAATGTTTTCAGAAATAGGGGATGGTTTAGAGTGTTTTGGTTTGTCTTTAATCTTAGCACAGCAGAAACCCAGCTGCAACATTACATGTGAAACGGGACTTCTTGTTCCTGTATCTTTATACAGGCCTCTTAAAATGGACTTAATTTTGAGATTGTTCCTATGTGTTCAGTAAACTAAAACCAATGCAGTTCTCTCCAGTCTGCTATAATACTTTTTACTGAGCTTCTTGAGCAGCTGAGTTTGGGTTAGTTTTTATTGCTCTCGGGAGTGTTTTGTCCCTGTAGGGTCTCATGGAGCCAGTGAGATTTCAGTCCTCCTACACCGGTTCTGTTCTAGCATCGCTTCAGACTTCAAGGTGCTGCCCTAAACTCCGGCAGCTCCTGAGCGTGGATTTTGGAGCTCTGCAATCTGGCACCTACCAGAAGAGCAGCTTCCCTTTTCCGGAACGTCAGGAAACACGGGAGCCCGGCCGAGCATTCACTCCGTGTTCCCATGTGGGACAGCAGTGATTCCGCGCTGCTCCTCACCCGCTTCCTCGTCTGCTTCTGCTTCTCTTTCTTGGCAGCCTCTTGGCAACCTTTTTCTTCCCAACTTGTCTGTCTGCATCTGATTTTTTTGCTACCTGTGTTTTTGACTAGCTGACCTTGTTGGGACTTAGTTAGATCCATCCTTCTGTAGCCGCTTTAGGAGCATACCCAAGGGGAACCCCCTGCTATTGCAGCAAGCAGAGTCCGTGAGCGCCAAGTAAACCTTTTAGGAGGAAAAAACAAGTCATCCTGCCTGGTGGTATAGGACTGGCAGGGAATGGCAGCGTTTCTGGCTTCCTTAGAACACGGCAATTTGCTGCTTGTGGAAGAACCAGCTGCTGGTTCACTGCCTTCCCTACAGCCCGTTGCTCTTGGGGAACGAACGCAGTGCGGGACGATTCAGCTCACACTAACATCACCCTGCGTGTCAGAGCTCATCTCTGTTTATTCATGGATAGGAAACCCGAGGAGAATTATTGTCCTCCTGGAAACTTAACAAAAGCAATTTTAGAGCAGTACTGAGAACTGGAGCTTGCTCAGATTAATTCTGCAGATGAAAACTATTTGGGGATTTTTTTCCCCCTTTTTTTAATATAAACCATTCCAAAGGGCTTCCTTTTAATCGTGGTGAGTCATCAAAATGCAGATCAACTGCATTCCTTGGCTGCGCGCAGGAGCTCTGCCACACGCAGTCCGTCCCAGCGCTCGTGCGCGCAGGAGCTTGTTTGCTTTTGGTGTGTTTCCCGAAATAAAATAGTTCCTTACCTCGAATCCCTTAAAAGAGCAGTTTATTAATGCATATCTGTCACGTTCCTATTGCATATCGTGAGTCGTGTTTCAGATTACTTTATGGTAAACTGGACTCCTGTTTGTGCACTGCTACTGCCCTTTTCCTTCCTCATCCCTCCTGAATCCTATTAGTTTCTCCTCAAAGATACTGGCGCATGTAGGAACTTTTTTTTCTTGCGTGTAATAGCCAGAGAAGAAAACCTCATCACAGACTTGAAACACGTAGGCTTGGGCCAACACAAGGAACCAGTAACATTTGTCTTAGCCTTATACTTTACGGTATGATAGTGAAGGAATATTTTTTTTTTTTTGGCGTTTTCTCCCTGGATTAGTGTTTTAGGTATATGCCTGGTCCATCCATCACAGACTCCAGGTGACAAGTATCAAACTGACTCTTGCTCTTGCTGTGACAGAGCGGGGGGAGACTTTTCTCCCTCTCCTGTTCTATAGTGCTGTGGGCTATAGAACGTTTGGAATGTTTCTGAGAACAAAATCAGTTCAAATCTTTCAAATGCATTTGCTGCTTGGCAGTTCTGCCAAGGGTCTGAACTCCTTGTAAGCTTGAAAAATATGCAAGCCAAGACCAAACGTGATACAGAAGGAAGACTTTCTGCTGAGGCCAAGGAAATAACTTCTGGTTTTTGTTTTTCTTTTTCTCCTCTTCCTCCTCCCACAAACTAGATCGAGAGACGCCTCGACACAGTGAGGTCTGTGTGTCATATTTCACAGAAGCGATTAATCGCCTGTTTTCAGGGCCAGCATGGCACAGATGCGGATAAGAGACATGTAAGTACTGCTGCTCTTTAGCTGGTCATCTTAGACTCGGCTGAATCCCACCTGTGTTTGCATCCCAATCCACCGCTGTGCCTTGTATTGTCCAAGAGAATAAAACTCCGTAGAGCCCCCTCGTGTGCCAGCGTTGGGTGGAGCGCTCGCCGTGCTGCGCCATCCGCGTGCAGGAAGCCGAGCGTGTCGGGACGCTTGCTCCTTTGTGCAGTGTGCTGAGTGCTCGCAGCTTCCCCAGACCCACCTCAGAAAAGAAGATTCTCCAGAACTCAATCAGGTTTCTCCTGTTTAGAATTGCCTGTGTGCATTGATGGCCAAAACTGAGCCGTCTGTTTCTATATGTGTGATTGATTTCTGACCCTTATCCTTCTTTAGGAAAACCATAGAAAAGGCTTTTAGAAATTGTTAAAACCAAAAATGACTAACCCTCAGGCTTTCTCCTTTTAGTGGTAAACGGTCCTTCTGAAAATACGGGGACAAAGAATTAACCTCTGCGGAGGTGAATGACAAACTACTTCAATTTCAAGGAAAAGCTGTTTAGTTGTCTGTGACTAAAGGCAGTTTACGTTTTGAGGTACTCATTCGTGAGAAGTGAGAAGAAAGTGTTTTTAAAAGGATCTGAGAACAAGACTCTTGAGAACTGCTATTCAAGAGGTGTGATAAATAGGCTTGAAACTTCTTGTGACTTGGCATTTTCTTAAAGCCAAAGAATGAATTGGATATGTACATAATAGAAACTGTATGGAGAAGAAATTAGAGGCAGGTTGGAAATTTGGAGAGCTAGAGATGCTGAGTAGCATTAAGTAAAATAAGCACTGTTCCTTCTGTTCACAGAAAAAGCTTCCTCTAACAGCTCTTGCTCAAAATATGCAAGAAGGATCTATCCAGCTGAGTGATGAAACTCTGTTGGGGTAAGTGTCGGCCTTCGTTAGAACTGCAGTCTGCCATTTCCTTGTCTGCACAGCTACAGAAATGGAGCTGCAAAAAGACAGTTTTCCTGCAAAAGAATCTAGGCTCCTTCTTGAATCCTTAGGAAGAAAAAGTGAGCAAACATTTCTTTTTGAGTGATTCTGGGCAGGTTTTATGCTTGCTCTGAATTGTATTCCAGAGGATTCTGAGTCTTTCCACTGTTCAGAAAGAACCTAAGTTATCTATTGTAAAAGCCTTTGAAAATGCCCTTTTTTTAGTACATTAGCAAAGTGTTTGTTGTCTCCATTTGAAATGTAACCTGCAGTATGAGCACTGCGTTCTGCAGCTCTGTGTTAATGGCTCCAGGCCTAGGATAATGCCCGTTCCCAGGTGCTGGCTAAGTGCAGCTTTGCAGCGTGCAGGGAAGCGTTGGGAGGAAAACAACATGGAAACCTGGAATGGCAGCACGAATGTGCTTCCCTGCTGCTGATGGACGCAGCGTAGACTGCCCGAAAAACCTGTGTGTGCATGTTTGTGAGCTGTTGCAGGAGGTTTATATAGCGATAACAGCCCTAAAGCAAATAAGGTTTATCTTTAGAACAGACTTAAAACAAAGGTCAGATCAAGAATTTGGAACCTGAGGCTGCATGTGCGACTGTTGAGCTTTGTGGTGTTAAGAGACTTTTTCAAGTTAAAGAGACTTGAGGGAGAATTCCATATTATCTTGATCAATTTTCCTGTGTCTGGTAAGATGGAAGAATGGCCTTTGAAATAAATTCCAACTTTCCTATTCTTAGGGCCAGTATGAGAATTTTTAATGCCACCAGAAATATATAAATAGTGGTTATAGAATCCTTTAAGACAAAGGCTTAGTAACACTTTTCAGCTGTCCTATATTTTGCAGTGACAGCAGGAAGGCATCTTTTATGCCATCAAAGCTTTGCTTTATACAAAACACTGTTTCACAGGGGTAGCAGAGGCCACAGGACACAATTATTTTTGAATGTTTCTTCCTTAGTCGATAATAGTTAATGTTACAACAGCTTTCTATAATTTTTAAAGGAAAATGCTAGATACATGTGGTGAAGCCGAGAATAAACTGGCAATGGAACTCTCTCAGCATGAAGTACAGATCGAAAAAGAGATTTTAGATCCACTGAATCAACTGACAGAGGTAAGGCACTTCCCCCAACAGAGCAAGTCTGGATTCGTGTATAAACTAAGCACAAGGGTTTATCTCAATGTTAATAGTGGAACGGTTTGAAGTAGTCGTGCACTAACGCTGAAAAGTGAGTCTGAAATCCACAAAAATCTAGTAATTGTAGTACACAGGTTGAAAATAAACACAAGCCTTCATTTCTGCTTCTAGTCAGAGATCCCTAACATTCAGAAGCAGAGGAAGCAGCTTGCAAAGCTGGTGTTGGACTGGGATTCGGCAAGAGCAAGGTAAGAAGCAATTTTAATAGTTGTTCCCTAATCATGTTAACCTCTTGTTGGCATCTCATGGTGTCTGATCTGATGCTGGTATTTGTCTCAAAATGCTGCTGTACATCTGTCAATATTTACATCATAAATAATTGAAAGCTATCTCACAAATGGCAGTTTGCACACCCTAGGAAGTTCTGCTGGGGAAAACCTCTGAAACTGTTGGGTTTGTTTCATATCAAAATAAATCAGTTTTAGAAGGGACCCGTAGATGCAGTTTCTTTTGAAATAACAGATTTCACTGAACGACTAAACCTTCCTTCCACAGGTATAACCAAGCCCACAAGACTTCAGGAACAAATTTTCAAGTGCATCCTTCAAAAATAGAATCTCTCAAGGAAGAGATGGATGAAGCTGGAAATAAAGTAGAACAATGCAAGGTAGGAAATAAATCCTGTGCTTTACACACCTCTCAGGAGCAATTGTAGCAAACAGTGGGGTTGGTTCTATAAACCTTGCTTATGCACCTGGCTCTCTCATTAGCATGCTTGCAAACTAACGGGTTGTTAACAAAATGTATGTCTTGAAGCTATCGTTAGAGCTGGCTGAACTTTGTCCAAATTGCTTTAACTTGCTGAGAAACCTTGTTTTTGAAGATGCCTGTGTTACATTATTTGCCTTGCCTCAGATGGTCAGGGCGTCTGTGTGCTTGTCCATGAACATGACTATATGGCACATAGTTCATTTACAATTTACAATTCTCAATGGTCAAATAGAGTGTTTTGCTGCAGCTCCCAATACCTTTTAGTAGTATTTGTCTTTGCATGCAAGGATTGACTATATTATAATACATTGCCATGCAATCCAATTGCTGACTTCATTGAGCAACTTCCTTAGTATATAAAACAATGCTAAGCAAAAATAATTCAGAATGCTTGAAAGAAAATGACTTTTTAAAAGCATCCTGCTAACTGTTCAGAAGTGAACTCCCCTCTATTGCCTCGATGCTGTACCTTGACTGTAACTTCACAGTGCACATTCCTTCCCTGCAAGTAGTAGCACATATATTCTGTGTTAATATGGACACCTGGATAGATGGGGTGTTCTTAGACAGCCTTCTCTGCTTTCAGCCCTACCATGAAGAGCTGCAGCTGCTACTGGCTCAGCTCATAAGCCTGTTTGGAGTCTACTCCCGTGTGTGTATAGAGTGGGTGGATTACAGGCTTTGTGCTGCCTGAATCAATAGTTCAAATTGGCTGCCAGCAAAATAAATGTATGTGGTTTTCTCTCAGCATGTAAGTTATAAATGTAATGTTTTGCACATCCCCCTTTTTTTTCTTTCTTCAAAGGATCAGCTAGCAGCAGACATGTATAACTTTGTGTCCAAAGAGGGGGAATACGCTAAATTCTTCGTTATGGTGAGTATTCTTTTTTGATATCACTGATTCCAGCATTTATGTGCATAGACACACATTCCTCAAAGTTTACATTTCGTGTACTAAACCTTCTAGCATTGTATTATATGTTCATCAGAAGCTAATGCTGTTTTTGTTTTTTAAAATGTGGCTTCTGTTCTCAGTTGTTAGAAGCACAAGCAGATTACCATAGAAAAGCATTAGCAGTCTTAGAAAAGGTCCTCCCCGAAATTCAAGCCCACCAAGGTAAAGTACCTGTGCTCTGGCTGATGCTTCTCCTTGCCTGTGCCACCTATGCACAATACTCTCTTCCTTTATCTCGATTCTTTTGCATGCAGACTTCTTTCTTAAGGCCATTTTGATCTACCTAACAATTTTGCATTCACAAACATAATTCCATCTTTGCTGCATCTTCTGGAGTTCTCCAGTCATATTTTAACACACTAATAAAATATTAAGGATCTGTCTGATGCCCAAGAGGGCAAAGGAAGGATTTTTGTTTCTTTTGTGCTCTTGTTCTCTCTTTCCTTGATATCATGTGGCCTTTTGTTAATTCATTCCTGGCTCTTCAGGGCAATGAAAATTTTCTGGTGAATTAGGAATTGTAAGATCCTTGTTTCTTAAATGATTGCTAGGGGCTATCAGGAAACCTCCCCAAGTTCAGTGGAGTTGACCGTGCTGTCCCTTTGCCTCGCACACATCAGGTTGCGGAGCTGGGCAGGTACCGGGTGGCAGAGCAGTGTCAGGGCACCCCGCGGGGCTGCTGGCTCTGAGCAGGACTTTGAGCTGAGCCTGAGACGGCTGAGCCTGAGCTCAACGAGGCTCCAGAGCATCTAGGCAAGTTGGAACAACTGAAGCTGGAGATACCGAGAAATATGAGAGTATTGATGAAAGATAGTGTTGAATATCTGTGCTGTATACATCTGGTGGGAGGGAAGCTACCGCAGGGAAATCGTGCTTACCCACCTCAGAAGGGCTTTAGGGCTGTCTGGTAGGTTCTCTGTTTACAGGGTGCAGAGCTGACTGGGCTAGATCTTATTTCTTAGCTGCTTGGCACAAAGCTCTTCATGTGGTGAGGGTTGCAGAAGAGGTTGTCGTTTTTAAAAGACATAGTAGGAGGCAGCGCACCCAGAATCTCACACGAGCTCAGTTATGTTTCTACCTGGAATATAAGTGACTTTGTGCTCTCTCTTCCTAATGTTGCTGTATCTCGCAAAACCTCTCCACAGAAGAAATAAGGCATCTGAACTAACAATAACTTATTCACGTCTGCATTTTTCAATTAAAATAGCAGAAAAAACTTGGGAGGGGAAGTCGCTCATAGGCAAGAGGGAATGTACATGCCATTTAGAGAAGCACTTGCACCATTTTTGACTTCCAAACTAATCAATAATTAAGAGAAATTGAGTTGGAAAAATCATGAAATTGGTACAGTGATGGGCTGTTAACATGGCAGTTCTAATGCAAGACATAGGGTTTCTTTAAATTGTCCGTAAACTCTGTTAACTAAATATTCGGTATATTTTATGCGTATGTATCTGTGCTGAATACAGTTAAAACTTTAAGAAAGGCCCAAGTTATGCAATGTGGGCAGAACTTGCTCCAAGGTTACCGCAGAGCTGAGCTGCCGGGTGGCAGCAGAGCTGGTGTAACTCGGAGCTGCAGAGGGTGCGTGTGTGTCTGTGCAGAAAGATGCACAGGGCTGGTACTCGGGAGTAGCTGCAGGCTCATTTTACTCATGATACAAGAGATTTTACCAATCAGGGGCTCTAAAACTTCTATTGCATTCTTAAAATTCCTTTGCTCAACTGGGGGCTTTCTTCTTTTCCTGTGCGGAGCATAGTTCAAGTTATTTTGTTAGATATATTGCTCAGTGTTTTGATACTCTCCAACTAGACAAATGGACTGAAAAGCCAGCTTTTGGAACGCCTTTGGAAGAGCATCTCAAACGCAGCGGTCGTGAAATTGCAGTCCCTATCGAAGCCTGTGTGATGATGCTTTTGGAAACAGGAATGAAAGAGGAGGTAGGCAGTACCCTTCCACGCCCTGGGAATGAAGGGGAAAAAGGAGCCTGGTGAGGCTAACAGACTGGTGTCTGTGTTTATCTCTGTATACTTTAGCAAAGTGCCTAATGATTTTCCTGTGTTACTGTATATCATAAAACTCTTAGAAGCCTTGGACACTATTTGAAATACCTCTGAGATGTAGTACAGCCAGAATGAAAAAGCAAGACGGGCTAGGGCAGGAGGGGCCTGAAGAGTTATTCAATAGCTGGAATACACGAAGAGCTAACTTGGTCATAACCAAGTATGATTATACTGAAATTGAAACTGCTCTGAAAAGAGGCTGATACAACTTTTGCTATTTCATGCTTGTAATAACATGTTGGTATCAGTCAAAGACATCTGATGCTTATTATGCAGGGCTTATTCAGAATCGCTGCTGGAGCCTCCAAATTAAAAAAACTGAAAGCTGCCTTGGACTGTTCAACTTCCCAGCTCGATGAGTTTTATTCTGACCCTCACGCCGTTGCAGGTATTGTCAATGCTCTGACTCAAACCCTGATATAAGTTGATGCAATGGAAGCTTATTCTGTTGGTTCAGTGATTGAGGTGCTGCTCTCTGCACGAGTAAACTGTAAATGAAAGTGAATTGCAGCTGGCTGCACTGCAGAACCTCGCACAGATCAAGCACAGAGCGTGCATACTGATCACACTCAGTATTTATCCCTGCAGGTCAGAGCTGTGTTTAAAATTCAGGTGATCATGGTAATTCCAATATCGTATTTCTTCTCATGACAGGAGTGTTAACACAATCAAGGGAGATTGAAACCATCTGTAGCTTTAACGTGTCTCTCCTACAGAGGGATGACTCAAAGTTTTATAGCATGAGTTTCACATTACAGCAATTGCCAGATGACTTCTTGTGTTAAGTGCTGAGCAGATATACTGCAGGCATGTCAAGTCTTCCTACTGTTTCACTGCAATTTAGGCCCTGTTGCACAGATAAAATGGCCAGTCTAAGGCCAGAGTTTTAAAGGAAATCTGAAAGTGTTGGCTAAGAAGTTTGTATTTTTCTGGGCTACGTTGCAGGTGCCTTAAAATCCTATTTGCGAGAGCTGCCAGAGCCTTTAATGACATATGGTTTATATGAAGAATGGACACAAGCCGCAAAGTGAGTGTACTAAAAATGCATGTACAGAAAATATTGCACTTTTTAATCAAATTCCCTTATGTATGGATTTAAAAGAAAAGTCCAGACTCACACAGTTGAATTTTCTGGTTGAACTAGTGGATATCTTGTGTACTGTATTATTTTAAATTGTGTCATAACTTTACAGTGATTGTATTAAAACATATTGGTGAAACCCCTTACAGTTTTATGCTTAAACACAAGGGCTATTTCAGGCTATTGGCCTCATAGTATTGATGCTGTAAGCAGCCTTTTTTAATGGAAAATTAATTTGGGAATTTGAAAAGTAGGTTTGAGTACCTTTCCATTTAGTCCAAATAAATATACTATTTAGCATCAGTTAATTCAGTCCTTGCTCGTGGAAGAAACAATCATTTTCTGATCTGAAAGTATGATTTACTGGAAATGTCTTTTCCCTGCAGTATTCAGGACCAGGATAAGAAGCTACAAGAATTGTGGAAAATTTGTAACAGATTGCCTAAGCATTACCATGCCAATTTCAGGTATGAATGAGCAGCTGCTGGCATCCAGCAGAGCAGCATTAATGCTAGAGCATCCCCTGTCGTGGAGCTGATCAAGCAAAACTCTCATCCAGTTTTTTTCTTGGCCATGTTCCATTCGGGTGTTCTGTTTTATCTATCAAGTAACTGGCATGCTTTGGTGGGGTGACTGATATATATATAATATATATTTTAAATCGGGTTAATTCGTTACTGACTGTAAAAAAAAAATAATGCTCGGAATTCTGCCACTTATACTGTCAACACTATGACATTTTTCATGACTTTTCACCTGCTAGCCTCTTGCTTTTTAGGCTTAAAAATATCACCTGGATGCATCTTATGCATTTTATTTTTTCCTTTGGGCTTTACCTTTTGGGAATGAAACAGAATAAAAATCTGACCCTTAATTAAAACTGTGGAAATTCCATTAAATGACATGAAAACAGATGTTGGTAGGCATTCTCTATCTAAATATTTTTTTCTGAAAGTCTGTG
The DNA here is from genome assembly GCF_000705375.1 of Tinamus guttatus. Next base: position 12,286 of record NW_010578746.1, read on the forward strand.
CTGCTTGAATTAAAAGCGTAGTAGGCAACTGCTGAGTAAAAGATCTCTTAGTCTTTTGTGCCTTGGGAAATTGCCTTTAGGAGCTCTTGAGCTTGGCTTAGAGCATTTCTTGGTGATAGCACCTAAGTTGTAATGTCCTCTCAAATGAACAGCAGAACTATTATTTGCCATAAAAACAAATTATATCCTAATATAAGCGAAGTACTAGAATATATTGTTGTGTGGGAAAAGTTCTTGTTGCCATATTCAATGATTTCTTTCCTTTTTGTAGGTATTTAATCAAATTTTTAGCAAAGCTTGCACAAAACAGCGATGTTAACAAAATGACACCTAGCAATGTTGCAATAGTCCTGGGCCCCAACTTATTATGGGCAAAGAATGAAGGGTAAGTTGTTGTAGAAATGCCTCAAAGTAAAACGTAAGTGAAGATGTAGAGCTTCTCATCAAATTATTCTAAATCATGCAGACTATTCACAGCAGAGTGTTTGCCTAAAAAATAAATATTTTAAACATGCCTTAAAACTGTGCATCCAGATAGTCTTTAGATTTGCATCTTTTAGGACTCTCTTTAATGTTATAAGCTTTATTAAATATTCTAAATTTCATCGAAGTGTGAAGTTGCCTTTTATGTGGTATTTAAGCCTTGATACATCATACTTAGCAAAATCTGCCATTTAGGCAAGATGCAACCTTCTTATATTTTCTTATTTGGGAATTCCGTATAAACTGTTGTCTGAATTTTGTCCGCAGATCCCTTGCTGAAATGGCAGCTGCAACTTCAGTTCATGTGGTAGCAATTATTGAGCCAATTATTCAGCATGCAGACTGGTTCTTCCCTGGAGGTAAATTCTTGCTGTAGCATAAGGAATTTAGTATTTTTTTGTAGCGCTGTGAAGGTAAAACTTCAATAGTTTTTTGTGTTGAGGCTACATTTTGTGATTGCATGAGTGTTTTTTTTTTTTTTTTTTCCAGAACAAGATTTCAATGTGTCCGGGGCGTTTGTTGCAGTTCCTGCTGTTAATTCAAATCACTTGTCACACACTGGGAATGAATACGAATCTGGGACACTGGAACGGAAGAGGCCTGTTAGTATGGCTGTTATGGAAGGGGATCTGTTGAAGAAGGAAAGGTATGCTTCATTCTTGGATTCAGTTTCAAATATTAGCTCACTCCTGAGAGCTGGCCTGCTAAGGAGGTGGTAATTGGACACACTCGTATTGGTCTCAGGAGGAGAGTTCTATGGAAATAGTATAGATAACACCAGTGATTTATTTCCCCTCATGTTGTTGCAGCCTGAGGAAGGTTCAAAGGTAACGTACTGGTATTTCCTTCTGGTTATACTCAATGCATGACTAAAAAACAAGCAGATAATCACTGCTTCCAGTTACCGTCTTCCTGTTACAGATCTGGGGGTCTGAAATCCAGAGACAGAAGGGTGTTTCTAGTAACATCTATGAGTATCTAACCTCTGATGTTCCATGGCTTCTTTCCCAAGCCCATAAGCTGAGGTGGTGTTACCTGGTGCCTTCATGATAAGACTTCTGATTTGATGATGGTACAGTATACCACAGCAGATAGAATGCTTCAAAAAGTGCTGTTTTTCCATATAACATGTAGTGTAATGCTCATTTATTATCATTCATATCATGAATATTCAAGTGACATGCTGTTTTGTTTCTAGCTATTTCTGCAAATGTTAAATTGTTACCTAAATGTTAACTATGGCTAGACATGTGGATTTATCAGCACTGACAGAAGGAGGAAAAGAAAAGGGGTTCAAGGCTCACTGTCTTTAATAGAGCAGGGATAAAATTCACTCTTAGAATCCATGTGCTGTTTGCATTCTGAAATTCATGAGAATTTCAGTCTGTTTATCCATAGTTAAATAGGGGTACTTTTCTTTTTTCTGCTTTAAACAATGCAAATCATAACAGCGTACATCCAGCAGCATTATTTGATAGTCTGTCTTGAAGTCACGTACAGGGCCGTAGAGACTGTGTGTAATAAAATTAGTGTGGCAAAACATTCAAACCGGTACCTGAGGATATGTATGTATTAACATTTAAAACTGCCGACTTGTTTGACCCCATTGTCATCAATGTCTGTGTGCAGATGTAATGGAGCAGTTTGTCCCCGTCACGTTTAGCTCACCGCTCTGTGTGGATAGGAGTATCGTTGCATGTCTTAACATTTCCGGTGTTTTACGCAGAAAGCTGCAGCTTTCCTCGTTGCGGCTTTGCATGCTGAGCCCCAGGGGCCGCGTTTGTCCCCGCGGGCCGTCCCCGCGCTCGTGGCCCGGAGTCTCCCGCACGGTGTGTTGACCCTTTCTTCTCTCTGTAGCTTTGGCGCGAAGGCCGCGGAGCTGCTGGCGCCGCCGCGGCGATGTGGCACTGTAAGCAGGAAGCACACCGCCCGCGGCCCGGCGCGGCACCAAACTGAGAGTCGCTGCGGTGCCCCGTGTCACCTCCCGGAACGGGAGTGTGCGCAAAGGCACTGCGGGAGAGACCCCCCCCGGGGTGTATTGACAGCCTTAATGAGCATCCCTTGCGGAACCGATCCTCCAAAAGAGACTACTTGGATAAAAACCACGAAATGTGCTACCAAAAAACAAACAAACAAACAAAAAGCCCTCCCCTGCTGCAGTCCATGGTGACCGCTGCAGGCTGTGCCCTGGAGGTGGCCGTGCGACGCGACTGTCGGTTTTCTGCTGAAGCAAAAGCTCTCAATGTACTAGAAACCTGCTGTGCTTGTGTGGGTTCTGTACTTGTTTGGGTTCTGCACGTGTTACCTGGATTTGTGTCTTTGTCTGTAGCCAAGTGTTACTGGTGACCAGACTTTCTAGCAAGCTGGAAGTCACTTTATTACATTTCAGTAATGATTTCTTTAGCATTTGCATCTATTCAGGGTGTTTTGCTACTTAATATGGAGATGTTGTGCAGTCATATCCCAGGTGTTATAGCTGGATTCCAAGATACTTGCTGTAGATTTGTGTGCAAGGTGAAAGCAGCACGTTGCTTTCAGTAGCTAAAACTGTGTGGTCTGAGATGGGAAACCACCTGTCAGTGCATAGCAGCCTCCTGCAGAAATCAGCACCATAAAATATCACCACGGGGTTCCCCATGGACTCTTCTGCATATATCTTTGTCAGCAGACCTTTTTTGTTTTTGCAAGTGTGTCCGTGACAAAAGACCCCCATTTCTAACTTGAAAAATACTTATCAATTAGAGAACACTTCAAGCAAATGCAGGATGATATAATTTTTCTAGCTTACTTAAAACTTGTTTAAAGCTTGTTTAAAGCGCTATTAAAACTTTTTATTTCATAAGTCCAGATGATTATTTAGGGGAGCTGGCGCTTCCTGGAGGTGCAGCCCCTCATTTAGCTACTCCCTGTAGACGGTTTCCTGCAGACAGAAGGGCCCTGTCCGTGTGCAGTGACAGAAAGCAGGTCGTGTCTTCAATGGATCTGGGGGAAGTTGGTTGGTCGTGGGTTTTTCGTTTTTAATATTTTTCCTGACAGCTTTGCAGATTGCCCACACTTGGTCCTTGGTAGTTGCATATACCAGATACCTGCCAGAATATTTTTAAAAGGCTGCTATTGGGATGATAGGTATATTCAGGGGATGAACTGGAAGAATTAATTTATTGGAGCTTTCACGTTGGGAGACTTTATTTAAAGGATCTCCAAATGCACTGAGGGAAACTTTAATGTTGGGAGACTTTAAAGGATCTCCAAATGCACTGAGGGTGCTGCAGTTTGGAGACTGAACACTAGTTGAGGGTATTTTGTTCAGACAGGTGTGGTGATGATGCAATGCTGCTTCAATTCTCGATTTAATTTTTGTAAGTAATAATCTGCTGTGCAGATTTGCTTGAAGCCTACGTGGGAGCTCTTTGAGTCCTAGGAGGGTTCAGTCTGCTATCAAATATCAGCCAGTGCAGAAATTTTTCTAAAGGCCTTGAGGTTCAGAAGTAGAACATGGTTCATAATGCAAACCTTAACGGGTGCAGCTCATCTGGGCAAGGCGCTTTATGATCACTTTCTTATTTATCTATTTTAATTTTCAGTAACGCCAAACCTAAGGACTCTGCATCATCAGCTACTCCTCCACCGCTGAGAAACGGTGGGCACGCAGGCGCTGTCCAGAATCAATCAGCAAGTAGCACTAATCAGCTTGCTGTTAATCAGCCGCAGAATGCAGCAGGTCCCAGCCCCCATTCAATGAGGCGAGGTGTGTTTTTAATTCTGTTTTAAAACCACTAAGCTGCAGTTCTTTTAATGTACTGACAAAATGTTTGCTGAAGTAACTTTGCCAGTATCTCTTCT
>NW_010578749.1:1729-11866 GCF_000705375.1 Tinamus guttatus
AAAGAGCAACTCCACCACCTCGCCTTCCCGGTCTGTCCTTCCTAAAGAGCACGCAGCCTTCCACGGCAGCGCTCCAGTCATCCCACTATGTCTCTGTGATTCCAATGAGATCATGTCGCTGGGACCGCACACAGAGCCCCAGTTCGTCTTGCTTATTCCCCACGCTTTGCGCATTGGTGTACAGGCATTTCAGGGAAGTGACTGAGCCTGCAGGTTTCCCAGGAGCGGTGAAAGAGGACCCTCTGTAATCATATATCCTGTCCTCACTTCCCCACTACCATACTCCCGCTGGATGCCATCTGACTTTGACTGTGTGGTACTGATTGCCCTGTCTCTGTGATACTCCCCTTCCCCCTTCTTGTTTAGTTTAAAGCCCTCCTAACCAGATTGGCCAGCCTTTTGACAAAGAGACCTCTTGCTGAGGTGGTTCCCATCATTCCCCACTAGCTGGTGGTCATAAAGCAGAGTCCCATGGTCATAGAAGCCTGTGATACTCCCCTTCCCCCTTCTTGTTTAGTTTAAAGCCCTCCTAACCAGATTGGCCAGCCTTTTGACAAAGAGACCTCTTGCTGAGGTGGTTCCCATCATTCCCCACTAGCTGGTGGTCATAAAGCAGAGTCCCATGGTCATAGAAGCCAAAACCCTGTTGCCAAGCCCAGGGGTGCAGCTGGTTGCTAATCTGCCATATCCACCTTCTCCTCCTTGAATCCATTCCCCTAGTTGGTTGGATAGAGGAGAACACTACCTGGGCTCCCATACCTTTGACGACCATCCCTAGGGCTCTGAAATCTCGCTTGATATCCCTCAGTTTCCCCATGACATCATTTGTGCCCATGTGAAACAGTACCAGTGGGTAATAGTCAGACTCCTGGACAAACCTTGGGAGCCTTTCTGTAACGTCCTTTATTCGAACCCCCGGGGAAGCAGCAGACCTGCAGACCTCTCTGGATAGGGGGTCCGGTCTACAGATCAGTGCCTTCCTGCCCTGTAACATGGAGCCAGCCATGACGATCACCCACCGCTTCTTCCAGGTGCTCCTTTTCTCCTTAGGGGGAGGAGCCTCAGGGCGTGGACCTGACTGCCTCTCTGTAGACAGATATCAAGAAAAACAATGGTTGCACCATAAAACATGTGACTCTGGGAAATTTCTAGCCCATAATAGTTCTCTTATTTACTTACTTGCAAAACCAGCTTTAACTGCAAAGCAATCTGAGAAATTGCAACATCTCTGTTTCCTTTTTTTTTTTTTTTCAAACACTTCACTTCTTTGAATCTTGGAAGCAGCAGGCCATATTCTGGTAAAGGTTGCTACATGTCAGTGCACCAGGTCCTCACTATTGTTCTCCCCTTCATAAGTTAGTGGTGCAATTTTGAAGGGAAGTCTGTGCAGTTCACTTCAACTCATAATGTGCTCCTTGACTAACTTATGCTAAGCATAGGATGGCAGAACTAGATACGACTGGGAGAATCAGGTGGGATCTCATTCCAGTCAAATCTGTCCCTGCAGCAGACAGAATACCTGATGTAGGATGAACCATTGGGCCCAAGACACTTCGAGATTGGAGAAAGCCAGTTTGAGGCAAGCTAAAACACGCATCACTCAGTAATCCCCTGTAACACTGTGCATGCAGTGTTGTGAGCAACACAAGAAGACACTGTAGTTCCATGAAACTTTGGTTGGCTCAGTGTTAATTTTCTCTTAAGCTTTTTTTCTTTTAGTCACTAAATTGTAATATCTCCTCATCTTCTCACCGAGGTCTCAAGGCTGCTCAGGTATCCCATGAGCTACACAGGCACTGCTGCCCTTTAGCATTCTCTGATTTCTTTTGAGGCACTCCACTGATGGAAGAATGACCCTTTTTTTCCCCCTCTGTGGCTATATGCAGTTAGATCATGCGTTTCTCATGGCTTATAGATTTCAGAAATGCCGAGAAATATTGCAAAACAGCCTAAAAATTATATATTAAATGTGGCAGTGTGTTATGTGATTTATGGTGTAATTATATGACATGTCACGGTAGTTATTGGTTGTGAGATATTACACGTTTCAGATGACCAAGCACACTGAGGAATTTCTAACTCCTTATGCATTCATCTCTAAAGAGAAAGTGGGTAGAATTACACCAACATATCTAAAATGGAGAAATAACTGCGAAGTAGAAACAAGGTTATGTTTAAAGGCAACAGATGTAAATACATAAAGCATTTACATTTTTCTAATAGAACATTTAAACAAAAAAGCTAATGATTTGGTTTAAATTGGTCTTCTTTACATAAATATTTTTAAATGACACTACGTTTTCCTAACATGACTCATCTTCAGCATTGTAGGTCAAGATAAACTGAAGAAGCATTAAAAAAGGGAAGACACATAATTTGACAAAATGAAAGGTCTGATTCTATAGCTTTTGGTAATTTATGTTGATTCTGCAGTGTCAGCATGACACTAAAGTGATGAAGATGAATAGTTTAAAACTATTAATAATAAAAGGGTAGTGTCAGATGTATGGAGGATCAAATAATATTTTATTTACTTCTTCACTTCAGCATTTGAAGATCTCCCTCTTGATGTGATTTTGGAAGCTGCAGGAGGAACAGATCTAGCTGCAGGAAAGATAAATCTTGCTTGAATCATTATATATTGTATTTTACAAAAATTACTAAAGGTCATATTCAGAGAGAATCTACAGTGCCAGCAGTAACATCAGATCACACAACTTACCCTACTGCCTTTGGTCACTATTCTGTATGGCAGAATGACCACATGATTTTGGTTTTACTATAATAAGGAAATTAAAAAAATCCTTTATTCAACCTTTATTTCCACTGATCACACTGGACAGTTTTGAAGTGTTTTGAAGTCTGAGTTTTCTTTTGGGATATTTTTACCTTTTAATTTGCTTGGTTTGGCATGGTAATGTATTCAACTTTCAGGAATAGTCAGAAATTTGGAGGAAAATTCAGAAAAGAAAGGAGACGCATGATTCTTTTGTCCAAATAATTCAATGAGCTGCAAATGAAGGAATACTGAAATGTTTGTGTACATCCTAAAACACCAACACAACTGAAGCAGCGCGAGTTGTGTTATTCAACGAGTGATGCATCAGGTGGGAACCACACGGTGCCATTTTACCGCATAAGAAAAGCAGAGAGCTGCGCTGGGTAGCAGCTCGCAGGAGGCAGGTTGCTCTGTCGCCTGCAAATGTAAAGTGAAAGCAGAAGTTTCTCAACCTGCTCCCTGCTCTCTGCTTATGCTCCTCTGTTACTGCTGCTGTAAAGGGAAGGGCTCGCAAGGAGGAAGGAGGTGGTCCATGCCGAGAAGTTGTTTTCCACACAGCTTCCTGCTCTCTCAGTGTACTACCCGTAGCAACAGCTGGGCCACCACCTCTCACAGGAGCCTCTTCCGTCTTGCAAGCATAACCCAGCCCTACACTGAGCCTTTCCCTCCTTCACCAACAAGACCCAGGCAACTTTTCCCTGGGTCTTCTGTTTCCCTCAAATCCGGGAGACAAAACTGTTGGTATTAGGGAAAGTGAATGGCTTCCTGCGGAGGGGAAAAAGGGAAGCAAAGCAGTTTGACTGCATGGAAATAAAACATGCCTCTCTCAACAATGCTGGAAAAGGAAATCATTGTGGGGCAGGGAAAGGAGAACTGTAGAAGGGAAAGAAATAGATCTCAAGCCTTCTGGAGCCTTCTAAAACACGTATGTTCCCATCCCCCCAGTGCCACTGATCTTCTCTTCGTGCCCCAAAAACAAATTCTAAAGCAACATTTAATTTTATTGCGCTGCTGTGAAGCTGAGTACATCACTGCTGTCTGGGAAGGGAGAGCTGGTGCTAATTTCTCATATCCCTCAGAAGCAGGCAGCATCCTGCAGACATGGAGAGCAAGACAGGAGAGGCCCCTCTGCTCAACAGATCCCATTTCCCAAGCCCCTGCTGCATCCTCTGCCTGCTACAGCCCTCAGCACCCACAGCAAGGGTGCTGCTTGCTGCTGCTTGACTCCCAGGGTTGTCCAGAGCCAGCATTGAACTTCATGTGCAATGACCATACAGACAGGGCCTCTAGCCACTGCTCGAAAAAGCAGCCATCATGCTCTGGAGTCCCCTCTGGGGTTTCTCAACGGACAGGTCCCATATCCTAACTACTATAGGTGGCCTATAGAGTAAGAACAACTTTCTCCTGAAAGCTCAAAAGTTGCTTTTTATTAATCCACTCTCCAGCTCTAGGAGGCTCTATGTGAATAGCAGCTCAGCTCCTGCATGCAAAGTAACACTTTCCCATGTATGCAGGAGCTGGGGAATGATGAAAGACACAACTATAAGCTGATGTGGGCACATATATGACATACTTGTCCTAGTCAATTTGAATCTCTTCATTGAGGGCCTGCCTACTGACTTCATCTCGCCTACAAGCAAGGGGAGGTGTGACCTCAGGCCTACCACATGAACATTCAGATAATTAACTGCAAGGTGAACTGCATGACAACTTAGAAGCCAGTGTTTGCACCCAAAAGTTAGTTTTAGTTGTCCCACATCACTCATGAAGCTAGTGAGAAGCCAGTGTAGCAGCACTCAGCTGAAAAGATCTCAAGATCACCTCCAAATAGGCCTTTACTATTTCAGGTAGTGAAGGGTTAGGGTTATGGTTGGGGCTGGGGTTAGAGTTAGGGTCCATCATGTATGAAAGAACAGCAATCTGTCAAAATAAGTGCCTGCACCACCTGGAGGCAAAGTTCACCAAGCTGGATACATTTGAGTTTGCACACCTTCGACCACTGCTACTTCCCACAGTGCCTTCAAGCAAGTGCTACAGGTAACTCTCCTGTCCTAATAATCTCTTTCAGAGTCCTGAGTAGAAGCTCAGGCTGTTTGGATGGACAATCATATCTGTCTGCAAAGCTCTGAGGACCTAAATTACCTAAAGATGCCTCCTACACAACCTCTTCTACTCAATGTCTCATTTCCCTGGGCTTGTAGGTCAAAGGTGACAAAAGTAGGGCCAATGATTTTTTGTCTGTCCTTGCTTCCCTTGCTAAAGGTGCTTACCTTGCCTCTTTTTGGTGTTCTAGACAGTAGAGAGCAACTCAAAATATTGATGAGGGCTGTGTCCAGCTGTCCAGCATATCTGGAGCAGATGCCACAGCAATGGCAGCAACAGCTCTTTCCTTAGCTGGAGCTAGGGGTGGGGGTTGGACTGGATGATCTCTAGAGGTCTCTTCCAACCTTAAGCATTCTGTGAGCCAGGCTCTGTTACGAACTAACTGCCTTGTTCTGTTTCCTTGGGGGTGTATGTGTAAGAAACTAGGGTAGTACCTTGCACTACTCATCCTCTGCCTCTTACTTCATCCTGTCAGTCCCATTATTTCCTGTCAGAACAATTGCCTGTCCCTTTCAGGCTCAGAAATAAGGTTGTGAGTTGTCTCTTCTATCTTTGGGTCAGAAAATTCTTGTGTCGGAAGTTTGATACAACATGGGAGCTCACCACATGGATGACTGCTCTTGAGATGTGGTTGAGAGTAAAAATCCCAAACAAAACTGAAAATCCCAAACATATCATACCTTCCTAGGATCAGACTATTCTCAGTCATTGTCACTACCCATAGCCTTTTCGTATAGGAACAGAAACCTTTGCTAGCTCGTGCCAATGATGGCAGCTCCTCCAAAGTTTTGTATCTACGGCTGCTTTTATTTCATGTGTTCATCAAAATGGCAGGAAAGAAACCATGGCTAAGGGAAGGAAGAAAGCAAGAAACTTATTTGACTTTATTGTATGAAACCCAATGTATTAATTTTGCCTCTTTACTCTACTACTGATCAGAATTGAGTGGTGAGTAAATCAAGAACTAGCAACGGATTTAAGTGCCACACTGTCAACTAGAGTAGGCAATTAAGAGCTGTGATGTTGTCAGCCGTGCTTGTGGTAGAGTCACTGCAGTGATGCTGCTTCCAGATAGATGAAAGAGTCAATAGTATGGTGAGCATGCTTGCTGAGTTTTGAAGTGGTTTTAAGTGTTTTGAAGTTTGAGTGAAAACCATTCACAATTCCAAGTGAAAAACATTCACAGGCTTGTGACCGCTCTCAGAACACCGCTTGATCCCCTGGTATTATATTCCTTCCTTTCTTTTGGAGAATTAACTTTCCTCCCTTCCTCCCTCCACTCCCACTCCCCCAGGGACATCTGGGAGTAGTTCTTTCCTAACAACACGACGGAATGCCAACATGCCATAACTTAAAAAAATAATAATAATCCAGGCTAGTTTATGCCTTGGGAGTAGATCCCACTTTAACCCTGGAAAATGGTGATCTGTATTCTGACTGTGTGTGAATCATCGCTACGGTGGAATGAGATGAATCATCACTACAGTGGCTGGGACTGTTGGAGATGGCCCTTGAAAAGAGGTAAAATGTTCCCCTCTCCTCTCCAAGCAATCATCAATCCTACTAATCTCCATTAAAGTAGGTGCCATTGGGCAGGAGCTGCAGCTTCAGAGACATTCAAGAAAGGAGTGTGGGATGGAAGGGGAAAGTCACACTGTAGAATCTGCACCTGGGCTTTGACAAAGATATGGTCAGTCTGCAATGAATCCCTCTAAGGACGTAGAAAGATGAACTTCAGTAATTTACTAGGTTCTGATAAGCAGGTAGGCAGTGTACAAAATTGAATGGGGCTCCTTCCTCAAGATCATTGCTTACAAGGCTTCCTCTGCTGTAGAGTCCAGGCCCAAGGAGCCCCCACTATCCACATCAGTTCTGAGACTGCAGGGCCATGAATCCATAGGTCCTCAGTGTTCTTGTCCAGCTTGTCCATAGGTCTCCAGTGTTCTTGTGCTCAGAGAGGCGCTTGAGAGTCCTCATAGACAGGAGAGTAGAACTTGGTATTGCTTTGCTCCAGACTGGGCATTTCTGAACTTCTTGTGTCTGTTCCAGCTGACTGTTCTGGCAGTGCTGACCTCAAGGGAGCTGCACGAGGCTTTTCCTAATAGGGCTTGTTGAAACAGCTAAACCTTCTTGGCAAACTGTTTCCTAATGTTCATTAAAGCTGATCAAGGCTTTAGGGATCCCTCCCCTGTGTTGCCGGAATAAGATCCCACAGAGATGAAAAGACTGCTTTGCATCCTGCCATATTAGCTTTGCAGCAGTGAGACACCAAGGCTCAGTCGTTGCAGAGATGGCTTGAGAAGTGGAAAAAGTGCACAAGAAAGGCAGGGATGGGTTATGAGGCCCCAGTCCTGGGGTTAACTTTGGAGGCCTGGAACAAGCTGGCTTACACCAGACAAAATTTGGTTATTTCTCTAGTGGTTGTAAAGGAATGACCTCAACTTACCAGAAGTACCCAGGACTCTCTGCCAGGCTCATGGGTTGCCTTGTTTCAGACATGAAGTTAAGAGGGCAAGCCAGGATGTAGGTAGAGTCAACAAAGAGTCACAGTTATTGAGACAACTAATGTCTTATTTCTATGCACTACCACAACATAATATTTGTATGAAGCTATTGACCTCCAAAGAGTTCAGATTACATGAAGGATTGCCTGAGAATTTGTTATGTATTATATTCTCAATGTAAGCCAGTATATACACATGGCAAAACTGAAAGAAACTTAAACAAAATGACGTTCTTCAGCTACAGAAATGTTTGACTGAGGTTCTTCTGGAATTTTGTCATTGTCCTAAGTTAAAATTAAACATGATGAAATGGCCACATGAGAAGTGATCACATAGGAAAAAAATGCAGAACAGAATGACCTTCCTCAAACTGAAAAAAGAAGTGGCCGAGGATGGTGCACGCATATTTATACATCCATTTTGTGCGCATAATTATTACACAGGTATGCAAAGTCATAGCAGTGGCATATGCAAATTAGGCATGGAAAATGGCCAGAACAGTATACGAGCAACTGCAGATTTCCCTAACTGTTCTTTCTGATGGATCATTCACTCATAACCAGATGACAAATTTCAAACATCCTTCAGAATACAGAAATATTTTAAATGCACCATATAGAAAAAAAAAAAAGATACAGAAAAACTGGAAAGGATTCAGAGAAGGATAAGAATAAGAGGCTTAGAATGCACGGCCTGTGAAGAAAGTGTGAGGAGGCTTATTAGAAATGAGGAGTCTGTGGGAAAAGAGAAGTTATGATATGTTGGTTCACACTCATATCTAAGCCAATGAAAAAAAATTTATTCATCCGATGTCCTCCTCAGAGGCTTGTTAAATGAATTAAGTCAGCAGAAAACTAATTTTACAAAAGAATCGAAGATTTCTCCACTTTCTTCTCTGATCTGGTTCATTACAGTCACACTAGGCTAGGTGAGCTGGGAAAAAAAGCAGAGCATTTCATTCAGCAATCTGAATAAGCTGATACACAGATTGGCTTGATTTTAACGGGAAAGCGTTGCCTATGAGGATAGGCAAGATACAAAGATTCAAACTATATTTTAGTAGTAAGCAGATGTTGAGTAACCATGTTAGTCCACTGAGAAAGCAAAACAAAAGAAAATAAAGAAGTCTGCTAAATATTTAAATATTCAGAGAAGATTTTTTGGTTTTTATGAAAGGAAACTTTCTACCAGGAAGCTCACTGGGTACTGAAACATTAAAGCAGCCTACTTAAGCATATCATGGATTTTCCTTCATTGGAATCACACTGACGTCTGCCAAGATTAGACAAAGGTTCTTATCCTGTCTCCATGCGAAGAGGGTTGAAAGATGATCTCTTGAGATTCAATCCAACCCTTCCTTTTGTGACTTTATTAGTTACCGAGTATACCTATCTGGCCTGGTTCAGCTCTAACTGAAGTTTCTATGTTTCTCACAAGTACAAGGTCAAGTTAATATTGCTATTTGATCAGTACTTTGTTGAAGACCAGACAAACATCTGTAAACACATTATCCATTAAACATAGTTGGACATACTACGCTCATCTTCCACTTAGCATTCTGAAAAACTTCCTGAATTAGCTCAGCTGCACTTTAAATACACCATGAGAATAAGCCCATAAGGGTAACTCGGAGTTTAGAGGTGATTTTCAGAGTTGTGGTTATGAGTTCAAAACGAATTGCGACACTTGCAATAAGTTTCCCAAGCCTGATGGAAATTCAGTAAAAACAACCAGCACATTTTTACATTGGGTTTTATAATTTCATTTATTTACCGGAAACCAACAAACAAATAAAAAGAGGTGATTTTTTTTTGAAATGTGATGTTCATATTCAAGAGAGAGAAGTTTTGAAATGTAAGTGATGTTCATATTCAAGAGAGAGAAGTGTAATGGCAGGAGTTATACTTTACAGAACTACATGGAGCAGAGAGCAGTGCTTTTTTGTTTTTGTAAACTTCGCTAGGAATGACAAGGTCAGTGCATCTGATTTGGAAAATACTGTAACTTACTTAGCCTTTTTTTTTTCTCCCACAGACAATAAACGCATTTTTTAAGAATTTTCTCTAGCAATTCTTTTTTATGGACACAAACTAAACACCCACTCTCTACTCCCTACTTTATTGTAGGGAAGTTCTGGGGATAGTTTTAATATGCCCAAGAAGATAATAACCAAAAAAAGTTAAAGGTATTTATTACAAAAATATGCCAATTACCTTAATTAATAAACTTTCTCTAACTAATGAGCTAAATGAAAGGGTTCAAATGCAGCGAGGTTGTGGGTGTGTACAGGCTTCTTAAGCTAGCTAAGTAATGTTCTTTATGGAGCCTCGCGACTCCATCTCCACCTTCCTCTGAAGGATATGAATAGGTAGGCCCCGGAGGCCGTCTTTGGCTCTTGGGTTTACAACAGGTCTACCAACTTGCAGAACCCCTTGAGAAAGGGACTCCCTCCTGGGATGGAGCGTACATTGACCACCGAGGCAATGCAAGAATAAGATCAGTTGGAACTGGTGTTCCTAGCTCATTCGTTTGGGCAGTTATAGCTCGTATAAATTAGCTAGCTCTGTCTGTTTACTGAGTAGTTGCTGTTGGCATAACTTTTAGTGTGATCAGAAAACAAGGATTCTAGATGAGCTAAGTCTCTGCTGATAAGAATTGCTGTTTTGCAATCTGTGCAGTAAATTTTGATCTTGGGAATAAAGTTGTGGAGTTGTGCAGTAAATCTCTCCTCCCTTGCACCACACGAAATCC
>NW_010578750.1:18744-29273 GCF_000705375.1 Tinamus guttatus
TTAAAAGCTGTTTTTGCATTAATGATGCATAGAAGGCTCGCAGTGTGGAAAAGGGTGATTTTAAAAATGTGTTAACAACATTTTAAAATGGAATAAAAGTGAACAGAGGTACTCAGCAGCATAATTCTTCCTGAAAAGACTGGAATTCTACCTGGTTCGGGGCTATTTCGCAGGCAACCTCAAAATTTGGGGGCTGCCCAACAGAAAGGTACAGGGGGTCAATGACGAGTAAAGAACATTCAAGAGTCCTTGCTAGCTCTGGAACAGAAACGAAGCGGATTTCTACATTCCCATGCATCAGATGTTTCCTGGTGTTTTGCACAGATCTTTTTGCCAGCTTTCCGAGGCACTGTGCCCAGGAATTGATTACTGGATGTTTACAACAGCCTAATAGCAACTTGAGACAATTATGGATTGCTGGATTGGAATACTCTGCTCCTCTTTCCACTCTGGCAGCCTGATGCCCAGGCCCGTGCCTGGCTCCAGGCCGCTCTCCGGAGAGGGAATCTCAGCAGGTATCCTTCAGTCGGATGTGTTGGAGAGCTGTAAAGGGACACGACAGTGGAATGCTGCTGCAGGAAAGCAGGATGGGCGTCCTCTTCCCACACCCCCTGCTCGTGGTCACAATAACTGTCCCACCTTCATAATTAATAAAACAATCCCCTTCACCCTATGACGGCAGGCCCTGGCTTCGCCCCTCAGCGCAGCCCGTGGCCACGTCCCGGGCCAGGAGGTGCAGCCACAGGCTCAATAAACACACGAGCACTTTGGGGAGCATCTTCTCCATTTGCAACCTGGCGAGTGGCTCCGTGGCTTCCCAGCACGGCCCTGCGCCCTCCCTTTAGGCAGCAGCAGTCTCAGCTTTCTCAGCTTCCCTTCCTTCCTCCGCCTTTTTCCTTCTTTTCTTCCCCCACAAACGCTCTCCGTGGCCTCATTACACACACTGGGAATGAATGTTTTTAAATGAGAATTTCCCGAAGCCAGAGGCCCAGAAATAATTTGCTGGAGATATCCAGCCGAGCTGATGAGCAGAGGCTTGGGGGCTTTTTAAAGGTCCTGTCTGAACCATGAACTGCTGTTTTCACCTTGACAACCAAATATTCGCAGCAATAGGGAAAACTTACAGGGGTTATGCAGGCTGCTAACAAGCAACCCAGTTTGCCTTAGCACCTCCCAGGCCTCCAGTTTTGCATCTTGTTTCCTGATTGCCTGCATCAGGATGCAATTATACAATTACCTCCTATTTCATTCACTTAAAAGGTCATGATTATCAGCTGCTCTGGGCAGGCGCTCGACAACATCCCCACTCGGTCTCTGGATGCCCAGGCCTGTGCTGTGAGACGTGAATCCTGGTGCTGCTGCTGCTCTTCACCTTTCCTGCAGCTAAAGCAGGGCCCAACTGGAGGCCTTTCCATCTCCTAAACCTCTGGGACAGAGCGATCCCAGCTGCAACGCTAAATCATTCCAACAGCAGCCTCTGCATTGAGGAGGGCGGTTGCTACAGCTGCCAGGGAGCTTTGCATTTGAGAAAAGCCTTGCAAAAAACTCAGGCACAAACTAGGTGCGTTTAACTCTTTGTTCATAGCCACAGCGCAAAAAATGCAGGCACAAACCAGGTGCATTTAACCCTCTGTTCATAGCCACGGGGCTAAACTGCTGCCATTTCACTATAGAAATGTGTCGCATGCCCGAGCGGGAGCCTCTCACAAGGCATCGGCCACGCGGTGGGTGGGAGGACAAGGCCCACGGCAGCGAGAACAAGGGGTCGAGCCTTCGAGGTGCCACTTATCAGTGACATTTGCAGCAGCCCCTGCAAATCAAAGCCCACCCCAATTCGTGAAAGATCAGTGCTAGTTTTGGGGGGTAAGAGTGCAGTTGGTGGCTTGTCCCTCTGTACTGTGGAGTAGGGGGGAAAGGGGAAAGAGGAGGGTCAAGAAAAGCATGAAAATCTTCATGCCAAGAGCTTAGAAAACCCAACTATCCAGCCCCAAAACGCTGGGCTCCTCTGCACTGTACTGGAGCACAGGCCTCAGCCAAATCCTCCAAGAATTTCTGGCTCCCTACGGCTTTCCAGTCTTCCTTCTGAGGAGGAAGGACACAAATCCAAATAAAACTCCTCTTCCCAGCAACTCTGTTCTCCAAGACGGAGTCATCCGTCACTTGGGATTTTTTTCAGTGCTATCACAATGTGCAGAGGTCACAGCACAGATCCCAAACGCAGGCATTAGCAATGGAATCCCCAGGGGGTGAGAGCACGGGATGGGAAGAGCACATGGCTGCCCAAGGTCTGTAAAATTCATGTACAGACCAGGGGTTCGATAATCTCATTTGAAAACGTTTCAGTTAATTCCCTCCTTGGAAAATCTTCCTATCTCAAGCAGAATTGCACCCAGCAGCGCAGCTATTAACTGAAGCACATGCCTTTCCTATGAGAATGATGTCCTAATACTTACTGTCACTTCCAGGTCCCACCAGCACTGGTTTTGCCACCTTTTAAGTCCAGTTTCTCAAATGTCACCTGTCACGTTGCCTCTCCCAGAACAAGCCTCCCTTTGCTCCTCAACTCTGAGGAAGGAAAAGGCTGCAATCCCGTGGGGTCTGCAGCTTTGCTAACAGCTCTTTCTGCTCTGGCACTTGCAGATCTTCAGTGAGTCAGAAGCAGCCATGAGTTCCCATCAATTACTTTGCCCTTTCAGACCGACACCTCTCAGCATTGCCCAGTACTTGGTCAGTGGTGACCTGCAGAGCTGCATTAGCCCCACTGCTGCTCTTTAGCTCTGTCCCTGTATGAGGACATGATTCTCCACCACAAGTAATATCACATTTGAGCAATACTTTCACCATAGCTGTGCTGCAAGTTACCTGCAATGGGATTTTCATCATATGCAAAAGGGTAAAATTCAGCATAAGAGCTCTGAATTGGCTAAGTTATTTCAGTGCTGCTAGTACTAACATCAACAGGCTCAATTTGAGTTGTCACCTCTATACTGAAGTAGCCTCTGTCCACGTAGTCTCCCAGGAAGAGGTAGCGGGTGTTATTGGGTGAGCCTCCAACTTCAAATAACTTCATCAGGTCAAAAAACTGCCCATGAATGTCACCGCACACTGGGGGAGGAAGAACAGCACAAAAGAGGGTCAGAATTACATGCTAAGAAAAGAAAGGTCATGACAGCAACAGGGAGCATAGCACGGCTTCGCTCTGACCTAAGCCACCCCACTTTATATCCAGCTTCTGTAAAGATGTGCTCAATCTGCCCTAGCAAAACCCTCTCTTCTGAGAGTTCATATAAAAACCTCGCTGGTGCAAGGAGCACAGCAGAAACGCTGCGACTTGGAGCAGTTTGTTTCCTAGCTGTGTCTCCTTTAGGATCGCAGCCATGGGAAGCATTCTGACCTGTGATGGGAGCCTCCACTTCGATCATGGTCTTCTCGTGCCGAAGAATGGCAGCCCCGTCGTTGATGATCTTGAGGGCAGCATCTTCTTCCAGGCGCCCTTCCTTCACCAAGTGGCTCTTCAAGACGTCGAGCCGAGGCTTCCCGTCCTCAAACACCTCCTTCAGAGTGAGCCGCTGCGTGGGCGGGAAGGGGACAGCTGGAAAGGGAAGCGGAGAAGTTAGCACAGCTCTTTCAGGGGACAGAGCTGCAGTCTTTTTGGCAGGAGCTGCTCCTTCCGAGCTGAAGGACGAGCACGCATTCAGCAAGACGCTCGCGCTAAAATTATGCTCTCGAATACCCAAAGAAGAGTAGGGCTGTCACAGCAACCAAAGCTACACCCCTCAGCACGGCTAGGAAGCCGCCCAAATGCCATATGCATCCCCAGAAAACGCAGGCAACGAAGCCCTCTCCCACTTCGGTGAGCTTAGCTGCCATAGCATTGTGTTATGGCAGGACTGCATGCAACGAGTGCGAACCCTCTGATTGACTCATCTACCCTTTCCTAGGCCAGGTTAATTAAAAACAGAGAAAATAATAAAAAAGACGACCACGTGACTCTCCCATCACACTGAAAGGCTTAATTCAAAATAAATGGCAGGAAGGAGGGCTGGATGTTTGGAAAACAAAGGAAAAGTGGAAGTAAAAGCCCACTGAGCAGATGTGAAGGCAGCTGCTCCCGCTGACGGCAGCGCTTTGCATCTCAACACAGCGATGGGCACCCCAGGCTTGTGCCCCGACCCTCACTGGGCAAGCCCAGGGCTGCCCCAAAACGCAAAGGCTCCAAAACCTGGAGCTTTCTGTGGGTTTTTAGTCCTCCTGATGCCAGGGCGCTGCTGAGCCCGCAGCCATGCGCAGGGTGACGTGTCACCTCCTGCACGTCCATACGATTTGCACTTAACTGGAACCCAGCTAGAGGAGAAAGGTGCAGAGGAAGCTCATGGGCTCCCCAGCCATCCCCTGGCAAATTTAATGGGTAGCAACCTTGCAGCAACCACCAGCAATGCAAGGAGCTCTTTTAAATGCAAATCGAGGAGCCGTTTAGTTGAGAAACCCAGGGGGCAGAAAGCAGAAAGGCAGCACAAGCGATTCTCTGCAGCTTGAACATCAATTTCCAAATCCCACGAAATGTAGGACAGAGGAGAACGAGCACAGATATAATGAAAGGGGACCTCAGTGCCAGCTATAACGTGGCCCTCTTTCATCTGCTGCTTTGAAAGTTTGGCTCTGCTGGTCGGGCACTTGCGAAGTGCCCAATGGGCCTTGAACAGTCCAGGACACACGCGGTGCTTTCCCCAAGGAGCCGCCAATTAAAGAGGTTTAAGCCAGAGCCCTGCACGTACCAATGCAAGCTTGGCACGGTATTTTTACTGCATGAATTGCTCATCTCTATGGCCTAAAAAGGGTGACCTCTTTGGTAACTGATGAGAAACTCTACATTTTGCAGAATTTAGTTATCTTCCCTCCACGGTGTCTGGATTTCTGTAAGGGCAGCGTCATTCGCACTGCAGAAGGAAGCAGTGGGTCTTACATATGAAGAGGTTCAGATGAAGAAATGGGAGCTGGAAAGATTTCACTGCAAACACACGTGCAGGACTGCTGGATTCACAGGTACCTGGACGGACCAGGCACTTGTCCCAGCGCCTGCATCTGATTCCAAAGGAAGCCTGGGAGCACCTGAAGGTCAAATGATTTGCAAGGAAGAGAAGAATATTCAGGAGAAGTAGGAATTTTCAGCACAAACTTCTACATTATTGCACATCCAGGCCTTCAAGAATGGCCACTAGTTCCAGAGCCAACCTGAGCTAGCTAAGAAAAAAGCCCACAGAAGTTTCCACAGAAAGTTTAATGAAAACAGCACAAAGTGACCAGAGCTGCAATGCCCATCATGCAATTCAGAAAAGATGCACAGAAAGCTCCTGGCAGAGGCTGCTTTGCCTTTTCTTGGTAGCCCTAAGCGAGCAGAGTTATGCAAGATAAAATATGAGGATATGCCGACGCGAGCAGCCAAGAACTTTTATGTAAGTTCTCACTGCTGGCTTCGCACAACTCGACTCCCACGAGGAGCCGGGCACGGCAAGGAAACAAGGAATTGGCTCTGCACGTCTGCAAGCCAAACCCCAGCGCGTGGCTGCAAGCTTCAAAGAAAGAAATCTGCTCTGGAAAAGCAAGACCAGGACGGTTTGGGGGATGTACGGACACGCAGAGACCTCGGAGGAGACAAGGGATTGCTCCGTGTTGCTCCTTTTCCACCTGAAATGTTTCCCACCTCGGGTTGGGCTAGCAAAATGCCATCCACGATGGCCGTTTCCTGCATGCAGCGAGGAGGACAAATACTTAAGTAATTAGTGTGGTCAAAGCAAGTAATCCTGTTAGCCAGTATAACTTGTATAAAGGCCTTCACCAACACAGTGTGAGCAGTTATCTGACACTGGTACCCCTTTTTTTTTTAAGATCTAAAGGTTTCCCTGGCTAATGCTCAACGCTGTTGAAGTGACCCATCGTGTAAGAAGGTGCAGGGGATGGAGGAGGCCCTGCTGGCCTTGCCTTGCAGGGCACGTGGCTAAAACCTTTCACCTTGAGGCAAGGGGACAGCAAAGTGTCCTGCTCATTCCAGAAATACATCATCCCACCAAACCTTTGAGCCAGAGCACCAAACTGACCCGCACAACCAGCTCCTTTCTTGCAGGAAAACGAAGGATGGGGCATCCACAACATCCAGCTGCTTCTAGACATGTCTTGCTGTGATCTTCACGCCGTCTTTCTCCTGCTTACATTGCGCCCAGGCTGATTTATACAACAAAACCTCTAGGTCTGGGGCTTGCAATTCCTCAAGGGCATCAGCCCCCGGCCGATGAATTGCAGGGAAAACGCTGCAATTCCCACCCTGCTAAGAGGACGGACATGAGCGCCCAAGCCCTGCGCATGGAACACAAGCACGGGTGAACTTTGAGGTGTAAAATGGATTTAAAGGTCGGCTGTGCTATAAAGAGCACAGCAAAAGGAGAGCAGGATCTTTGCTGGTCTACAGTGGAAGGGTGATCTGCCAAGAAATTAATGCAGAATTGCCAGTCCAGGGGCACATGGGTGTTTCTGACAACTAAAAAGGAGGCTATGGATAGGGAGGGATAGGAGAATTCGACAAAAAGCTGCTTTTTTACCATGAACTCTGCAAAACCAGACAGCCGAGTCCATCAGCAAATGAGCTCATCTGCTTGTCCCCTGCCACCAGACCTGGACCGTGCCACCACGTCCACACGTCGGCCGTGTCCCTGTTCCTCACAGCCCTTCCAGCACGGACAGGGTCCAACCACCTGCCCCAGCAGCAGCTCTCACCACAGAGGGTTAAAACCAAACCTGGATCCTGCCATCCGTGCTGGAGGTTGCATGAGGACAGCCTTTCCAGGGCCAAAAGGGCTGAGTGATGCACACCTCCTGAGAGAGCAGCCAATGCCACGGAGGAGAAACCAAAGTGATTATCGTATTATTGTTTATACATTTAAGAGTCACTCGGATGACTGTGCAGAGCAGCAAGTGGGATTCATTACTGAAAAAGGAACAAGTAGTATTTACGACAACTAGGCAAGACTTAAGTGTTTCCCCAACCAGCTGGGGCTTCTGAAGAGAGGGGTGTCTGGCACCCAGGGCCCCAAAAGCCACACGGGATTAAAAACACTCAGTAGGAAACTTGGGGGATTGTCCTGTGGGTCCCGACCCATGTGGGGATGCATCTACGGAGTGGGTCATGCAAGAGTCTCTGCCTGCTCCTAGTCAAACACATGGCATCACAGGCAAAGACCTGAACAGAGGGGGTATAGATGCTTTTTGGGGAGAAAAAGTACGTTTCAGGCATTCTCAAACTGCAAGTCCAGCCCCAGCAAAACTAAGCAAAATCAAAGCCATCATTTCTATACTCAGAAACACAAGGTACTAATAAATTCCAGTTACTGAACCCTCCCCACTCGTGGTAGAAGGCATTTAAAATATTTGACTGACATTAGCTAAAAAAAATGACAATTCAGGATGACGGAGAGATCTAAGTGTTGAGAAGATCAGATGCAGCTGCCAAAGGTAGGAACACCCTGGGCAGAAAGACTGCATGGGAGGCAAATCTGTCACCTCTGAGAGGCTAAGAAACAGCTACTGTTGAACCACTGACAGCAAGAGCAGGAGGTCAGTGGTTTTCTTCCCAATATCCAAATAGCCCGACGCTATTTTTATCAAACCCCTATTGCCATTCACGTGTAACCTACATCCTTTCATTGAGAGCTGAGCAAAGATGAGGGCTCCACGGCGGAGTGGCCGGGAGAAGCCCACCCGGTTGAGTGACGCCAGGCAGCAGCGATGCCGCTTTGTGGGCACAGGAGGCTCCGGTTTCCGCACCGCGTTAGCAGTAATTAACACAGGATGAGTGCTCCGAAGGCAGGTGATGGATGGCATCTCTGTCACAGCTCCAGCTGCTCCATTTGTCCCGGTGTTTCTCTATTTAGGGGTCCTGCAACATCCTCCTGTGGTTCAAGACCACACGTGCCTCCCTTGCCCAAGTATCTCCTCCAGGTGCCGTAAGATCCCACGGTGTCCGCTGTGCGGATCGAGAGAGGAGATCCAGAGAAGCGGCATTCCAAAGCAGAGCCCCAAGGGGAGAGCTCCCAGCCATCAGCTTCTCACCAGGGCTGGGATTTCAAGCATTAATGGCACTGCAGGGCCGGCTGCTACACTCAGAAAGCCAAGCAAAGCCAGGAAAGGATGCGGAGGTTCAGCCACCAAAAGCAAGGATGGGCTGAACCCCGGCAATTAGAACAAACTTGCCAAATCCCAACTTCCTGATGGTGCTAATATTTACAAACCTCCAATTTTAGCACAGAGTAACCTTTGCTTCTTGAAATTACGATCTGTACGAGTTTGTGGTCATAACAACCCCAAGGACTCTTTGCTGTAAGATCCCCTCTGCTCATTTACAGGAGATTTCCTCTCCCTTGGAGCGCCTCCGGGTAGGTTTACATGGGACTCGCCTGCAAAAACAGATGTGTTCTTGATAGCGATTTTTCAAAGCCTGGACCCAGCCCTGACAAATAACCCGTGTCATTTTTCAGTCTGAGGCGGTGCTGGCGCAGGAGTCCTGATCCTGCTATGCCACAGTGTTACTGCTCTCCAACTGCAGAAGCAATGTGGAAACCATATCATGAAGGAGAGCAAATATATTGCTCCTCCAGCCTCCTACCACCTAAGGAAATAAGTAATTTATCCCCTTGACACTGAATTGGGCTGCATAAATAATATTCCTATCTCAGAAGAGTCACCAAGTAAAGCAAACACCTTCCTTGCATAAATTCTGCCAGAGCCAGAAACTTTATTATTACAGTTTCTTCCTCTTTGAAACCATCACGCTCTTTATCTTCATTAACATCTGACACCAGATTTGGGTGTCTTCCTCATCAATTCTGCAAGTCTGATTTCCTACCAAATCCTTCCAAGCTGAACAATTTCTTGGAAGGGGGTGAGATACAGGAACAGTCATCACGATACGAGAGTCAAACAAAACTGAGAAAGGCCAAGAGCAAAGCCAAGAGACTAAGAAATAAGATATCTAAATTCAGTCCCTGGGTTGCATTTTAGAAGCCATATAGCTCCTAAACCTTAGAGCTACTACTCTGCTCCGCACTCATGTGAACTCTTTAAAAACTTTACTCGGGATAGAGCACAATTAGCCTTAAACTATTTTTCTGCTGGCAAAACATCTACCCCAGACAGCAAAATAGAGCTATCAGACCAGGAGGAACAAAAATAAAGGGTGTTTTTGCCAAAGTAAACCGAGGCTACTCAGGGAGGTTTTATGGACGTGGCTCCACAAGCCAAGACTCCCAGAACCGGTAGGCGAGCGCGGCGAGGACGGCCGGAGCGCGCGGCGGAGCGGGGCGCACGTAGGGCTGCGGCCCTGCGCTCGGAGATTAAAAGCAGGAGTATTTAATTAGAACAGAGGCGACTTAAGGCTGTCACTGCGCATCAGCCGCTCGGCGCTCAGCTCGGGGAGCCGTCCGCAAACCTTTCGCTGTGCAAATTAACTCTTCACGCATGGATTCGTGCCCTGCCGCTGGGATTTCCCCACGAACGGCGCCGAGCTGCAGCTGAGACCCAGATTCGGGCTGCATGTTTTCCAGGAAGGGCAGCAACACTCGGCTTGCTCTGGCATAGCAGGTTGGCTCAGAAATGCAGTTGGCAGCCACTGACCCTATTCCCCTGCCTCCTTGGTGCAATACAGATATTAAAACTGTATTTTACTTGCTTGCAAGGGTCCCATTCAGCTTGCGGTGTCTGCACTGCTCGGGTCCATCTTCTGCTGAGCGGTGCTGATGCGGATTTGCCTGGGATTGTCATTGAGACAACCTGTCCAGGGCCAAGTGCCACGCGGGTGACACGGCCTCCTAACACCACTAAGAGCCAATTCACCAGCAAGTGCAAAGATGAGGCCTAAGCCCTGAGAAACAGCCTGAATAAAAACCTCTTTGAGATGCTCCATGTCTTCCCAGCGGTCCAAAATACATGTATTCCTCTGAAACGACTGCTCAAAAACACACTGACCGCAGAAGATCGGTCCTTTTTCCTTCACGTGTTCCATCAATGGGATGTTCTCCTCTGCTGACTTGCGAGAGTCGCTACGTTCGAGTTGGAAAAGAAAAGAACAAGCAAAAGCCCGAGGTCTACAGCAAACAGCTGCAGCTCCTCCTAACGTGAGCTCTCCAAGGGAGACAGGGGATTCCTCGATGTCAGCAGGCAGGGAAAGTCACCACCTGCTTCCGCAAGGTTAGCGGGCGGGAGCAGTAGGATCTTTGTGTCCCGGATGGATTCCCCACCTGCCTTCTCCTCCAGGAAACCCTTGCGTTGCCCCAACTTTGGGATAATTTCCACCGTTTTACCTCCCATCAGCTTACACAGGCTCATTCTCTGGAGGAGGCAAGGGAACGGAGCGATTCCGGGAGCGCCGTCGGCATCAGTCCTGCCTGCTGCTGGGAAAAGGGAACGTCCACAATTATAGGAAATTCATCCTGCAGCACTAGTCTTCCATGCGAGGAGATCACTGTGCTCTCTCACCATGTTTG
>NW_010578751.1:1073-24286 GCF_000705375.1 Tinamus guttatus
CAAAATTGGCTGGGCTGTGTTGGCAGGCCTCCCAGTCCTTGGGTAAAACAGAATCCAGAATGTATGATGGATGCATCGCCTTGGCACACAGATTCTGGGCTCTCTTTGGAAAGCAATAGATTCTTGTCTGAAATACTGAAGTCTCATTGTTCTGTTTCCTAGTGTGGATTTTACTGAAAATTAAGATGATCTAGATAATTTAAGAAATAAATGGTATTTTTTAGCAAGCAGATCCCACTAAGTATTTTCCATAGAAGATATAAGCTGACTTTAGAACAGACATGAATATTATTTAGAATGTGTCATTGAATTTATCAAAATGAATACTCACTCATCTTTACTGTAGTGAAACATGAGAGAAGGAGACTTCATGGAATATATATAACTAGCATAGCTTGATTTGCCCAGGAGAAGCCATATTTAAGGACAAGAGATGATATGCAAGTCTTGTATTTTCATTCGGTCTTTTCATGAGGCTCAGAGGGGTAAACATAAACTCTGTGCAATTTTAGGTTTTTAATGGCACTAGAAAAGAGCATCCCTGTTAGGCTATTCTATTGAAATGGTGATTTGGTGTTGAATGGGATTCATCATTTTTGGACGTGCTCCATTTTTAACTGAGGTAGAGGTCATTGTGAGCAAAATGAGAGAAGACATTTCAGGAACAAGAAAAACTCAAAAAGATGATAGTGAAACAAATACAAGAAATTACTAAAGGTAAAAATAAATGAGCTGTAAGGCCTGATATAAACCAGGGACAGCACTGAAGAGACACAAATCACACCAGCTAGGTCATAAACATGTTAGAAGCAAATTATATATAGGAGAAAAAGAATGGTTAGAGATGAGCCCCTTTTATAACTGCCACTGGACAGCAGTTATGCAGCATTAGTTCTTCCATTTCTCAGATTTTTTTTCTGCTGAGCTTCGTTTCATTCCATGCATTTGTTCTGTGCTCTCTACAGATCTTTATTGTGTAATCTTGTCAAGATCAAGCTGGGATGTTATGAGCTAGAGCCAAATAGAAGTCAGTCTGCTGAAGATTACCTCAAAACCTTTATGGAAACAGAGGTGAAACCACTTTGGCCTAAGGGCTGGATGCAGGCAAGGTAAGATAGCTCTACAGTGGGTGTTTACTGTTCTGTGACTATTTCTTGAACCTTATTTGTTGTGATGTACTTATTTTGTCTAAGCATTACTGATATGAGTTGTTTAAAAGCTCAAAATATGCTAGTGGAACTAGAATACTATAGAAGAGTGGATGTTCTTTCAGAAACTTAAGTTTGTCTTGCATGTAAACCTGAGAGCTGAAAGAAGCTTTTCTTGGAGAGCTATTCTCTTTAGTCATCTGACAGATATAAAGTTATGTCCCTGATGCTTTTCTCTTTTGAGGTAAAGAAAGAAATGACTGCTTGAAAAGCTTTTCCTGTGATGGAGGATGGCATAGAAAGCAATGTTATCTGTATCTTGGAAGCAGTCTGAGATGCAGTGCGATTTAGAAGTTAAAATTATAAGTTGGAATTTTAACATCAAAAATCTAATGTATATTAATTTTTATAGCAAATTTTGTACTGTGTGTGTGGTCATTCTAGAATACCTACCTGCCAAAACTTTATTTGAAAACACATTAGCATATCAGGTACTCTATCCACAAGATAAGTGTGCTTAAAAAGTTCTGTCAGATTTTAAAGCTTTCTCTAAAAGTGCCTTCAAGAAAAAGAAATAAGAGCTGCTTGAACATCACTTTCTGTTGACCAGCAAGACTTTGTTTACTGACTGGGTAGTTTTAATACACAATATGTATTCACATATAGACTACCTTGTTACTTGCATTTAGAAATATTTTGAACACTATGAAGGATTTCTATCAAGCATGTAATATTAAGATGTACCTTATCTAAGTTATCTAGTCTCTATGGCATGGCACTCTTATAGTGTTTGTCCTGCTTTCTGTCTAAAAATCAGATTCGACAGAGGTAAGTAATTTTGTCAAACAGGTGGGTGACCACACTGTAGCAACTGGGTCAAAAGGGAGATAAATGCTCTGTTAAAAAATGCCTTGTAAGAGACAGAAAAAGAGAATATAGATGTCAGCCCCTGCGTGCTAAAACCCACCAGTCCATAGAAAAGAAATGATAGCATTTTGTTCCTTTTCTGGAAGTTGCTGATCAGAACAACTCTTTCTAACTCCCATTACACTTGTTCAATGTATTTTATGCCATGCCTGTTATACCGTGGCATTACAATTTATTGGTGACTGGGACGTCCTAAACAAAAAAGACTAAAGAAAGACAAAACACCAAGGAGGAGGGAGAAAAATATAGTTCTAAAAGTGGTGAGCTAAACTTTTCAGGAGGAAAGTCCCTATTATTTCCTGACATTTTTTCGTAAGTATTCAGTAGTCTGGTGGAGAGTAATATAATACAGGCTTGGAGATTGGTGGGGTGAAATAAATAGATGTGAGAATGGAAATCAGTGTTTTGACTGTGGAATGGCAAACACTGGAACCATCGCTGGAGGATTTTAATGTTTTCTTATTAGTTTGCTTGAGACTTGTAGAAATGTGGGGTTTTTTAACTGTTGCAGCTCTCTGGGATAACTTATCTGAGGTGAAAGCTGCTTTAGATGGTGATGTGGTCAGAGTTTACATGGTGACATTGACATAGGAAAATCTTGGCTGTTTCTCTGTAAATACCACTTTAGGCTTAACTACTTGGGAATAGAGAAAGGAAATGAGTTGCCATTAACTGCCTGATTATAACTACATTTGGATACCAAGCTGTATTATAAGTACAGGTCAGGAATTGTTCTAATTTTCCAGGACAGGAATTGATAACACAGGAGTAAAAGCATGTGCGCTTTCTTGGGATTACTGTATTGAGTTTTACTGCTCATAGAGCTGCACCACTTGCTCCATCGTGAAGTGCAAATGTATATGCAGTGTCATAGATGCCAAAGAAGTGGCATTCAGGGGCTTATACAGAATATTAAAAAGCAAGGTTCTCTTCTGGTTTCCCACCTCCATCCCCTCACTTGAAGGAGGAAAAAAAAAGGGGGGGGGGGGTTGAGAAAGTGTGGGAGGAAAGCCTGTGATCAGTATGGTGGTATTGGTGTGAAGAGTTTAGAGAAATCCTTCATTTCATATTTGAAATATTAACAGCTCTGAGAAGGGAACAGAATTCAAAATGTTTCTTCAGTCCTGCCAAAAAAGGTGGTACTGTGACTTCTGTTTGGCCAATGACCAAACATTTGTGTTTGAATGTGAACTTAATCATTTTTTAAATTAACATTCTTGTGTTTATGTCTGCCTGTAACTGCACTGTGGCAGCAATAGGAGTATCTTGCTGTAGATCTGCTTTGAGGATAGTTGAGTACTTGGGGATCGTGTGCTGATTGTCCCTGTAGAATCACCTTCTGTTTCTTTTCTCACCCCTCTTCCAGGATGCTTTTTAAAGAAAGCCGAAGTGTTCACAATCACCTCACTTCTGCTCCGTGAGTATATTAATGCTGACACTCACTAGTATCTGCAGGTAGTTCATAGCCTTGTGTTGCTCAGTTCTTACTCTCTTTCCATCTTCATACCAGCTCTTTCTGGTTAGAGGGGAAAGAAGGGACATATCTAGGGGTTTGAATATATTTATAATGTTCCCAAATTTATAATGTTTTAACATAGGCATTTGGAGTTGTAGCACTTTAGTTAAACTAAATCTGGTGGATATTCGTTCTTGGATTAATATCTTTTCATCAAAATATTTCAAAATACTGTAGAAGTGGTATACAGGGGCTTACACAGAATATGAAAAAGAAAGGTTCTCTTCTGGTTTCCCACCTCTATCCTCTCACTGGAAAAAAAGAGGGGGGAAAAGAGCAGGGGAGGAAAGCCTGTGCCTAAAATTTGCTGTGCAGCATAACCGATCAAACCCACAGACTGCGGTGTTTCCCACTCTTTTCTTCAAGAATATTTCTCTACCTACAGTAGACTCTGCATCTAAATGGAATTTTACCTTCCTGATTCTGACAGCACTGGTCCTCTCTGAGGACCCACTGTCATTAAGCCAATATTCAAGTAACTAACTATGGCTCTGAATGTCATCTAAATTACAACTTTTTGTGATAGAGATAAGCAGGCTATTTTTCTACATAATACTAAAACTACACAGTAGTCCACCTTCAGTAAGATACTTTTTAAAACTCAGCATGTTCCTGATTGCTTTGGAAAGGAAAATAAAAGAACTATAAGGTGTTAATCTGTTGATCCTTTGGAGGAAATAGAAGTGAGACAAGAAGGTGAGAAGTGCTTAATTGCTAATTTGAAGCTGAGGAGTATTAATGCTAGCCTTAATGCTATCTTTGCTTGCATAACTGGAGTTGACACAATCATGTTCATTTGAGATGCAGGAAAGACTAGAAGCTTATTTAGCTGCTTGTTGTAATAAGCAAGTTAGGTTTTACAGTTGACAAGCAATAAAACACCTTGAGGGTAGGTGAGAACACCCACCACAAATGTTTTTGTGTCTTGATGTAATACAAATGAGATGAGACAAAAAATGACAATATAAAGTTAAATTATGTAGGTGTTATATGTAATTTCAGTTTAAATAAAGCTCCCGTATGCAGGCAAACTCTTAAAAATGTAAAAGGTTGGAATTACTTGATAATCTTTTTTTCCTAAACTGGGAAAAGGACAAAGTGAATATTTTAGCTCAGTATACACTAGTTTATCCATTCAATGATTTTTTTTTTTTATATCCAGCATATATGCAGAGATATCTAACAAGGGCAAATAGATCAAAAGTATGTTGCTTGTTTCTTTTCTTATCCCAACCACTCACTCTTCCTGATATTTTGGCCTGATTTCTATTTCAAGGGTAGGGTATGAAAGTTGTAGCACAGTAGTTATCCTTTTACCTTAGATAGTATTGACTACTACGCTTATTCTAATATGACTTATCTTTTTGTCTTCTGATTTGCTTATCTGTGTCTCTCCTGTTTTAGGGCAAAAAAGAAGGTGATTCTGGCACCTAAACCCAAAGCGAAGGTAAATGCAACTTGTTTTCAGTGTAAGAGTGTGATATGACTCTGATGTGACTCTGACTTGAACAGCTTCCTGCCTGTGATTTGGAAAAATTCTGGCAGGAAGGTTCCTTTAGAAAATAGTAATTTAAGGGAATACTGTAAGAGGGGCTGATTTAGTTTGTGTTGTAGACTTTAAACCAAATAATGCAAAGGACTCAATTTAAACTGTGTAAGTTTTAAAGATAGACTATGAAGAGGTGCTATTCCCTTTGAAGTTTCAAAAAGTTTTAGTGTGTGTTTTGGTTTTGTTTTGAGCTAGTATTAAATTTGGCAACATTGGAAAAGTTGGGGGAATAACATAGTGAGTTGATACAGATTCTCATTAGACATGACTGTAGTCTAAATTCCATAGTCATTTTTCCTAAAGATCAGATTAGCTATTTTTTGCCACATAAATTATTCTTAACTGTGAGGTAGTCATCTTTGTGCCTCAAAAGCATTATTTTTTTATATAAATATTGAATTAGCACACAGGAGTCAACTATCTAGGTATCATAGGTACCTTTATATGGAAAATTCAGCAGTAGATCTTCATTTGAATTTGCAGAATTATAATGTTATACTGAAGAAGACTGGTTCAGCTCCAGGAAGGCTACTAAACTTTTCTCTTCTGCTCTTCCCCCTCTCTTTTCTCAGGACTCCAGTCCAAAGAAAGAACAGAAAACCTGTATGTCTTCAGTCAATTCAGGTTGTGCTGCTACACTGAGTTCCAGCACACCTACCTGCACCCCAGCCAGCTCTAGCTGCACACCAGCTCCAGAGACTATCTGCTTGGATGACTCACTGGATGAAGACCTCTCTTTCCATCCACCCTCACTGGATTCTATTTCGGATGCTCTGGCAGTTATCAATAATGGTGCCAAGGGGTCACCTCTTGGGCCCACTGTAGAAACACCACCATCAAGGCCCCGCCCGGGGCTGAGGGAAGAGAAGCTGGCAAGCATCATGAGCAAGTTGCCTCTGGCAACTTCAAAGAAAGTAGAGCCCGCTCAAACACCTCATTCATCAAGTCTTATTGCTGGTCACACAGGGCCAGTACCAAAGAAACCCCAGGACTTAGTTCACACTGGTATCTCTTCAGGCCTTATTGCTGGATCTTCAATTCAAAATCCTAAGGTTTCCTTAGAGCCTTTGCCAGCCAAACTACTTCAGCAAGGACTGCAGCGGTCAAGCCAGATTCAAGCTGCTTCCTCTTCCTCACAGACCCATGTTTCTTCCTCTAAAACCCAAGCAGCTATTTCCACCTCCTCTCAAAGACCCAAGGAGGCCAATATCTTGGTATCATCTTCAGAGGCCCAAAGTGGTGGTTCTTCAACATCACAGGTGACAAAGGCGCACCAGCATTCCACTGTACAACAGAAATATGTATCTCCTTTACAAGCAACTATTAGCAAATCACAGACCAACCCAGTGGTGAAACTAAGTAGTAATCCTAAACTGTCTTGTTCCTCATCAGTCCTCAAGACTCAAGACAAGTCCGTAGTGTATCGCCTGCCTTTGTCTAATGCCTCATCTGGAAGCAGCTCACAAGTATCTCACCCACTAGTTTCTCGGACAACATCCAGCACCTCTACCTCTAGTAACTATTTAGCCAAGGCTATGGTGTCACAGGTTTCTTCCCAGGGTTTCAAGCCTCCTTTCTCCATGGCTGCCTCTCCCAAACCTGCTGCCTCTCCCAAGTCCACTGCATCTAAGCCCTCTGTGACACCCAAGCCGAATGCATCACCTAAATTTTCATCTAAGTCCACCTCATCCCCCAGGCCTGCAGCAACACCCAGTTCTTCCAGTTCAAGTGCACTAGTTTCCCAGAGTAGTCACTCCAGCGGCAACCCCCTTCATAAACAGACCGGTGGTGTAAATATCAGCAGGCAGTCTCCCACAATGAATTTGCTGCCCTCTAATCGCACCTCAGGCCTTCAGCCTGCAAAGAACCCTCAGGCTTCTTCAAAATTGCCCAACTCTTCTCCTTCTGGAACTGTTGGCAAAAATAATTTGGGTGGAGTTGGAATGAATGTACCTGCCAGCAGAGGCAGTAACCTTAACTCGAGTGGAGCTAGTAGGACTAGTCTGTCTGGGGGAGCAGGAAGTGGAACACAGGGTGCTACTAAACAGTTGTCAACTCCACACAGACCATCTTCTGCCTCAGGGTCTCCAGTTGTAGCAGCCAGTGTGCAGGTATGCCTCTGAGTTTACTATTTTATCTTGTGTTGATACCTACTACACTTAGGTCATAAATATCTTACTCTGAAAATAAGTCCTTATAAGCCTCTGCTAAATGTAAAGACTTAAGTGAAGTCTTTTATGGGCATTTCCAGCTGATTATGAAAATCCAATAATTGGATGGGAGAAGGAATCCTGAGTTAAAATGACTGCTCTGTATTATAATGCAGTAGAACTCAGTATTTTGCTTTATTAGTATTTTTAAACACTAGAAAAAGTAAGCTTTCTGTGGCCATGGATTCAGAGGCTGCAGTGCTGTACTTCATTATTAGATGCACATGTTCCTCTATACATATTTGTAATGATGGTGGTGCTTGTATCAAAAGGTGTCTCAGTACACTTCTTGCCATGCTTCATGCAGGTTTTTTGTGGTTATGGTATAATACAAGATATCTATTCCAATAACACCTGCAAATCTTTTCTAATATTTAAGAATAAATATGTAGTAAGATTTCTTTTCTGTGAAAGAGCTCATTGATGCATAAGGTTCCTTGAAAGATGAAACAAGCCAAACATATTTTAAAATTGTTATTCTAAAAGACTTGCAAACCTGTTTACCCAGAAGACAATGTTACTGGGGGTGATTTAGTTACTGAGATAATTTGAGATGTTTTCATCTTCTACTTTTTATTGCTGTCTTTACTACTTCAGTAAAGTGAAAGACTAAATCACTGCAAGTCTGTAGTAAATTAGAAAAACAGTGCATCTTTTTTGTTTCGTTTTTGGGGGAGGTTGTTTCCCCCCCCCCAGAACAGTGTGCATAGCTATTACATGGATAATCCCTTTTTATAATGCTTTAGAATATTCTTTTAGTATGCTGGTTTTTTTCTTTTGATACAGATGAGTAAGATTTTCATTAGGCTTTTTTCTTTCACCTTTGTGTATTTGAATAGATGTTATATTAAACAAGAGATGTTAAACAAGAGATGTATCTGGCTGCCTTCTCAATTTGGGTACTTTGAATGGGCAAACACAACAAATGCACTGTAAGGGCCACAGAGGTGCCATATAGGGCCTAGAGAAGAGCTGAACCAGCTATGATGCAGTTTAGGCCCTCTAGAAGGTGCCTTTTCTGACATGTTGAACACAGTGAACATGTTGGGAACTGAGAGTTTCATTTCTCATGCAGTGCACACCTACATGTGGTGGATGCTGCTGCAGTGATATGGAAGAGAACCTGAAATGATGTGGTAGCAGCTAGAGATGACAGACTAGGGAACTAAATGGTATTGTGTATGGTGTGAGAGGACTTCTGTAAAACACATGTGCAAGTAAAAGCCAAGTCATCTGTTCAGAAACCCTCCTTCTGGGGAAGGAGATGGATCTTGAGAGGCAATGCTGCTGAAGAGGAGGGCTGGCGCACGGCTGGTGGGTAATGAAGTAACATGAGCACATACTGTAATGCAGCAAAATACAGTGTTTTGGTATGTGTTTGTTACTGGGGCTTTGCATGTGCTTTTAGTGTTGACACTAAAGGGTTCAGGAGTGGTGCAACATTGATACGCTATCTATAATATATATATATAATGTAGGTGTGTGTGTGAATATATTAGCCTGAAAGTTCTAATTGCTGACTAACTGAACTTGATTCCAGCCCAGCTATAAGGTACAATGTACCAAAGAAGGGAAACTAATTCCAAATACATAACATAGGGCTGAGGTGAATCTTATTTCCACTAAGTGCTTTCTAAATGAGATTGTTAATCAAGCAGAAGGTAAGAATGATGCAGAAGTTGTTTATTAGAATATTCTGACATGCATATGTAGAAGGTCAGACTAGGTGATTTCATCTGATAACTGTTTTTCCCATAATGGGAGAGTTTCCAAAAGATGTGCTTCCTTTTCCTCTCCAGCAGTTATTTACTTGGATATAAACTCGCCCTACTCTAGCTTCACAGAAATTTTGCTATACGCTACTCTGGCTGCATGTTTAGAATACAAAGCCAAAGTAAGCTAAAATTTAGTAGCCATGTTAGAACTTCTTGATGAAACCATGTGCATTTGTATTTTTGAGCAGAATCTGTCTTAAATTGGAGTCATTGAGACCTAAAAGTCTATATAACTGGGGTGGAGCTGCTGTAGTTGAAATAAATGGGAGCATTTGAATTATAACTTTCTATGGCATTCTCTAAGTAATTTCTGTCACTGAACTTTTGTCTTGTTTCAGAAAGTACGTAAGGTCATGGAAACGCATGTTAACAAAGCTCCCTTCTCTTCTAAGGCATTTTACAAAGGAACAATTTGAAGAAATAACACTGGTTTTCTTTCATTCCACACTAAAGATTTAATAGACAGTGAATGATTGTCATGATCACCATTTGTCATGGACTTATTGTGAAATATCTTTAAATGCAAAAGAGAATAAAGATCTACTTATACAGATTTTCATCCAGATTCTCTTCCAGGTGTGAGATGGAGTGTTTGTTATATATGTAGACAAAAACTGTTGCTCCTAAGATGGCTCATACAGCGAGTATCTACAAATATATCTGTATCTTTAGACTTAAATATCTGATATATGTATGTGTAGCTTTAGACTTCAAGGTTAATGTCTTCATGTTTTCTTATGAGCAGCAGCTAAACTTCCTTTAGCTGCTTTCAACACACTAAGAACAAAATTAGTAGTGAAACTTAAACTTTTTTCTTCCTGGTAGTTTTCATCACTTTCCTGTTTTTCTTTGCAAGTTGTTATAATAGAACTCAGGAAGATGTCATTTTCACTATGGTCTCGGATATTCATTAAAATGTACCTCAAGTTTTGTTTTTGATTAAGGCTTACATGTCCAAATGTACATGTCCAGGACTCCTGTTAACTCAGATACCTATAAAATATCTGAGCTCTACTTTGTTACAAAATAAAAGATCATTTGATGTAGCATGTAAAATTATGGTATGTTTATTGAGGAAAGGATAGTTAAACACAAATGTGCTGAGCAGCTTCTAATGTTTGAGGAGTTAATACAGATTGGGAACTATTGTAGCTAAAACATTGATTAATCTTTTTCCTTTTTAAATTACAATGCTTTTAATGTAATTATGACTTGTGAAGGTAGATAGTTTTCCAAGTGGGGAAACTTTTCTTGCCTTTTGCTCTTAAGTACTCTGCAGGCATTTATGTATAGGCATGAGTATACATATACATAGGTATATCTGCACCTCAGCAGCCTGGCACTTGAAGTGTGGTTTGCCCTTAAATATGGATTTTTGGCTTTTAAAAACTCTTTTTTTAGAAAGAGTATAGGGGCAGTGATTTTAAAGATCTTTGGATCTGTGTCTGATGATCGTGTGTTATAAATACAATGGAAGATGTTGTGTTAAAGTTATTGCTGTTGCTGCTAAAATTACTGCTGTTACTGCTGATGCTGTGCCTAATTAGTGAGGGGATAAAGGAAATTGCCTGCAAAACTAACAAGAAAAACTTAGTTCAGCCACACTGCCTTTCCTGCATCTGAGACGTGGTTGTGCTTGCCTAGCAAATTAAGTGGCAAGAGCTCCTAGATAGATAATAAGTAGATGTTTAACATTTGAAGTACCATACTTAACTGATAATAATTGACTCTTACCTCTTTAGAGGATGCTTCTTAAAGCTTTAAAATCTTAAAGTACTTCTTCTCTTTGCACAGTCAACAGCAGGAGCATCATTACTGGCTAACGCCTCACCTCTGACTCTCATGGCATCACCGCTGTCTGTAACCAGCCAGAATGTGACAGCTGCGCCATTAGCTCCTTTTGGGATGCTGGGTGGCCTTGTTCCTGTGACCGTGCCCTTCCAGTTTCCTTTGGAGCTGCTTGGCTTTGGGACGGACACAGCCGGAGTGACAACCACCTCGGGATCTACCTCAGCAGCTTTCCACCACAGCCTAACTCAGAGTAAGTCGTATTAGTTGTCACACTTCTGTAGCGGAGGGAAGCAACTAAAGATCCTAAGGGACTTAAATTCAGTTCCAGAAAATATACAAGGGAGATTAAATGTGAATTCTGGGGTTTAAAAAAATATTAAATCTATCAAGGGTTATCCATAACATTTTAAGTTTGTCATTGCCATATTCATAGTAGGTAGTTGTCTTTGTACTTTTTTTCAGATTTATTCACATATCTTAAGGAAGTATATAATGTGTATTTAAAATCTTCAGATTTTACAATAGAAATAAAAGGTTTAAAACTGTGATCATTCAAAAAAGTCCTTAGTTCACTAATGGCATAGGCCGTCTAATTCTAAAATTATTTTAATAGCTGAAAATATCAGCTGAGGTTGGGGTCTGTTATTTTCAATGCCTTAAGTCTTCAGGTTTTTAACCTATTATCAGTTAATTTTGGTCTTTCTACCTAAGAAATGTTATGAAGAGCTGCATCTTACCAAAAAAAAAAAGAAAAAAAGGTTCCTTGCTGACTTTTGATTACTAGCACCTGAATACATGGAGGTGCTAGTGTGCATCCCAGCCATCAGAATGCTATCAGCAATTTATTTGTTGCTGTTAAGGTATCTCCAGAAATAACTGTTATTGTAAACTGAGATATTTTTCTTTCCATAAAGGTTGGATTTACTTTCTCTCCCTCTGTTCCATTTTTTCTTTCTCTCTTCTCTTTAGACTTACTGAAGGGTTTACAGCCAGGTGCTCAGCATGCAGCAACACTGTCTCACACACCTCTGCCTGCTCACTTGCAGCAAGCTTACACAGGTAAAGATAGTGTATCTCTTCATTACTCCATTTAGTTTTGAGAAAAATAAAAGGTAAAATATCTGCATTAGACTGTAACAAAATGTTTGTCAGTTTTGAAAATAGTTTAGAGAAGATAGAAAACATATGAACAGACCCTGGTAGTGGCAGATGGTGCAAACTTTGCTATAGTTGTATTTTTAAAACCTGAATGATTTTTTTATACCTATCTTCAATAACAGGGCAAAGAAAGCTCAATAAATCTCACAGTAATGCTTTACTTGCAGTGATTTGGGAAATCCAAGCCTCTAATCTCAACTAGCAGAAGACTATTACTTCATAGTAACTAAGCTGATTATTTTTTACAGCCTGTATGAAGGCTGTATTGTGGCTGTAAAAGCTTCTTGATATTTCTCCTAAGTTTTTTATGCTTGTGTGAGCAATGTGATGGTTTCCTAATGGAAGATATGTCTTCCCTGAAAACTGTATTCTTAACAAAAATACATATTTTGTGAGTACTTGGAATAGGATATTTCCTTTTCCTGTTTGTGAACCTGAAAGCTGAAAAATTATCCTATAGTTTCAGAAGACAGTGTAATTCAGTGTGCTCTTTGCCTATCTGTAGGATTTTTTTTAGCCAGATATGGGAACAGGAGAGGTACCTGTGACTTGGAAGGTTCCTCATCCTCTTGGAGTACTCAGCTGCCAGAACTGGCAGATGCCGTTCTAAGAGGATTTGAGAACGGATTGCCTCTATCTGGTATTATCTTTAATCTTTTTGTGAGAGTACCGCTAGTTGACTCTTCAAAAACTTTTATTAGTGTTGTTTTTGCTGTGTAGTGTTTTAAGTGCAACTTCTCTTTTAGAGAGATGGTACGTTATAGGAGTGGTCTTTCTGATACTGCTAAAGCTAGTTATGCTAAGTAACCCCGCCACCCACTTTATGTTGGAAGATGGAGGGAAAAAAATCACTCATGACTTTATTTTTCCCCTTTTTCTGTCTCTAAACTACAGATGGAGGCCAAAGTAAAGGGGACACTAAGGTACAGCGGAAAAACCAGTGACTTCTGGACAAGCAAGGGAGTTGAAGCAGTTCTGGTTGGCTGACAGAATGTGCCCAGTTGGGAAAGTGCTTATGGTCACAGAGCTGCTGTTTCTGTCGATGTTTACATATTCTGATCCCAAGCACTGTGGTGAGAGGAAGAAGAAAGAAAACAATACTTGATCAAACAGAGAAGGAAAAGGGGGACTGGTCCTCCTGGTCATGCAGACTGGTTGTAGTTTGTTCTTGCCTAAAAAAAAAAAAAAAAAAAAAAATCTTATCTGCTCTGATTGGCTTTTTTAAAAAAAAAAAAAAAAAAAAATTGGTTGTTTTTCCCACAGCAGCACAAACATATTTTCTGTGTGATGTCCAATGGAAAGTTGAAAGCATGAGAGGAGCTACAATAGGCTTCATCCATTGTGTGAGGTGGAGTTGTCCACTTAGTTTCCTTAAGTGCCCAGCATAAAGTTCTATGTAGGTCCTGAGTGTACCATGTGTTTGCGGACCAAAGGATATATAGAGTAGAGGTGGTGTCGGGATACTTTGGGTTATATTGAAAACCTTACACAGATACAGAGTTTCTGATATGGGCATTTTTCCAGCTTTTATAAGGCTTTTTGGCTTTAGGGAGCCTACATATATATGCAGTCTCATTAGTCCCAGAGAGTTGTCTTCTGGGATCTCCTGGTATGTGAAATGTAAGAGACAGACTACTGGGAAACCTCTTGCTCCTTGCTTTTGTTTGTTTGTTAACACAATTCTTATTTAAGAGAAGAGGGGAGTGGAAATTTTTCATCTTACGTAAAAAGGAAATTTACATTTTATTGGTCAGACTAGTATTTCTTCCCTGTTCCCCTCCCTCTTTTTTTTTTTTTTTTTTTTTTTTAAGGCACACTATGGTATTTTAGTTCTTTTGCTTGGTTCTGCTTTGCCTTGTGCCTATCTGCTACTAAAATGAAGTCATGCCCTATCACATACTTTATAAAACATGATCAAAATTTTCACCCACTCTCGATCTTCCTCATCTTTCATCTAACTTCTCCCAGAAGCCATGCATTATATAGATCTGCTAGTCAAGGAAAGCTGGATGTGACTTATTCCAGAGCCAGGTTAAGGCTCTTCAGGCATTAGCCAAAGAGGAGTCGTTCAAGAGCGACCAGAGGTGCCTTCTCTTCTAGGGGCTGTGTGGGTTGTCTCAAGCATTTCCAGCCCCTGCTGGCCTGGGGAGTTCCTGACCTGAACTCTTCCTTACATAGTAGCACAAGACTGCAAAACTGGCTTTCCTCTTTCTTTTTTTTTTTTTTTTTTTTCAATAGCAATACATTGACTGGTTCATTTGTAAGGTTAGGAAATATCCAGCACATATTGCACTTTTGACACTAGGACAGAACTTTACTGTGGAGTCCCATGTGTTGTCAAATAAAAGATGAAAATGGCAAACTAAAGTAATGAGGGGAAAAAAGGAGCAGTTAAAATCATGATGCCCTTCTCCTTCAACCCTGAAACATTCCTTTGATCAGAAATGCAGAAGTTCCTAGTAGCTACTCTTTGCAGTAGCTTAAACTGAGATTGAAACCAGTGGCTAACAGTTGTCTCGCTTTCCAGAGACCGACTTTGATTCGTGGATACTGAATCTTCAATGCTCTTTGCTAGATTAACTTACAGCTTTCAGTTTTCTCTTGTGTGATTTTTTTCCTAGACAATACAACAATTTTCTTTTCTATTTAGAGCTCATTTTAATTTTATATAAATATATATAACATGAATTTAAAATAATATATATTGTATATTTAGTATAAAATGTTGGGTTGAGCTCAGCAATAAATGTTTTTGCACAACACTTCTGTGAAAGACAGATTGAATTAAAATAAGATGCATTAGTTCATGAATTTCATTCTGTAGCATCAGCCAAACTGCATGCTTTTTAGCTAATGTTTTGTATGTGACATGTTGATTAGATAAGCTTACATCTCAGTCATCAAGGTTTAGAGTTGAAACATAGCTGTGCAGACCCTGGCATTATTAATCTGATACAAATTCAACAGAACAGAATACAGATTTTATCTGATACTTTTTTTTCTTCAGGAAGGGTTGAAGGAAGAAAATTTGATGCCAAACAATTCTGGCAGGATGTTAATTCTCTGAACTTCATCAAGTTTCAGAACTTTCCAAATAATGCATGTAGCTAGGGAAGTTGCACCAGGCAGCAATACCTTTAAAAGACCCTGTCCAAAGACTTCTACCTCTTCTACATTTTCTTCATCAAGGCATCTCATTCAAATTATTACTGTCTTTGTCTTTTATATTTGTAAAAGAAATTTGAGATCTGGGGATTTGGAAGTCCTTTAATTGCTGAACAAACATCCTTTCAGCATCTCTTCCTGGAAGTATGATCCTCCTTCTGTGGAGGAGTATCCTCTCAACCTTAAGAAGATGGGGAGTAGATCAGACTCTGCAGCCTGTGGAACTTCTCTAATAGACTTGGGAAACAGGTAAATTAACAGTTACTGTGAAATTAGGCTATAGGATGATGAACATGAATAAAATTATATATTCTTCATGAAGCCAGGTCAAACAGTCACCCAAGGGTAATTATTCTCATTCATAATCCTGAGTGTCTTTGGAATCAGCAACACGGTGATGAAAGGGCCGCTTATTCCTTTTTCCCTCTTCTCCCTTGAGAGTTAAACCTAGCCAAAGCCAAATCAAAGGAATTAATAGGCTGGCTCCTGGATGTTTTGCAAGTAGCATAAATAGGATGAAAAGTGAAAGATGTCTGCAACATCCCCGTGCAAAATTAGGTTAATACTTCACTACTTCCTGTACAGCAGTTCTTCTAAAGACAGGTTTTTTTCCCCAGGTTTTTACTACTTTTCAAGGGCCTTCAGTAATAAAACTGTAGTTGTACATACTAAATAACCCTCAGTATTCACAAGCAATAAAGCCAGGAAGAGCTGTCTTTCTAGGCAGCAGGGCTGAACTTGGTTTGGGGACTGTATATGAGCTATGGTGTCAGGCTCACTGTGAGCCCCAACCAGACGCAAGCAATAATTTCAAACACAGGTTTTAGATGTTAAAACCTTCCCAGTGATATTTTCTGCTATGTGATCCAAACCCCCAAAAGTTATTGTAGCTGTTTTAAATCTTTTGAGACATTTGTGATATAAGTAAAAAGGAGGCAGGTAAGATGAAAAACAGGCTGCAAAATTTTTGATGACTTGGGCTGTAACTGCAGTGTTCTCTCCCTCTAAGAAAGATGGTAATGGCCTAAATTTTGTCCACTTTGTCCAGTTTTCTCTGTTAATTCAAGATATGTGGCTAAAACTGAATAACTCAGTCACAAGTGTGGATGCTGTGGGTTTTACATCTGTTTTCTGCTAATCAGAAGTAACTTTAAATTGTCTGGGTTCTGTGTCTTGTTTGAATCCAATCCAAGTTCTCATGCACATGTTTGGGGCTGGAGCAGGTGCCAAGAGCCTGTTGCCTCCCTGCTGTCCCATCACCTGACCCTTCCTCCACAGTCCTTCTCCACTTGGTCCAAGAGCCTTGAGGACGTGAAAACAGAAATTCTGCAACTCTCCCAAGCTGCCATCAGTTGTGTGAACCATTAACCCTCTGGGAGTCATGTTGGACTCCAACTAACTTTATCACATTTGCTGCTACATTCGTAAAATGAACTTTTGGCTGTATTTATTAGCAAAGTTTAATCTAGTTTACAGTTTTAATTTTTTTTAGTAGTTTTTGCCCACAGATGGATTAGAAGTGTTGGTGTTTGGGGTTTTCTTTGTTCGTTTGGTTTGGGTGAATTGCTAAAGGCACAGTGGTCCCTCTGCTGTTTTTGTGTTGGATTTTTTTGAAGATGGTATTGCAGGAAAACCTGCAGTCAAGCTAAGCTCTGGAAGGCTTCCTCCCACACCTCTAACTTCGATCTTTTGTTGAACTGGGGAGAATCACTAAAGGGACTCTTGCTTTTTGTATGTTTGTTTGTTTTCATGAAATGAACCAGAAGGTGAAAGCAGTAGATAAATGACTGATTAATTAACACTTTATGCAATTTTAATTTTATAGAAATTAAAAGTTATTAGACTTCTGATTGGTCCTAGCTCTGGTGGAATGGCTGTTACCCTCCATGACTTACTTGATTCAGGCCTTTGTCCTTTGTTTAAGTGCCTTTTTATTTTATTTCCCCACCCTTTTTAAACTGTTCTCAGAGATCCTGAAGTGCTGGAAAGCATTTTGGAAGAAAAAAATCTTAAGCTTGCCAAGATGGCTTTATGCTGTTATACTATTTTTTCCTTTTGTAATATGTGTAATGTGCGTGTAACTTCATAGCTGCTGTACCATGGCATTTGTTCTGTATGCTTGTGCTTTCTTTCTCACACTCGCACACAAACCAGTATTCCTGAGAATCCTGTTTCTTTCTATGTTCTGGCTGTGTTGAACTGTTTTACTTGCAAAAAGTGAACATTTGGGGAAAGAAGGCAACATAATAAAAGGGATGTGTGTGTGTGATTGTGTGTAAACGCATATGGGAGAAAGGAGGTGGTTAATGGGAAAGAAACATTTTGCATTTTCCTCTTGAAGGTTTTAAATTTGAATTTAATTAGATCATAAACAAAACATGGAACCTGTCTGGATATCTTGTTAGTACTGGACCGCTTCACACAATTACTGAGTTTGCAAAGGCATGCAGCTGACATAAATGTGAACAGGAAAAAGAAAAGGTTAAAATAGCAGCTTCCAGCAAGTCTGAGTTGTGATGAACTGCAAGGGATCTTGCGTGTGGCTTGTTATATAGCCTGACGAGTTATTGCAAAGATTCCCGCTTTTGACGAAGTTGTCACTTCCTGTCATACAACATATGTAAGAAGCTCTATATACCCTGTTAGAGTAGAGCTGCTAATTGAAATTAAAGTTGCCTGTGCTTCACAAGCTGCCTAAATCATGTACCATAAAAAGTACTTTTCTAGTTCTGCCTTTTCTTTTAATGAGTTCTGATTAATGGTTCATTCTGCTGAAGCAATGATCAGTAAGTTCATGTATTGTCAGCTGCAAGTGAACTGTCAAAATACCATTTATGCTTGTTTCTTTGTTCTCTTGACAAAATTAGCTATCTGCAGTGGATCTAGTGATTTTAGCAGTTATGCTGAGGATGTGTCTAGGTTATGGTT
The DNA here is from genome assembly GCF_000705375.1 of Tinamus guttatus. The sequence continues at coordinate 19,241 of NW_010578751.1, forward strand.
ACTGCAAACGTACATACCTGAAATCAGCAATTCATGTGTTGATCAGCACTAAACTTAGGACACAAATAGCATCACTGGGCTGTGCTGGTTCTGTGAGGTGCTTCCACTGGGCAAGATCTAATTTTGAATTGTATTGTGAAAAGTAGGTATTTATCTCTTCAGAAACTGCAGTAGGAATGGCATGCAAAGCTTTTTCCTAATTAGGTGGAAAGCTCATCTGTAGAGCAATAAATAAGATACTGATACAGCAAGTGTTCCTTGGGCAAAAAATAGCCTGTTTCAGTTCTTAGCTCATCTTAATGCAATTAAATGAATCTGTAAACTAGGCTATAAGCAGATAGTCTTTCCTACTCTACTGGTGCCAGTCAGAGCTCGTACTGTTGCTGGCAGCTTGGCCAGTGGAAGTAATTGGAGCGCTTCCTACCTACTTCAGCAGAGTTAGCCTGGCAGTAAACTGAGCTAATGTGGCTTTTTCAGTGCTGTTTGATTCATTTGAGGCACCCCTGCTCCCTTATCTTTGGCTGAATTGGGAGATAAGAAAGCTATGACTGGTGATGAGTGCTGACTGTTGCAATGTTTTTAACAGGTGTGGCTATGCTCAGAAATCACTGTCCACTTAAGTAATCACTACCGATGTTAAGCAGCCAGAAGTAGGCTTGCTGGGCTACTGGAGAAAAATAATAAGTCATGTAGAAGAATATTCTTGTTGCAGAAACTTCTGGAGTAGCTTGATCGTTCTTTTCCTATGATCCAGTGACCCCTCGCTGCTGTATTATAGCCTTTTGGGGCCACAGAAAGTCCTGTTGCTGCTATAAGTTATGCTGAGAGATCAGCATGGCCTGAAACTAACCCAAAATTGGGGAAATGCAGTGATTCCCTACAGCCAGTTTTGCACACTCCTTGTAAATGATGCTGTAGTAATCTTGTCAGGAGTCAAGGAAAATGGTCTGTTTTTTGTAGCCAGCTTGACAGTTATAATTTACTACAGAGCAACTCTGGAAAAGAATTGGGTTTTTGTGTTTTGTAAATTTAAAATGAATTTCAGTCTCATTTTCCTTGCAAACTTTTCTTGCTTATGTAATAATCATTACCTAATGCATTTATAGTGAAGTAATCCTAAACAAATAGGTTTCGCTACCTTTTGACTTTTTTATAATGCTCAATACTACTGCTTCTTTGGCCCAACAGGGTGCGCAGATGTATCTTGCCAGAAAATAGAGTAATGGTTGATACTGTTCAACACCAAGGGAAAGGAGATGAGAGAACCACCCAATACCAGCCAGGAGGTACCACGAGCTATAAGCCAAAACAAGTAGTTGTGGAGGCAGCCAGAGCTGTTTTGAGACTGACCAGATTTCATCAGTGGGCAGGGAATGGGAGAAGAAACATTTCTTTGTTCTCCACTTTTTTTTTTTTTTCCCAGATAAGGCCTTAGTTTGATCAGTAGTCACTAATTTCGACTATGCAGATAAGTATTCTTTACATGTCTCAGTGTTAAATGCGCTCCTTCCCCCAGCTACCCCTTTAACACATGTTGAAGTTTTACCCAAAGAAAATAGAATATTTTTGAGTGTCTGTACTGCAGAACTGTTTTTTGCTAACCTGAAGAAAGAAAATTGTATTTTGAGAGAAACCCTTACCCTGGTGCAGCACCCAGTGTCAAAAGTGTCATGAAACTGCTTTAAGAGGGAAGCTAATTTGACTTTGTGACAAGTTTTAGTCTAAGCTTTTAGAATATTCAGCTCTAAAAATTGGTTTAAGAAACCACAGAATTTTTTTAATGTATAGATTGGTTTTGGGGAGAAGCTACTGAGAGAGACATCCTGTGTTCCTTCCAGTATCAGAAGTGTATTCAGTCAATTCCTTACTTAAATGAAGTTTCTTCTAAACAAGGGGAGGTATTAGCTGCATAGTAGCTGAATCTCTAACTAAAATTGAATTGAGATTTACCCATGTATTTCTCACTGACATTTTAGCCTTGTATGTAATTCTAAAAGAACAATTTAGCTCAGAGGTGAGAACTGTAGTATGTGTGTGTTATTGCAGTAATTCCATCCTGTAGCAATTAGTACCATGTTCTTGCATAGCTCTCAAGATCCATACTGGAAATAGATGGAGGAAAAAAAATATATTTTTGGACTAATGTTAAAAAAAAATTACAAAATTCATTACTCTTTCCTCCCAAGTCTACTGAACAGTGTTATATTTTAGCAGTTAAAGTAGTGCCCTTGTTATGTGATTTGTCTCTTGTAGTCTTTTCTTGAGGGAGGGTTAGAAGCATTTCATGAGTAATCTGTAAAATTTTTGCATTTTCTAGCTTGTAAGTCAGGTGCTTGTAACAAGGCATCAGTGTGATTATAACCTCTACAGATACGAAAGCCCTGCGTTAAGAATATTTCACTGAAAGAGAAAATAAACAGGCGTGGGTGTGAGTCCCTTTGGCTCTGCCTGGGGAAGAGGCTCACTCAAGAACGGAGCTTCCAGACACGCCTGCCTGCACTGCTACTCATAGGCAGGATCACCCAGTGACAGAGTTTCGGCCTCGGCATCCTTTGTTTGTTGTCACGGTTAGTGTGTATGTTGTTAAGAACCTTGAAAATAGCTGCATTCTTGCTGGCTGGCTGGTGATGAGAACAAATGAGGCCATGTACAGTGATGGGCTGGGAAAGACAGATGTGCAGAGTTTTTTTTGCCTTTTAGTGTGCATCTTGGAACACATAATGGCCACATGTTTGTTACAAACGAGCACTCGGTGACAGCTACGATTCTGGGTAGTCTCGGTGTCAAAACAAAGGAATGCACAGCTATCATGCAATGGCAAACCTGTCTGAGTCGGTGATTCTGTAGTGCTGCTTTATTTAGTCCATCGTACATTTGTATGAGGTCACCTTGCCACTTTCAATGCGTGCTTGTTTCAAAGCATACAGAGCTTAGCGGCAGAGAGGATTCGAACAGCTGTGTGCTCGCTCGGGCTCTCCAGAGTACTCCCATGTGAAATGCTCCCCTCTTGCAACAACACAGCTGAACAACCAAATACAGCTACATCCGGGTGACTAGCACCGCTTTCCTTTGGGTTTTTAGGGAGATGTGTTCCACTAACTTCAAAGGTTACTGTATTTTAAATGTGATTTAATTTCTTTCCTCTCTTCTTATAAAACTGGACCTGAACACAAGTTTTATGTTTTTTGGTTTTTTGGGTTTTTTGTAATAATCTCAGGACCTGAAAGATTGTAGCATTTAGTGTGTCTTAAAAATGATGTACTGTACCAGCCATGGATTTTTGTAAATACACCTGTTTCCCTCTTTTGTATTTTTCTTTTTTTTAAGTGTGTAAGGCTCTTTGACAGAGGAACTGGTGCCTGTTTAGTTTCCATCCTGAACTGAAGCAGGAAGTGGGGAAGCTGCTGCTGCAAAAGCCTGCACCAGTTCCAAATATTGGGTATATTGTTCTGATCAGTTTAATAGCTGCTAGTATATATGTATTTTTATCTTTTCATTTGGAAGCCAGTCTGAGTTCCTGTTGTGGCTAGCAGAGCCCTATCAGGGAGACTTGTATTGTTAAATCTATTTTGTTCAACTTCTCAATCTTTTCACTCCTTCGGATACCCAGGGTGATGATCCCTGACAATGTTTTGGTCCAAAAAGATGATCGCATGTGTACCCTGTGATTATGTAATGGTGTAATTCCTGCAGGCGATGCCTGTTTCCCCTGTTACAGAGATAACCTTCCCTTCCATTTTCCACTCGGAATTCTGAGAAGTGCTGCAAAGATTTTCTTATTATTTGTTTGTTTTAGCAGCAGCAGCAATCTTTGCTCCAGGATCCAAGCTGGCAGACCCCTGTTCTACAGCAAGAGCCTTACTCGATACGGTGTAGCTGTTGCCTGTCCTTGACTGCGACAGGCTTTTTTTCATGAGTGTTCTTTTCTTTTTTGTATGTGTCGTGTCCGTGCTCTATTAAATAAAGAGGAATGTACATATTAGCTGTGCCTCTGTAATTTCACACCAAGGTTAAACACTTTTTTTTTTTTCCAATCTGATGAAGGGTTTATCATTAACTTTTTGGGGGCGGCTTCTTTAGGGAGAGAGGAGGGAGGAGAAATAAATACTCTTTTTTTTTTTTTTTTTTTTTGGAGTATATGTATTTTTTTCTTTTTTGTTTTATGTTACGCTGCCAAAAAAAATAATTTAAATAATATTTAAAAAACGGGGATAAAAGCTCCTGTCGCTCATTTAAGGCGCGTTTCTCAGGGCGGATCCCGGCCAGGCCCCGCCGCCCCCGCCTTTGCTGCGAGGAACTACTCTTCCCAGCAGCCCCTGCACGACCCCCCCCTCCCCCCCCCACCGGGAGGGAGAGGTCCCAGGAGGCTTCGCGGCACCAATTTTTCCTAAAAAGAATAAGGCGGGGAGCTGCTGTCCCATGGGGAAGTTCGAATGCAGAACAATGGGGTCCATATAAGGGAAAGGGGGCGGGGATATTCGATAAGTAGGGGCGTGGAAGACTTGTGCTCGTGGGAGCCCCAGTGGCCTAATGGATAAGGCATTGGCCTCCTAAGCCAGGGATTGTGGGTTCGAGTCCCATCTGGGGTGATGCTTCTTTTTGCTTCCTGCCGCCTGCTCTTTTGACCCTTAGGACAGCGAGACGGGACCTTCCGCGCGGAGACCGCGCTCGGGGAGAGACTGGCAGGGCCGAGCCTGGCCCCGTGGGACTCCCGTTCGCGGCGTTTGACACTGTGATTAACGAGGCGGCTGTTTGCCTTTGTTCTGCTTTGTTTTGTTTTGCTTTCCCCCCGACCTTGGCCAGGGGGAGTCCTGTCTTTCTGAAGCTGAACGACGTTAAGCCCTGCGTGTGCAGCCCGATCAAATTCGCAAATAAAACTTCAAAGGCGCAGACTTTGAGACTAGAATAGCTGGGAGTTCCTTCCAAAGCTTCTTGCGTTACTTTTGTTTGTTTTGCATTCTTTTGTTTTCGTTTTTACAAGGAAATAAAAGTCTTTGGAACACGCCACGGATCCTGCGGGCGCTGCCCCCTCCCCCCAAACGGGCT
>NW_010578751.1:27513-38168 GCF_000705375.1 Tinamus guttatus
TGGGCAAGGAGAGGGAAAAAAAAAAAAAAAAAAAAAAAAAAAAAGGGGGGGGGGGAAACGAAATCCTCCACCTGCTTCAGTAGAGCGGTGGTGTTTTCACATTATTATAGTCTTGTCTCAAGTCTGACCCAAACCATCATTTCAGTCAGCAGGTGGGTATGGCCGTTACTTTCTGATAGAGAAAGTTTAACCAATTCAGAGAGAGAATTTAACCAGTTGAACTTTTAATAAAACAAAAAAGTAAAGTTAGCTAATCCAAGTGATTGATTTTTTTTTTTTTAAAAAAAGCAAAGCTAAGATTTACACTTTAGCGGCAGTAATCTCAAGAAAGATACGCAAGATGTGCAGTAAGGCTTCACTTAACTTAAGAGTTTCAGTGGAATAATAACCTTTTTTTTTTTAAGAAATTTTGAAACAGAGCATAGCGATTTGCATAAAAGTTTGAATTGATAGTGACCGTTAAATCCACAAACTTTAAGGACTACATGAAAGGAGCTTTTCTTGTAATGCTGTCCAAACTATTTTATTTGTAAATGAGGGAATAGTGCACAAGAGAGGAGACTAATTAGAGACCTTCTGAATGTTTTGCATGTTGTACTAAGTCTTACAAGCATGTAGTGGCATGTGTGCTTGCTGAACTTTGCACTGTATTAATGATTTTCCTGTAGGTTATGTGAAGCAGGAGGTTACCTTTTTTTTGTGTGTGCCAATTGCTTGTTTGTACTCAGTGTTTTTTTTTTTTTTTTTTTTTTTCCCTTTGGTTTTGTTTCCTCTTGTTTAGAATCTATGATTTTGCCTGTGTCACTAATTTGCACATACCTGGTATATCATGAGTGCTTTATGCTAAATAACTTTAATGAGGGGTGTGACAATCTCATTGAGTAAGTACTATTCTGTAGAGACTGCCTTCCGGCACAGGGCTGACTTGTGATAGAGCTTGCTGGATCCGACTCCGGGTGTTTGTGTCTGGACTAGACGATTTTAAATACTTCCTGTTATGCCTGCGCATGTCCCAGTGCGTCGTCTGGCAAGGTAACGTGCTTCGAGATCTTCAGTTTTCTTGGTGTTGGCACCCAGACCGTAGTCTCAAGAGAGCTAATTAGGAGGACACAGAGTATTTAAAGGGGAAGGGTGCGTTTCAGCTTACAAATGTGTTATTCTGTGGGAGCAGGATTTGTTGTGGCAGCAGTCTAGAAATGCTTTGTTTAAGATCTAAACCATAGGGGAATAATCCATCTTGGAAAAATTCATGATGAAAGCCATCATCTCATTATTGCATCTCTAAAATCATAAATCCATGCAAAGATGTGCTTAGCTATTTTGAAATTAAGTTGCTAAAAAGGAGAGATACAAATGAAATTGCTATGAGAGAGATAAGAAGGAAAGAATATTGGGCAGAGCTGGCTTTCACTATCGGATTAAGTGGGAATTTGAGGGTCTCTGTAACAGTAATTTAGTTTTACAAAAAACAAGCGCAGTGCAGCATTATTTAAACCAAAGTGTTCTCAGACATTGAAAATCTTAATTGTTCTATAAAGCTAAATTCAAGACCATTCTCAAGGTCGTTGAAATACTGCTACCCTTGAAAGTAGTGGGTTTGGATTTGTTGGCATTCTTTTTTCTCTTTTTTTTTTTTTTTTTTTCTTTTTTCCTCTCTGCCATTTCTGGCAAATATTCTATTTCTAGTAATATGCAAATCATAGCTTTTCTTTAAAATCTGGCCTTTTTTCACTTTGGCGGATTGGGGCTGTCACTTCCCTACTTGTCCCTGTTCCACTCTGCTTAGTAGAGATTTACAAATTTTCCTAAAATAAATCTTATTTAGGTAATGTTTCTGTGTACTATTTTGTTCAAAATTACCAAAATGCTTTTTAATTTTTAATACTATACTCCTTTTGTTTGTGTACAATATGCAGATTTAAAATCCTCACTCGTGTTAGGAAGGTCAGATCAAATGCATGACCTGCAATGAGAATAGCACAAACTCAGAGGTAAAGTCAAAGCAAATTGCATTGACTGAATATATAGTGTATATTAATCTCTTGGAGCTTATAGCATTCTCTGTGAAGAATAAGAGCATGCTGCCAAAATGGTTTTGAAAATGCTATTATAAGATGCTCAAACATGGTTTTAGGAGCTGGGCTGTAATTTATGAAGGCTTGCGAAGGCTTACGCACCGTCTTAGGAAGTGGTGTCTCTTGGGTCAGAGTGAAGAAGTTTGCAGGATGCAGTTTGTACATGTTGTTATGAATTTGCTATTGCATTCAGTATTGAGTCATTAATTTTTATATTATTAAAATTTATATAATTATTATTTAAAATAATTTTTAAAAATCTAGTGAGCAGTAAGGCTCTTCAATAATATTTATAAAGAATAAATTGTATTAGTAAGGACCCTTATAATTTCAACAGAATTGCTCAGTCTGTGTCTTTCCAGAATTATGGAGCAGGCCAGGAGCTGTATCTTTTCCCAAAGGATAAGCAGGGAAAAATCAAGATCTTTGTGACCCATTCTGACCATGGGCTTTCTCCCTTGTCTGGATTTCGTGCAGGGGACAGATATGCTTGTAGTCACATCCCTCAGCATGTGATGCCCTCAGGTCTGTTACAGTGAGAGGGTGTAATGTTCAGGCGGTTGCTGCTCAGCTGACTGACCCAGTCCCCTTCTGTTGAAATCTTGCTCAGGTGACAGGCACCTTCCAGATATAGAAGGAAGCTGGCAGGTGATCCTCAGGTGTTTCCGCTGAATTTCAGTTTTTAGAAATCTTTTGGAGTATCTAAAAAGTTTATCTACTGTTAATAAAATAATAATTCTAATAATAATTCTGTAAATGGCAAGTATGGTTCTCTTACACACAAGGAAAAACACATTATTTTGAAACTAAGTGTTTTTAAGTATATCTTTGCATATGCTTAGAGTAAATGCTGTAAAAAATATACTTAGAAAAGTTTGTATACTTAGAAAAGTGAAAAATTGGATTGAAAGTGGACTATGTTGAGTTTAAAAATTAAAAAAAAATTAGTTTTGCATGGTAGCTGGACTAATTTTAGCATAGTTAGGACCACAGGTTGAAAAAAGTATTCCCTTAAATATGGGAAACATAAGTCATTCAGAGCACCAATGAGCTGACATGGTTAAATAGAGAGGCTTCGGTGTAAAGTACTGAGTATGTAGCATGAATTTTCAGGGTTTTGGAGAAGAATGCTGAAGATAAGGATCCTTATGTCTTTAAATATGAATATTTTATCTATATAATTTTTTAACTCTTATCAATTAAACTAAAGGATTTTCTATTAAAATCTGACAATAGTTGGAAGATTAGTTCAAGCTGAATTTCTTGACAGTGTCCAGAGCCATATGGACTTGTCACTCAAAGTATTAAGAATCAGCTGATAGAAGTGTGGGTTTTTTTAAATTAAGTATTTCTCAACTGTAAAATGAGTAGCCCGGATTAAACATTTAAAATAATATGCTTAGGTGAAGTTTGTTTTGGCCTTCTCTATTATTTAGATTATAGAAAAGAGCCTTGCAAATAGTACCACAACTGCTTTAATAAACAGAGAGTAATTTACAAGTAAACAAAGTGAACCTTAATGTAGCACTTAATATCGCAGCAATTCATTTTTTTAGAGCTTAGCTGAAGAGGATAAATCTCACCAAGTGCTCTTTAAGATACCATTTTATGTTAATTGTTATATGTTGCTCAACTGGTTCATTTTTTTTGCCAGGTCAGTTACCTGATCTGCCTTGCCTTGTGAATGCTGGAGTCAGGGCAAGGAATAGTTTAGAACGTGAGGGTGGAATAGGGCCATTTCTTTGGGTAATATTGCAAACCCAGATCAGATCAGAACAACCCTGTAGCACCTTGAAACTGCCACGACTTGACTGTTACTAAGAAGTGGAGGATGGTTTTAATGATTGCCAGTGCATCAAAATCTGTTCAAAAATTTGACAGGCTAGCTATGTTAATTAGGTGGTCCTTTACAGACAAAAAGGTCAAGTTGTGTGTGCATCTGAGCTTTATGTGTACTCACAAAAATATGCTGCAAACCTGCTCTTAGGATGCTTATGTGACTAGCAGAAACACCAGCAGTCAGTCAGTATTTCTCCTGCTTCACCTGCTCTGCTTTTGATCTGAGCTGCTCTCTTTGGATCCCAACTCAGATCTTTACCCAATCCTAGCAAAGTGTTTTTCTTGTTCTAGGCTTTCTTCCCTGTTTTCACTAAAAGTTAGAATACCCTTTTGCAGATGCTCACCTGTTAACCCTTTTTTTTTTTCCGCATTTTACACTAGCCACCTCATTTGTACTTAACGGTGATTGCTGATGTAGTAACAGGTCTTTGTACAAGATGACTTATTGCAAATGTAACTTTTTCATGAGACAAACAATGGGTTTTAGATCATCATCCTTGGTGCAGATATCTTACTATCCTCAGTCTCTAAAGAAGGCTTTTAGCATTAGCATGCCAAACTGTCGGTATTGAATTCCAATTTTAATTCTGAGTGTCTCTACAGTGGAAACGGCAACCGTGTGATAACGGCTGTCAGCTGCAGACACTGAACATCTTTGAACAAAGATGCAGAATTCTGTGTCTGCTCTCTTAAGGTGATGGTGGTGGCTTACTGCTCTGGTATGTTCATAAACCTGGTTAGATCTTTTAAATGCCTGTGTGAAGTTACTCTTGTGACAGTTTGCAGCACATTCAAACTTGTTTCCATAGAGGAATAATCAAGAGCTCTCTGCCTTCCTAAGAATGCATAGTGGTTTGATGCTGGTGGGATGTTTAGGATGTTTCATTTTGTTTTCAGCCATGTAAGCTTTGCACTTCAAGATAGAAGATAGTTTATTCTTTGAATATCAATGCTTTGTGGTCTGTAACTGGAGAGTGCTGCAAAACCATTTGGACACCTTTAGGTAGGAAGCCAGATTAATCAAGGGTCTTTAGAGGACCCTTGATTAAAATATGGAGCAGCAGCAAATTAAAGGCAGAAAATACCTTGTCCATTTGGATGTGTGCAAAACCTAACAAGATATTGAGATACCATTTTAGAAATCTAAAGGTAGTAGAAAGACAAAAACTTAATGAAAGATTCTTTATTTGTTAGTGATCAAAAGGCTCCAAGTACAGTAGTAATTTTAGTGAACTGTGAGACGTTTGCTGGCTCAGTATTGGTTTCTGGTATAACTTAGCCCTCCTGAGTTTGGATCCTGTTTACAAACACGTTATGAAGCAGCAAATATTTTGGCCTCAAAGAATATCATTCCTATATTTATTCTACTTAGAAGTCATTAAATAAAAAGTTTTCACAATTATATTTGCCAGTGTTGATGCAGTCATGTTGAAAACTGCAAGAAATATTGCGTATGGATGTGTTATACTATATGTGCTGTGGCAAAAAAAAACCATACCCTGCATGAATGGGGAGAATATTAAAATTAGCTCCTATTCAATATGTAGCAAAAACAGGATCTTTGTGTATGCCTAATTTAAGAAGGAATTAACTAATGATGCTTAAATACCAATGTTCCTTGTTGTGCTCAACATGTTTAACAAACTTGGAAAACTTACTTTAAAAGTTCTTATTACTGCTGCTGCCATCTGCTAAGATTTTTTTTTTTTTATCTCTAGAGAAGAGGTGTGCAGTTTCCTTATGCTTGTAAAGGGCATTTTCAACCATAAATTTTCCTTGACATTTGGCTTTTTGTCTTCCAACTGGTTTGCAGTCGGTTTCAAAGTTCTTTCTTCATTCTGAAATTAATACATTATAGAAATGTGGTTTGGGCCAGATACTTTAAGTAAAAATAAAGCTGCTGCTTCTTTATGTGAATATTGTTTTGTTTTCTCCTGTTTTGCAATATAGATCTTTGTTTTATCTATATGTGTGTGTACATTTTGTTTATATATATATATATATACATAAATATATATATATATGGTGAAATCTAATTTAAAATACCAGAATGCCTTGTAGTGGTAAATGTTGACTCATGACACACTAATAAGTTACTTTGATTCCTTTAGTAAGTCCTAAAACAATTAAATAATGTGTTACTGCACAGAGACATGGTTAAGTAACAGCCTAGGCTTAAGAACACATTTATTCACATCTACATTATTTGAATCTTCAAAAAAGCATCTGCAAAAGTGTCTTCTGCATTAGACTAAATCAGGTATATGGTGGCTCTGTAGATTCTCCCTAGCAAACCATGTACACTCCAGAGGTGGTCACCTTCTCAAAATGGTCAATCTATAAGTCAGCAGCAGAATGCACCTTTTGTCTTTGCCAAGACATCTGCATTGTTTGGGGATCACAGAGCTCACAAAATGCATGAAGAAATGAAAGCAATGTCTTCTGAGGCTATAGGCTCTGAAATGAGCTTCTAGAGAGACAAGAGAATTCAGTTATTCTTAGGGTATAGTACTTGACACTGAAACAGCATAGATTAATGGGGGAAAAAAAGTAATATGTATGAGAAGGAAAAGGTGAATATCTTTTTGTTTGTTTGTTTTTTGGTGCAAGAGAACTGATCTGGAAGGACCCTTAAATATTTTCTGTATTTTCTTTATTTTTTTATTCTGATTTGGTGGTAATTGCAACTGCCATGCTAGCCACTTAAATGGGAAAAGTGAGATTGTAGTGCAGCTGGGGGAGTTGGGACCTGGTTGTGGTAGAGGTATGAGAAAATTTACCCTTAGATATTTCAGTAACGTCTCTAAAACTATTTCGTTTTCCTTTTACCAAAGGAGCTGTGAGTCTTTCCAAGATTTTCTAATCTCAGTATACCACCTGATAGACTGTTACTCATATGCCATCAGCAGTCTTTTTAAAAAATACTTAACTTGATTTTTGTTCATTTGTCTTTATATAGAAGAATCTTTACAGTCAACATGTATTTCTAGATGCTGTGTTAAAATTGCTGGCAGAGTCTATTATTCTATACAAACTGAACAATCTGGCCCCTTGTTTTATTTATAAAGGTTCAATGTATCTTTGCCTGCCTACATCAATCTGCAAGGGAGTGTCAGAAAGGCCCCGCATTCGCCGAGCCGTGAGTTATCACTGACTTTTCAGATGTGTTAATGAATGTGGAACAAACGCAGTTATGTCTTACAAAACAAAATGGATCCACCCCCGAAAAGGAAAAAGAAAAGAAAACTCAAATTCTTATTGCAGTAGCAGGCATGATTATAAAGGGATTGCTCTAAATTTTTAGTATTGTAAGTAACACTAGACTTGCCCTCTAGAAAACCTATTGTTGAACTGCTTTGAAGCTGTTCTATCTTGGGAATTACTGGTTTTAATGGGACTGTATCCTGCAGGCAAATTAAGCATGTGATGTTTTTGCAGACTTCTGGTTGCTTAAGAATTTGAAACTTTGCCCATCTGAAAATGTTATATATTGGCATCCTATGCATAGAAGTGTTATCTAAAATTCTGCTTACGTAATAGTATGAAAGGCTTGACTAGTGTGAACATGTTTTTTCTCCTCTGTTGTAGTTATCTAAGCAATGGGTTGGAGTTCGCAAATTGTTTACTAGATTCAAAATGTTCAGCATTTCAGGTTAAATGCAATGAAGCAGCAATTACTTAAGCTGTGACATATGTCTATGTATATCCAAATATATCCAATAAATAAATAAATCCAATATATCCTTGATGGAGAGGGTTACAATCCGAACTCATCTTTTACATCTTTTTCCTCCAGCAGCTTTCCTTGCTTCAGTAATTCACCAGTAGGTTTTCAATGATTAGAGATTTTTTTTTAGCAGGTTGTTACTTTAAAAAAAAAAAAAAAATGATGATAAGTAAGTAGATACATTCCAAGAGATCAAGGTGCTTTTTCATGCTTGCATCTTACCAGCAAGAAAGCCACAACAGTGATCTTGCTTCCAAATCTTGAGCAGCGGTGATTATATTATGATTTGAAGAAAAAGACATTCCCTCCCCCATCCCCAAAATACCTAGCTAGCTATTTTGATCTGAAGACTTCTAGATCTTGCTCACAAGACGGGATTGTTTAAACTTGCATTTGGACCTCAGTGTGTGGGCAAATCGATGCTTTTGCTGATGCAGGAAATAACAACCTGCCATGATGAAGATACAATTCAGATTTTTCCAGCCTAGTACATTTATTTTAAAAAGAAGAAGAAGAAGAAGAAAAAAAAAAAAAAGGAGGGCAACCCATTGCATGGGGATGTTCAAATGTCAATTAAATAATGTTACTTATAGGGTATGTTCATATGTTTGACAGATTTTTTCTTCCAGGTTTGTAAGCATTTAAATACATTTTTTTTTCTGCCAACTCTTTGCGCAACTCCGATCAGAAGTAACAGGGTGCTGTGCATCCAGGAGCAAAATAATAGAATGAGTATCAGGTGGGATTGAGAGAAGATTCTCGATATGTATCATTATGTATTTGACGCTGCTTTATATGCTACTTGTTACATACAGATACATCACAATTTAATGCAAAATCTGAATATAGTGTTATATAGCTCCTTTCCCAAATGCTGTTATAGCAAAGTGTTTTCAAGCGAATACTGTCCGTCTGGTCCGAGCACTTTTTATGCTGCATTTTTGAAGGGGAAGTTCTAAGCATTTTTAAATAGCATTTTGTAGCATTTATCATGTGTTTTTTTTTTCATTGTTTTTTTGACCAAGAATCATAGTATTTTAAGTTCTAGTTTCCGTAGGTTTTCACTGTGTAACAGGGGAATGTGAACTCTTTGCATGTAATTTACGGAACGTGTCCGACTTCTCCAGATATCTAACACGGAATGTGTTGCTTTCTATATTGCAGGTGACACGACCCGCCAACGAATCAAGTTCAGCGATGATAGAGTGTGCAAGAGTCACCTTCTCAACTGCTGCCCTCATGATGTGCTCTCTGGAACTGTATGTAGCTAAATCTTGTGTTTTATTTAGATAAAAAATGGAGAAATTAAAGTTAGGTTTGTTCCCTGTAGTATCTCTTTTAACTTCATGTTTTTCAACAAATCTCTGTATTGACCGTAGTGGTGATAGTCATATAAACATCTGCAAACCACTAATTTATAGGTATTGAAGTTGTATTTTTTGGTTGATAGAAACTGTGTAAGACAAGGTTTCTTACATAAATTGTGTCACAGACAAGTGTTTTTAAGGGGGTGCTTTTGCCACTAGCAGAAATACTCTTAAATTTGTACACAAATGTATGGATTATAAAGTTTCTTTCTAAAAGTTTTCATGCTTGTATACACAAGAATTGATTTTTTTCTTCAGAGATAGCTTAATGAAAATGGTGGAAACTTCAAATAATTATATTCTAGAACCTGATATGAATTGAAAATTATAACATGACATTCTTCTAGTGTAGAACTTTGAGTTAGTTTGGCATTTTCACAGATTTTAATATGATTTCAAAATAATGTCTTGAAAAGTTAATGCGAAGTATAATATCCTGAATTCTGAAATTAATAAACTTTACTTGTTCGACTTAGATTTTTATGTGTACTCTGAGTCAGAGATTCTGCTGAGTATAGCAAACAAAGGTCTTTGACATGTTCCAGCAGCTTTGTCGATATGCCTGTGCTTTACTGTGTGGTACTTGAAAGGTAATTCCAGGTAGCTTACTCTGGTGAAAGGCAGATAAGCTACTTGGTATTGATAATGAAATAAGGATGTATGCATAGGCAGTAATCTAAACAATTGTTGCATAGTAACTTCTTGTTCAGCAGTGTTTTTCTTCTCTGTTACTGTCTAGGGGATATGCTTTTGAGTTTTTCTTTTGTGCTTTCTAATCCTTATCAAAGTTCCTTTCAGCACTTGGTGGCATTTGTGGAAGGAAAGACCTCCTTTAACCTATTGTTCCCTTGTGCTAGAAAATGAACAGTAGAGAGGCTTGGTATGATGATACACTGACTCTAATGTGCTACTGTTCTTAATGCTGCGCTTTTGAGGCTTTTCTTACTGTATGGCGGAAGTGAACACTGAAAAACATATTTTAGATATTTTTTGAAGCATTATTGATTTCCTGTGCTTTTATCCTTCCGAGGGCCAACCTCACTATGGATCATTTAAATGATACATAGGATGAAGAAGTTCACTTGGAAAATGAAAACCTGGAATAGGTGGATTTATTAACTCTCCTCTAATATATTTTCCACGTTCCCACACTTAAAATTGCCTTAAAATCTTGATTTATCAAAGGGTATCAACATGCGCACATGCTTGCACACAATTGTTTCTTTTATTGATTTTGGTACTTGACTAAACAAAAGTACAGTCTGCTTGTCTCTCCTCTAATAAGTCCCTACAAAACAGTAGATATAATAGGCAAAAGAAGCAAAATAGTAGAGCTGGACTAGAGAATTTAGTGTTTATTGTAATAACAAAGGCAATGAAATAAAAAAAAGACTTGCTTGAGCGTCTCTTTTCCTTGTACTTTTCTGGCATTGTAAATAGCTTTTCCTGCTTAAAAATGTTCTATTTTTTTCCTTCGCATAGCAAGTATTTTTCTCTCTCACCCTAAAAATTAGACTTTTGAGTTTGATATGGTATTTTCAGCATATACAGTTACTGAAGATAATTCACACTGAAGACAATGCATCTTGCACATTTCTTTACATACCTGTGCTTTGTGTGTCATTGCATGCAGTTTTCTTTTTGAAC
>NW_010578754.1:2937-17842 GCF_000705375.1 Tinamus guttatus
TGATTTAAATAGGTAACACACATTATCACTAATGAGACATATGGTTTTAAATCATCACATATAAATCCCTGGGAGTATAATTTGATTTGCCTGTAAGAAGTATTAAACAGGATTTACTTGTTTAATTAATAAGCTCTGAAGCACTGATTCTACTGTGCTTTTTCTCCTCTCATACTATGTCCCCTGCACAGAGGCATTTACCTTTGATGCAAAACGGCCCATCGTAGGCCGTTCCAGAGCAGTCACAAGAGTAGCCGTTGTACTTCTCGACGCACTTGCCGCCATTTGCACAGTACATCCCATAGCTTGTGCAATGGCCAGAACATCCAGGCTTCACCCCCAGCGTGATTTTTGCTCTCTCTTCCAGGTCCAGCGTCACCCCATTCATCCTCAGTGAACGGATGCACCCCAGAAAGCCTCGCTGGCCCCCGGCAGCACCTGAAAGGTAATGCAAAGCACTGGGACAACACTGCACAGATTTTATTGTTCTTGCTCTATGGGGACGATCCTGCCAAGCTTCTGATGACAGCTGGAAAGAAGTGGCTTCTCTGAAAAGCCAAGGAATTGCCATGTCTTAATGAAACTGCAAGCAAGCAAACAAGCAAGCAAACAAAAATGTAAGCTTTCAGACCATACCAAAACAAGTATATGTGGTAGGTGCCTTGGTGATTACATCAGAAGACTCCAGTCCTTTGCTGGAAGACTTAATTTCTTTTCAATTGCAAGATTTTCAAAAGAAACAACGAAAGCAAAAGACTCGCATACATAGCTAAGATATAGTCTTATGTTCCATATGGTTACAGTAGTGATAATGGATGCTAATAATAGTGTCATGATACCTTAGGTAATGCAAAATATCTCAAGTTAAGATGGAGAAATGGGTAAAAGATTTCAATCCTCACTCTCAAGATGCAATAGGAAATATGTATGCTCATTTCCAAACAGCATCAGGTATAGTGTTCAGTGGGACAAAGGAAATAACACTGAAGAACTGTATTTGAAAATTTGGGTTGAGGTGGCATTTCTTAGCACTCACTAATAACTGCCTTTTTTTATTTTTTTTTAATTTATTCCCTGGTTAATACCTGCTGAAAATGTAGTTTCGGATAGCAAATAACTGTTTGGGGCTCGATTAAAAACCAAAAAACTAAAAAAATACGAGCAAATGACAGTGAGTCATTCTTCTCCTCCTCCTCCTCCTCCTCTCATCCCTATGGTTACTGCACTACTGCAGATGCTGCAGAGTTGACCCCCCTTTTCCTGAGGAGATCTGAAAAATCACCTCAGCATAACTGGTATTTAACTGGTGGGGAATTGGACTATAGACACACAGAGCAGGATGCTCCAAAGCAAATGGTGGTAAATGGACAATCTAGGCTTAAATGGACAATCTGGGGTAAGGGGATGCTATACTCAGCAGAGGGCTTTCTGGAACATTTCTACTCTACATAGACTAATGTACACAGTGGAGAGGAACTAAATCCTAGACGATCAAAACCTCTTCTTTCCCTTCCTGATGAGTGTCCTAGTCCATCAGACGTGAAGTTATCATCCCTCATGAACTCTCTTTGGCCCAAGGAATAGATAACTGTCCTACCAAGAGTAGAACAGGAGGCACCAAAATAACTCTCCTTCAGTCTGATACTCAGCATGTTCATCTGGGGCACTCTAACTCAAATCAATTCTCTGTCTGACTCAGGGCAAGAATTTAAATCAGTCCCTGTTTTTTGAGATGTGTGCCCAATCAGCAAGTTATATGAAAAGGATATGATTCAGAAAGAATATCTGGTGCGGATTCAGACATTCAGGTTTTGGCAAGGCAAACATTAAGTATTTCTGAACATTGTTGGAGTACCGGTTAATTCAAAGCTACCTGTAATAATTAACAATTATAAGCAATTCCCCAAGAACTGTGCAGCTCCTCCTGTTTACATCAAAACCCTTTGTTTCCTTTAAAAGGTTAAGACTTTCTGAAAAGGTTTTCTAAACAAACATCTTATTTCAGCTGTTTGGAAACTGCCTTTCACAGAGATCATGGTCAGCAGTAAAGGTTAATCTGAGCTTGTTAATAATGACGGCACATCTGGTGACACATACACAGTTTGCAGTGACAGTTTGCTATTTACCAGAGAAATGATTTCATCTGTTGAACCCTGGCTAACAAGAAAAAAAATGAGATAACGTTCTTTCCTGTTCCCTGCTCACCTCTTCACCTCTGGACAGATATCTAGAGAAGTAAAAAAAGTGCTTCTTTGTTTATAATTTAATACAAATATGGTTCCAGCTAATGATACGCAGCATGTCTGCACTTCACAGCACCAGCGCTAACAGAGCGGGAAACACAAGTGCTGCTGGAATAATATATCCAAAATGCAGTGGAGAGTAGCAGCTCCGAAAGCAGCTTGACTAAATTGATCCATTTGTGTGTTATGATTGTATGTCAAGTTAGCAGCATCGATTTTTTTTTCCTTTGAGTTGATCTTATTTCTATAATCATGGAGATGCTTTCCTTCTTTGTGAGTGTGCTGTCAAGCAAGTGCTTCAGGAGGGAAACTTCACGTGCTGCACTCACAGCTGCTGACACGACACAAGGCAATGAGAATTCAGTACCTGAGAGTGAAACCTGTTTCCCACCCCTGCATCTTACCAACGTAGAGCTGGCTGTACAGTTCCAGACGCGTATGTCCTTCTGTGGGTGCTTTCCGCACCTCCACGGGCAACTGGTCTACCTGCAAGCTGGCCTGCTTGACGTTCCTCTCAGCATTGACCCGATGCCACTGGTCATCGTTGAGCTGGCTGGGAGACCGGACAACAATTTCCACAGGTCCATTTCCAACATCAAATGAGAAGGAAACCTCTGTAGCAGCTGAAACACCGAGTAAAACAAAATACATCTTATATTGCTGCCATACTCATTTATTCTTCCTAAATAGAAATGAATTAGTTTGCGCTAAAAATACACATTGCTCAGCTTTCTAAATTTATATGCACATTCAGTTCCATCTGGAACAGAATTTATAGCTTTAAGTATTTAAGTTTCAAAATATAACCAAGCAAACAATATCTTTGAATAAGATTTTTTTTTTCACAGATCCCTTCATCTCTATTGGAAAAACACATTTACTACCATTTAGAAGAAAACATCAACAGTGAGTGAAACAATGAATTTCATTTCTGATTTTTCCATTTTCAAATTTACATAGCTTTTTTTTTTTTTTTTAAGACACATGTATTTTGATAAAAAAAAGTGATGCAGAAAAAGTCTACTTTTTGGGAGGGAGTAAATTTTTTACAATGAACACATATATGAAACAGCAGCAATCACTGAAAAAGAATGAAAATCTTAGGCAGCGCTAGAGTGCTCAACTGATGACTTACAGTAATTCAGAAATGCTCAGAAACTTTATAAAAATCTGCTATACTCTTAACAGATATCAAATACACGTCCTACTTTTCAAATTATATAATTGGTAATATTGGTAACAATGGAGCATGATTAATAACACATGATTTATAACATGTGATTTTGGGCTAAATACATAGTTTTTATAATTTCCTATTGAAATCTAGGCTATGTAATTTGGGCTACTGCAATTATTTTATGATAAAAGGGTTGCCAGTGGTGGCATTCACTATTCACTGACATACCAGCCGGAAGTAAAGACAACTGACAGCTCCATTCAGTTTGTTTTTCTTACATATAAGAAAGAGAAACCATAGCTCCCTTCTAATTCATCTGTAAAAATCTCATTCCCAACTGTGTTTTCTGTACAGGTGTGGCTTTTCATTTGACTGACTGAATTAATAAACCAATCTTGCAAAATCTTACTCTATCAGGCTGGTAGTTTGTGGTGGAATGGACACTCCATAATCATTATTGCTAACAATACTGATAAGTAGTGGGATATACTTTCTGTGCATGGCCTAGTAGATTTTCACACTGCTTTTGTCAGACTGTATAAACTGTCAACATTTTTATTAAATCTGCAAGGATAAGAATCTCTTTTCACAGAGAATCTTCTTTCAAACAGAATATATGATACAAATGACATTTATTCTTTTGTATTCTGCAGAAGTAGTTACTGCTAAAAGGAAAATAAAAAGCCAGTTTAATTACTGAATTACTCTGTTCTCCGCTGACGGAGATAGTTTCACTTCTTGAATGAACTGCATTTCATAAACTGTGACTTTAGTCTGTCTGGCTTTTTGCACTTTACTAGATGGAAAATCTGTAGGACCCAGGGCTGACATTAAAGAATAAAGAGGTTTTGTTTCAATGTTATCATGTCTTATAAATTGAGGGGTTCTGACAATGAACTTGGGCAAATTAGAAATTAGAGTAAAGGCCTCTCTCTTATTTAAGTTATAACTTACGTCAAAGTCTATTTTCAAGAGTGTGCGAGTATTACTCCATTGCTTTTGCTTTGAAGAAAGCCTTTGAATCTCTTCACTTTTGGACTTGAATTGTTTCTCAAAAGTTGTCTCTCTATTAGGCTGTAAGAATGAGAACTCCTCAGCAGAGTTTTCCTCTTAGGCTAAGGCAACTGATAGCACTGCTGACATCCCCAGTGGGTGCCTTGAGTGTAAAGGTATTTGCCATCCAGCATTTTGAAAATTTCTGCAAAAGTAATTCTGGATTTGCAAGCTCTTGGTCTTCTGGGCAGATAGATAATATCTTCTGCATGAATTCCCTTTAGATTTTTATATTTAATCCTACAATTTGGGGAGGACTTGTTCTCAGTGTATGTACCTAGTGACCTCCTGGAAGTTGGAGAAATACAAGGGAAGCACAAAAACTATAGGCTGTCTTGACATATCCCCAAGCAATCTAAAAACATGACTCACATAAAACAACTTTTCTTTTTTTTTTTTTTTTAATTAAACACTTGTTTACTGGGCTGCTGGTCTCAAAAAAACATGAAGTAGTATGTCTATATAAAAAGCTTTAGCAGATGAGTGAAGGCTGCATGTTGGTATGTCCTACAGGTGACATATCACATACCACTTTTGACCTTAATTCTCAATTTCTACTTGGATGAATTTTTTGAGTCTACAGCTTACATGCCTTCCCCAGACAGGGCAGTTAGTACTGGTACCGTAATAGAACAAGAACATTAAATTTATTCAGAAGTTCAATATCACTCATTATATAGACAAATAGCAACTTTTTTTCTAAGTACTTCGTAGAATGTGGCATCTTTGCCTCAAATGCCTTCTTGGTCATGGTGTTATTAGATTGGAATACATTTATCTTATACGCTCACAAGTTAGCATTTATTTACAGTGACCAACTGGGCCAGAGTAGGACTTTTCAAAAGCAAATCAGCAGTACAGGTAGCAGGAATTTATACTGGGTAGTCACTTGGTAGCTCATGATGTGAGCTAACCTAATGACCACTTTATTCCCTGTTCAACCAAGTACCATAAAACTCAAGCCAAATACCTGAACAAATATCTGTTGCTTAGTTAAGAAATGGACAGAGAAAATAAATGTGTTTGTTAGTGTGGCTAGTCTGTACAAACTTTTTTCGTGACAGAAATTCCATAAAACTGAACAAGGTGAATATTTTTATGCGCTCCTGCAACACACATTCACTTAATAAAGTGAGACTTGCGGATACACCTAGTTTTACCCTTTCTGCACCTTGAACAATTGCATGTAATTAACTCGGAACATGATCCTTTTACCAATTCAATTTCCTAAAGTCTTAGGTCATTTGCAGCCATCTGCTCAGAAGGCAAAACTGTAGAAAAGTGCAGCTTTTGCAAATAAAACGCCCTTCTCACTGTTCTTACTAGGTAGCATATATGGCTAGATTCTCAATGCACCTACTTGGCTGTAAACCAGGGTACAACAAAAAGATATAAACCATAGACTACTGCCAGACAGATTTTTCCTTTCCTTTCCATTTTGCTTGCTTGTTCCATAAAATCAACATCTTGAAAATATTCTGTATCTGGAAGAGTAACATCTGCCAAACTTTTTGGGCAGCATGTTTTTAAATATAACCTCTGACTAACAGCTCAGTGACTAAACTAGGTGATAGAATTCAGTGACATGATTGAAAATGAATGAAAACCCGATCAACTGTTTGCTGCTAAATGCAACTGAAGTCTGTGCTTTATGTATGTATACATGGAATCTGTCACCATTTTGAAGCCCAGGTCTCATATCTGTAGGAACTGGAATTCATTCCACGGACTTCAGTAGACTTTAGATAAAAGAAAAAAAAAACAAACAAAAAAAAAACAAAAAGCTTTCTAGGTTATTAAGGTTGTGTAAGTAGATGTATAGCTTGCCCATCATTTCCACAAGCACTCTGACAGCTGACTTTTAGGGCAGTCTTACAAAATCACCTCTGAAGCACCTGACCTGCTGCCCTTATCCACACAAGTATGAGATGACCATGCCAACATGCAAAGTGTTGAGAGCTCACTCCTGGCTGCTCAAAATATGCAAAAGGAAATTCAGATGCTTTCCTGAAGTGCTGACTTGGAACCCAAGAGCTGCTTTGAGAAGTCAACTTCACTGTGAAAAAAAACAATAGAAAAAAGAACAATATTTTATAGGGAAATTGTTGATTTGAGTTCCTTGACTGCAACACAGGAATTACTCTGCAGCTTAACTGACTGTTAATAATCAGGTAGCTGTCAAAACTCATGACCACATTTTCAGTAATTGCATGAAGCATCTGGAAGTTTTCATCCCTTATCAAATTCCCAAATGAAACGGTCATTTGAACTAATGAACTATGAGCTTTGCTCGTTTGACCAGATGACTTAGTGTACATCCCCACCACAGACTGCAGTTCTCCAAGCTGCATGGCTGCATCAGCATGATGCTGTGCCAAGAGTAATTAGTTTAATGAGACTATACAGCGCCCAGCATCAAACCCAGCATAGCTTGGAGCTGAGCTATGCAGACGTACTATCTTTTCCAGAATTAGCTCAGGTGTCTAACGTGGGGTTTAATTGTGCAGACTGGACACAGTCTACATTTGTCTGTAGGTTAAAAAGACAAACAAAAAGGGAGGCGCAGCTTTACACTCCCTTGGGTCTTCTGCAGTCATTTATAAAAGTAACAAGAAAGAAAAATAGGATGGCTAAAGCTATCATTTTGATTTAACATCATTTAACACTACTCGCTTTTCACGGTATAAATCAGTCACCACGTGTAATAAAATAGTAATGGGTCAGGGACAGTAAAACAAACTAAGATTAGAATCAACCTAAGAATAAGCAAACCATAAGACTAAATTTATTGATAAAGCATTGCTTCTTTGTGAAAAAGGAAGTACAGTACTTCATAACTGACATTTTTAGTGATTTTGCTGTAAACTTAGTTTTTAAATATCAGTGATTTATTTTTTAAATACCAGTGATTCCAGACATTCTGTAACAATATTACTGATTTCTTCTCACTGAAATTACTGTTGCCCGAAGAAAAGATTTTTAAAAGCCATTTTGTCTGCAGTAGTAAGAATGCTAGGAACATTTATTGAAGAAGAAAATAAATTAGCTTCCTGATGAAAGGTAAACATATGAAAACATGTATAAATGGATGGTTTTAACCATTAAGGGTTTGGAATAAATTATATCATAATATTTAGAGAAGGTACTGATATAAATGCAAAGGCATTTTTTGCCAAGATTAAAAAAAACCCACATTTCTGATAAATAGGATTTATTAAACTCTCCTAAAAAAATTCTTTGTGGATTCAGAAGTCTTTAGAATATCTGAAACTTCTGATGATATTGTCAGTGTGTTTTGCTTCATTTTCTACTTTGTATTTTCATATATCTGGTTACCTAATGAATAGCTGACCACTTGTTTGTTCCATCTTCATTGCCTATATTGGATGACTCCGTCTACTTCAGCAGTCTTTGCCTGCTGTGCTGTTTCCATGCTGAGCCTTTGAAATTTAGTAACCTCTCCTATGCTTTTAATCTTCAATATTCAGTATATACCATATCCCTCAGAAGTGCTCTAATACATTACAGTAGAGTACTAGGAAGTTCATGGGAGAGCAGATGGCAGAAAAGATTTTACAGAAAAGGCATGAGAAGGGAAAAAAGAAGCTGAAGGTTGGAAAGGTTTGGTATTGAGGCATATTTGTTTCCTGACATGAAAGTCAAAGGAAAGCATCGTATTTTCTCTATAGGGTGATAGTTTAAGCCCACTATAATATTTTTTTTTCAACAACTTCAGTGGAAAAAAAGGTTGATGGACTGTAGCACTAGCGGTTTGCTGATTATAAGCAATTTGTTATCTCTGTTTCCCTTGATTAGCTATAAAGTTGAACACTTGCCTCTGTGTTGTCTAATTCCTCTGTGTGGAATTAGACATAACTGTGAGATTGCTGAAGCTCATGCTAGGTAAAGCAAAATAATGCCTGGAGGTAAAAGAAAGAAACTAAAACAATCCAGCAATTACCAATGCTACATCATTTATAGTAAAGGGGTGATTCTGCACTGTGGCACCTGGAGGGGTTTCCACTGCTTTCAGTTGTCTAGCAATTTCTCACTGTTCTTATCAAATACAGACTTTGCTAGTGATCCACATTTCTGCCATCTACAGTGTGCATTATTGCTGTGTCCTGCTTGATTCAGTTTCAGAAAGTAAATCACAGAGTCCTGCATTTTACATTTTTCTCCACTGCATGACTACTCATCTTGGGTCCCATTAGGAAAGGCAGAGAAATTACAGTATGTTATTTAGAAATAAATAAACAGGCATCAAACTTTATTTTGTTGCACACATGCTGCCTATACCAATATCCATCCCTGCCCATATATATTCCAAAGTATTTGCAGGCATATTTCAGCGATTCCTGATTGCCATTTTATACAGAGTTCAGTTAGGAGCAGTTTTTTTCCCCTCTGTTTTTTAGCATTTAAGGGAATAATAGAATGGGATACTATGTACAGTCATTTCCTCAAGTGCCCATTTCCAGCTGCGCTGTTTCAGCAGCTATTCATGACTGTAGCCTGCCCTCAGAAGGGTAAGAAGTTACATTTAGAAAATGGCATATCCATTAGATGCAGCACTTTTTTTTCTCTGTTACAGCTTGTTTCTGGTTGGAAGCCATTAGGTCAGCAAGCTGAAGCTCAGTATGAAGGAGAGAAAGAATTGAATACAACATCTCCATCATTGCAAGTGACCATTTCTGACCAAATAAGGAGAGATTTGATTTGGATAATGACTAAGAATTAATTATTTCCATTTAATTTTAAAATACACTCAACAATCTATTTCTATTTAATTTTAAAATACACTCAACAATCAATTAAAAAGCTGAACAAAAATGTCAGCCTTCCTAGCCTTCCTACACAGTGGATTAGCTTCATATTCAAGTTGGGATTTATCATTGCTTCAGGAGATACAAAATATTTAAATACATTTAAATGAAAGTACCAAATTTTTCCACAATCTTACTTTGTAAAGGCTAAGCATGCCCTCGGAAGATAATTATTTATTGTCAGTTATTTACTAATTACTTCATTTATGCTAAGTGCATTCTAGCTGTTTTGTAGGTAAGCATTTAGAAATAATTCATCCTTTCATAATTGCATTTTAGTTTATGTAGCAATTTTTAGCCAGTGACGTAAAAAATCCACTGTTATCATCCCTATATAACACAGAAGCAAAGCAAAGGCAAGTGAAATGACTTGTTTAAGGCCAAACATTAGATGGTCAACACAGAGTTTGAAAAAACACCTACTTGCTTTATTTCTAAGCCAATACAACTGCAAGCAGACAATGTTACCTCCCATTCAGCCCTCTTCCAGCAAGTACTTAGCTGCTTGGAAGAAAGAAATGTGATTCAGTTGAAGCTCCTGTTGTTTCATTTCTTGAAAGGTACTAAGCCTTAAAAATATAGGAGCAATATCTTTTAGTCTTTTAGTATGAGACGATTCACACAAAGGGAATGGCAGTCAGTGTACTGAGTGGAAAGGGAGAGGAGGAGCATGCTTTCTAATCTGTAGTGGCTTCTCATACACTTCATTATATCCTCTTAACAGAAAGACTCTACCGTGGAACTGAGCAGGTCCCATGCAACAGAAGATACCACCATAACTGAGATGCTGCAAGGCAGTGAGCAGGCACGGCAGTTTCGGCAGCAGTCTCTGATCTCTGCTCAGAACTCCTGAGGACCCTACTGGAAGCTGAGGGGGTTTTCTGGGGACTCTCCAAGACCTGCAGTGCATCCCAACAAGCAACATCTGGAGCAAAAGGGTCAGGAGACCTTCAAGGATGAACAAAGTGCTCCTGGAAAAACTCAAACAGAAGGAAGTGCATAAAAGATGAAAGGAGGGACAGGCCACTTGAGAGGAATATA
The DNA here is from genome assembly GCF_000705375.1 of Tinamus guttatus. Next base: position 13,278 of record NW_010578754.1, read on the forward strand.
AAAATGTTGCCCAAGTATGTAGGGATGTGGCTAGGAATTTGGAATTCTGCCAAGATTCGGAAATCTGACAAGTTATACCAAGAACAGCCAAGAAGGGCTTCTTTAAATTCATCAGCAACAAAAGGAAGACTAGGGAAAATGAGGGCCTGCTACTCAATGGGACAAAGGGCTCTGGTCTGAATGGTACAAGGACTCTGGTTTGAAAAACTTCCATGAGGGTGATAGAGCATTGGAACAGGTTGTCTAGAGCAGTTGTGCAGTCTTCTTCCTTGGTAATGTTCAAAACACAATCCTTGGCCATGTGCTCTAGGTGACACTGCTTGAGGGGGACGTTGGGCTAGGTCATCTCCAAAGGTCCCTACCCACCTCAGCCCTTCTGTGAACTCTCTCATGCATTCTACTAATGGTTTGCTGTAATTTGGTAGCTACTCTTTGGTGGATGAAAGGCAAACTTTGAGAGGAGAAAGAGATCCCTTTTTTAAAAAAAAATATGATGCAAAGTTGGCACAGAGCTAAAAAAAAAATATACCCACAATAGAACTGGATACTTACAAGTAAATGCAGAGGATATGCAATAATTCCTTGAATGTTTAGCATTTGAATGTCATAACAATCAGCCAGTATTGTAAAGAATGCATTTTACTATGCATATGCTGTGATTTTGAGAGACAGTACATCGCCCATGTGCTTTTCTTCCCCTTTTCTACCATTTTTTTTCCTATTCTGGGGCTTGTGAATTTAATGTAGCATCTGCTGTAAATTGCAGGTAAGATTTCTAAAGGTATCTAGATGCCTGGGAAGCAGTCACCAAAATACTTTCAAAATTTGGGAAGATGTGTATGCTGACATGAATGTTTCTCTCTCCTTCTTCCTTGTCATGTAAGTCTTCTGTAGTGACTGTTTTATAAGCAATTTGTCATTGTTTATTTCTCTACGACTGTCCAGAAGTCACTGTCAAGGTAAGGACCCTATTGTGCTGCACTTAGCATGGTCCTGACACAGCACGTACATCTAAAAACCTAAATCTCTTACTTTCAGTTTAATGAGTCTGTATATGAAAAGTGCATTACAGGGTGGATAGATTACGCTAACTCTGGCTTTCCTTTTTTTGGAAACCTTTAAAGAGAGTTTTCTGTGAAAACCATACTTTTGGTTTACTATTGCAAACAGATAGGACAAAATGCCCCTAAAGAAAATGAATGTTGATGTATTTGATATCGTTTACCTTTTTTTACTCTGCAGCAGGGCAGAAAAATATCCACAAAAATACAAAAAGTACCACAGAGCAGTATACAAGAACAGGAGAAAGAACTGACATATTGGAGGTAAAAAAAATGCACTTTGACTTCATAGCAATTAGAGGTAGAAAACACTTGTAATGCTGACAGAGGACAAAAGGCAAAGTCTTATATGTCAGTGAGGGACCTCCTTAGATCAGAGAATTTCCCCTAACTAGTTTTCTGCATTGTACGTATGATTCTCATAAAAGATAAAGCCAACAGGAGACCCATTCCTACATGCTGCTATAGCAACTGAAAACATAAAAGGATGAGTGAAAAGATTTATGATTGTATAAAATATTTTTTGTTAAGTATCCATTTAAATATAAAGCTATCATCTGCAGTGCACTGAGAAAAGTCCAAAACACACTACAGTGAGCCAGGCTCTATTTTAGAAAGATGTTCAGATCTAAGTGATGTAAAAAAGACTAAATTATAGAAGCTAGTGCAATGGCAGTCTTATGGTAGTAACTGCTCTCATGCCACTCTTCAGAAATATTGTGTCATGGTTTTATCAATCTTTTAAATTTTTACATGACATTTCTTTCTTTTTTAAATATATATAAAAAAAATGTGTGAAAGGTCCTGACTGAGAACTCTGGAGAAGGAACATTAGTTACCTTGTCCTTGAAACAACCTGTAGCAAGGCAAGGTAGAGAGAGGGTAAATCAAGGATGATTTAAAAATTAATTGATTTTCAGCATGATTTAAATCACCTTTTTTAAAGGTAGTATTTAAACCATGATGAAATCCTGTAAAAGTGATAGGAAAATTTATGGCAGAAACTTTATATTAATATTTTTAGCTTTAACCACACCATAATGTTCTTGCAAATACTTAATCAGAAAATAATTAATTCACATGAATAAACCTATTGAAATAATTTGAATTAATCATGTGCATAAATATTTGTGGCATCAACGCTACAATTTTATTATTAAAAACACTACTGCTTTCATTAAATCTTTTTTTAGCAGCATAAAATCTTTCCTACTTCAAAACAGAATTGCATTGGTGAAAGCAATGAAAAATAATTAAGGCTTTTAATAAGCTAAGTGATTACCAACACTTCATATACAAAAGCTAACTTAGAAATGTTTACAAAGTACTAAGACTCTGGCTAATCACTCAGGACAGACTCTCAGAAGTATCTAAAGCAATTAGAAACAGACATCCCATTGCATTCAGGCTGTATAAGCTGAGGTAGCAATGCAGCTTCACTGGGCCATTTCAAATTTCCTCACCTGTACTGCTTCAGTGTATGGGGTTAGGATTGCAGTCTGCATGGGCTCTATACTTAATGAACTAGCACTTGAGATTTACGCTGTTTCCAAAGCAGGTTATTAAAAAATCACTTATTTGCTGAGATGAGTGTTCTTAAATATTAAAATTTGGCAGAAGAAACACAACTAGTGCACTGTCTCTTCTCAGGGAGCGGGGTCTTGCTAGGCTTATTCTTTCCTACAGTGAGAATACCATCACTTTGGCAAAGGGCAAAGAAAAGCTTAGGATATTCCAAAATGTTGTTTCTTACTAATCCGGCAGCCACAGCATGCACAGATGCAGTGAGAGCAAGAGCCTGCAACTCCTGAGGGAGAGGAGAGAGCATCCACCAGGCCTAGCCAGGTGAGAGAGGCAGCGCAGCGTCTCCTCTGCATTAACCAGAGCCCTTCAGGTGCTTCTGCATGTTACACAGACACAGGCACATCTAGGCATGCCAGAAGCTGCATCTTTAGGAAATTCTCTTGGAAAATTTAGGCTGGTAGAGGCTTGAAATGTTTCCTGCTGGGTGGCAGCTAAGCAGATGTTTTGAGTATCATTTTGTACTATACTTAAGTCTTCTGGTGGATCTAACCTCTGCAACCTTGGTTTGTAGGAGACACATCCTGTCATGAAGTAAACCAAAAGAAGGGAAGAAAAGCTTGGCCTTACAATTTGTTTTGGAATATGTTACTGTTACTTCTGTTAAAGAAGAAAATTCAGTGACTAGGTTGGGCTGGAGAAGTTAACCAAGTGTCCTTGAAGTGGTATCCTGATCATTACTATATAAAGTGATGCAAGAAGTCACTTGCAGGAGAAACATGCTTTCACCTTTTAAGTTGTTAAGTTTATGTAAACTTGAGTTTGCATAAACTCCAAGTTTATGTAAAACCTCTCTTCCAATTACAGGAAACTACAAACATAATCTAAAATAATGGATTTAATGTAATGTAGTAAGTTACTGTCCATATTTTGTCTTGCAATTGAGCAAGGCAGAAGCACACACAAAGCCACAAATTAAAGCCAACATCACTTTTGAATGGGTAGCCAAGAAAAGAAGGCTGAGAGGAGAATATATCAACATGTGCAAGTCACCTGAGGGGTGATTGTAGGGAAGATGGGGCCAGGCTCTTCTCTGTGGTGACCGATGACAGGACAAGGGGTAACAGGTTTAAGTTGAAACAGAACTGTTTCTGTTGAAACAGAAATTCCACCTTCATATGAGGAAGAACTTCTTTACTGTGAGGGTGACAGAGCCCTGGAACAGGCTGTCCAGAGAGGCTGTGGAGTCTCCTTCTCTGGAGATCTTCAAACCCCTCCTGGATGCCACCCTGTGCCACGTGCTCTAGGTGTCCCTGCTGGAGCAGGGGAGTTGGACTAGATGATCTCTAGAGGTCCCTTCCAACCTTAAGCATTCTGTGATTCTGTGAATATGAAAGTGTATGAAGGATTTAACAAGATCAGTGTAATGGATGTCCTTCTTTGAGTTAAAAACCTCAGATTTTTGGAGCAAAAGAATTGTTACAGACCTAGCATGTCTGATTTTCTCCTAAAAGCAGGGCAGAGAATAGAACTGTATAGATAGTCAAGAAAACGGATGAAATAGGAGTCTTGAGGAAATCTTCTAACTTCTAATTTGTTTTGGGACAGATCTTATTAATTGTTATAAAGCACGCCTTTGCATAAGACGTGAAATTAAGGAGAAGCAAACTGCTAATAACATGAAATTGAAAGCTGTGAAAATACTGCATAACACAGTTACTAACTCATGTGATTAGCCAGAAATTCCTAGGGCACACTGGGCACGGTATGTATTAACGCCAAGGTACTGGTAAGCCATTATCAGAATTAATGTGGATAGCTTTGTTGAGGATGATGAATTTGAAGTGAAATGAGAGAAGTCTATTACCGTAACAAGAGATACTATCTTATGAGACAAGATGATGCGAGCTTGTCTTGCTTAACATAGCAATTAAAAATTGAGAGAAAGTATGACTGCTCCATATATACACGAGAGGGGCAGTA
>NW_010578756.1:0-37500 GCF_000705375.1 Tinamus guttatus
ACAGAGAAACGTCCAAACCCTACATGCATATCAAATTGTAGGTCAGAGCAATACTGTTATATGTGCAGCTCTTCTCAGCTAATGTACCCAGATCAAATTTCAGATATGAAGTGTCAGGAAAGCACTGGAGACCCTTCAACCATCAACCTATACAGAGAAAGAATTACACCGTAATCCTGAGACTTATTTAAAGTAATGATCAAATCTAAGGACATGGCAATTTGTATGCAGACACTCCACAAGCGGAAAAAGAAGTTAAATTCATCAGGTGAATTATTTGCTGCCAATTATTCTCTCAGCTCTAATATTTGGTTTTAAATATTTAGTTAGATCCACTTTCAACCTAGAATTTCAGTTTTCATTTAACATCATAAGTGACTATCTACATTCATATATATATACAGGCACATTTTATTTTCAGTACATCTCTTCTGAATGTACTTGAATAGTAGTGTGAATTGCCTGCCTCCATTTTGCTAAATTTTGGGATGAGCTCTACGCCTTTTCTCAGTGGATTTTGGTGGTTGTCTGAGTACCTCTTTGATCTGAAAGTGACCCTGCCGTGTTGAAATGTGGACTTGGCTAACTCCATGGCAGGACTCTTGGAGAATTACAAGATGGCTGTAAAGATGCACTAACCCTTTTCAGGACCTAAATTAAGCCTTAAATCAAAGCTAACTAGAATGCCACCAAAGCTTTTCCATTAAGACTAGCTTACACACCCTTGCACTGTGATGCACAGAAAACACCATAAATTTGGGGCCTGTACTGAAACCCTGAAGCTCTGTCTTTTCTTTCAAAGTTTGTGAAATGTCTCTTCACTACCAGCGAGGAATGCAGTATTTGTGTGAATTGTTTTTTGAGTGTGAAGGCAGATGCTGACCTAGAAGGCCATTGACACTAGACAATTATCACCAGAGGCCGAATCTCAGCTCTGGTCCATCATTTTAGTTATCGGTGTGCATGAAGGGCTCTGTCACTATTCTAAGGCAACAGAAGTTGCAGGCATTCGAGAGGTCACTTTCTCTTTGATGCAGTCTTTCTTTATAAATGATGCACATAGAGCATTACAGCTTCATAACAGGTTGTCACTGGCTGTTTCTTTATATAACATGCTGTATGTGGAAAGCAAGGAATTTTGTGCTTGTAAACCAAGCATATGAAAAAAATCTCCGTTTTTTTTCTTACCTAGTCTGCTGCAAAGGTAGTGGTGGGAGCTGTGCAGACAATGAAATAAGACATGTCTCTCTTGCAAGTAGTGCTTACTTGGTTCTAGATGAGTGCTTGGAAAGTGTGTGAGAAGACAGGGGCATTATAGCTATTAGCAAGCAGGGGCAGTACATGCACGTGAACGTTGGCACCCAGCTCCACTGGCCGATCACGAGGAAACTGGCCAGGACCTTGAAGGGATTCCGAGCTGGCGTACGCAGGGTTGGAAGGGTGATTTGGCAGCGAGACCCCGGAAGGAGATGGGAGCAGGTAGGGCAGCTGCTCTCAGCTCGCTCTCCTCAGAGGGCAGGAGGGCCGTGCTCCTTCAGGAACGTGCTTATCCATAGCTACCTGAGCGAAGTGCTGCCACAGTTCCCTGGAGCGCCGTACACTCCTGCTCAGGAAATACAGGCATTATCACGTTATTGTGAAATATCACGATGAAATAGCCTACCATACTGCCAGTGTTTGCCTTCAAAGCTAGGGCAGGAGAGAAAAAGAATTGCTAACGCTCCAAGGAACAGCTTGTCAGCTTGAGGGCCTGCTATGTGCCAGCTGGATTCAAGTTAAATGCTGGATTTGATCCACTAATGAAACATCACCCTCCAACGGCTACTGGCTGAAGGTGGCAGACCTCTGGAGACCTAGAGCATTGACTGGAAAGTTGACTCTCTCTTTACCATATGCTCATGTATATGTCAGTTAGGAAAATGTGTCAGATTTCCAAATTTTCAATTAAAAGCATTCTTAGAAGAAAAATTGGCAAAAGAATAGTTGCAATTTGCCCTCCCCTCTGCCATTGCCTTGGTAAAGTCAAAACAATTCTGTAGATGAGAACAGGCTCTAGGAGTTTCATCCTGCCTTCGCTTTGCTGAGACCAACATTTTGTCCCCTGTGGCTCTTGCACTTAGTAGAAGGCTTAAGGGTGGAAGAATGTGACATCTTAAAAAAAAAAAGACTGAATCTGTGAATCTTTTGAAAAGCCTGGGGTCAGCTGCTGTGTGATGGCAGTCCTTGGCTGAAGCAGACAACATAGTTCTGGTTTTCCACTGATGAGACATAGTTCAAAATCCATTATTCTGTCTACAAAGTAGATAGAATAGTGCCTCAGCAACAGTCTGGCTTCTGCCCTAGGGAATAGTCTGGCTTCTGCCCACGAATCCCTGTGGCAGTAAGAGCACGCTTTAGGTAGGCTTGAGGAGATGACTTACACAGCTGACTTGCAGCTGGAACTTCCCTCCCCACACCTAGTACTTCACTGTCTGCTCACAGAAATATTTAAATAATTATTTTTAGCGAAACTGGAAAGCTCTATCAATTTCCTCCGTCAGAACCTGTGCTGTTAGCTGAGCATCTTTCTGCCTTTCTGCCATTATAGCAGGTTTTCACTACTTCATTAGCATTCATTTTCTTCAGACATATGACACTACCCCTGGAAATTCAGGCACCTGGGAACATAAAGCTAAAAGCTGAGGTTTGCTTCAGTACTTGCCAGCCCACAGAATTATATTACCTTGCCTACCTTTAGCTAAATCACAGAGAAATGACAAACCTTTTGATGCATGTAAAAAACAGCCTGAAACAGAGTTAAACTACAAGCCTGACTGATGCAAACTGACATCAGGCATCACAATGGCACACATCAGAGACAGATGTTTTTCTCTAACTCCAGTTTGGTTCCAGTTTTGCAAAGTGCACTACTGATTTGTTAAACTTGCTGCTTGTAAAAAAAGATTTGGGTCTGGAGTTCAAACCCAAATCTCCATGAGTAATTGGTGAGTTGATGGCATTATTCTCACAGGTGGAAATGGGTAATGCAAATTTTAGGAGCAGCACATCTGTTCTTTGAGCTAATCGGGTATGAGCTCTACAGCAGTGACCACATTAGCAACCTCAGTGTCATAACTGGAGGGACACAAATCAACAGCACTGTGGATGCTAATGTAATTTGAATTCTCAGAGCCAGATACGCACATGCCAGATTCTGCCACCTGAAAGTCAGGTGCAGGATGAGGAGCTTCACCAGCGGAAGGACTGGGACAGAGGCAGTTGCAGCCTCACTCCAAGGGAGCTTGGAAAGCTTGGAGTGTTTTGCTAGAAGCTGGCCGTAGCAACAGTGAGATGCATTAGTATAGCTAACTGTATAGGTAACTGTTGCATCCCATGCAAGACCTCCCTGAGAGGAGGTCATGGTGCTGGACAAGTCATATTTTAGGGGTGAATCACATGGGTGTTTTTTTATTTGTGTTGCTGGAAAGAAAGCACATCAATGTTGAGGTTTCATTGTGCTAAGAATCATCCAAACACATAATGCATGAAAGTCGCAATCCACCAGATCTCATTACTTAAGGAGGCAAGCGAAGAGAAGAAACACATCGTAATGATTCACAGCAACTCTCTTACTAGCGAGGTTGAGAACTACCTAGATGGGCCGATGCCCTGTCCCTGAAACCATCCTGCTTCTTTTGCTTCATGTATATGTAGTTACACTCATGAGCTGTTGTCGACTCCTGCTAACAAACCTGTACTCGGTTATCTAGAGAGTACTACATCTATTACTTAGAACTCCATGCACAATGTATTAGAAGTGCACACACACACACAGCTCTATGGCAGCAAATAAATATACTGTTTTAATTTTCCATATTTGCATTTTCTTTAGTCCATAGTTTATTACATATACATTTCTCAAAGTATATCTACAAAAAAAAAAAAAAAAAGCGATGAAATTAGGTCTGGCTGAGTGGTCAGTGTGCTTTATCATTTACAAAGCAATATATCTCTCCCTAAATGAATGATGCAGTGCTAGGAATTTGGTGAAAAGTTCTTGCAAACTAATGACAGCAGTTTCTCTTGTGCATTCAGAAATCTACCCAAGTTGAGGGTATAAAATCTGACCTAGTATCTAGATGTCGGGATTTTATTTTGGTTTCATTTATTTTTTTTTGTAGTGAAGTTCAGTAAGGGCCTTAAGTTTTAGTTCACAGGCACTAAGAAATGCCAAGTAATTTCCCCTTAAAAATCAGAAAAAAATGTGATTTTTTGGCTTTCAAAATTATTGTTTTTCTTTTTGCTGCTGGCCTAAATGTCCATCTAAACAATTTTTTCATGTTCACAGAGGGGATGGCCGCTCCTGTGAGCCTCTATTTAGGACTCCATAGTAGAAAACCACTTGTGCAATCAAGTTCTACCCATGGCTGCCCAGCACCTCCTACAGAACCCTCAAAGTTTAGCAAAACACCAGGGATACTGATGAATGCATTGGCTAGGGCTGTGCTTAGCCTTCTGGCAGAAATCTGAGCTCATATCCTGCTTAGTTTTGCATGGCCCATTGAAGGAAAAAATATCCTTGTGTTCTTTACTCCTAATTGCTTCCTATCAGAAGGCCAACATTTTATTCTGCAGATGTTCCAAGTATCCTTTATTGTATGCAAATGTATCAGTATCTTGTTTCAGGTAAGTAGTCTTAGACCCAGTGGATTGAACTTAATTGGCGTTAGGACTCCTCATTCAGGAGAATACATCAGACACATTTAAATCCATTGCTGTTCAGAAAAGCAGAGACATTTCAGCAAGTGATAAAATGAAACATGTTCTCCTATAACAAGAAGCTCTTTCCTGAACTGGGACTGACAAATTACCTTTTCATGTGTTGTTGTACCCTTGTGTCAAACCTTGAATTTTGCACACAGTGTTACATCATTTTCAGGATAAGAATATGACTTTTTAATCTCTTTTTAATTCTCTATCTGTAAAATGGCTTTATTAACCTCTAGTTACTAAGCAGTATTATATCTGATGTGCTCTGTGGTCCTACTTACTTTCTGTTGCTCCCTGCAAAAGCATGATAACCTCTGAAGGAACTAGGATGTGCTAGACAGACCAACGAAAGACCAATTTTAAATATTAACCTAGCTGCTTTCAGACACCTGTATTTAAATCACTGTTTCTGCTGCATCCCTCATAGGGTAGTTCAGACATGGTGTCTGATAACTAAAAAAAAAGTTGGATACCTTTATCAATATTTACATCTCCAGAGAATCCCCACCATGTAGACTGTTACCTATCTCCCAAGTCTTAAACAGCGCAACAGAATTTGGATATCATGGTTGCTCCAGGGAAAGTACTTGGTCTGGACACAAGATGTGGCTTAGGAAGGTGTTTAAGTTGTTGAATTTGAGCAGCTGAGATGCTGACCAAAATTCTCTCCTAAGATCTGGCCACTGAGAGAGGAGATACTGTGTTAATTGGATTTGTTAATTGAATTTGATCTATCAGCAAAAAATTTGATCTATCAGCAAAAAAGGGAAAAATCAGCCTTTTAGATTTGCGGTGCTTGTTTGTACAGTCCATTGCCGCCTTCTGTATCTTCTGCTGTCTCATGATTTTGTTTCAAGAGAACGGTCGGGTAGTGTTCATAGATACCCAGGAATCTGAAAATCCGGGATCACTTGGAAGGTGTATGACTGTGTGTGGCCTCAGTCTGTCACCCGGGCCACAGCCCAGTTGCCATCTCGTTGATGGGAGTCTTTTCCTTGAAAGAAAGAAGCCTAGTTCTTTGGCATGCTTCAAACAACCGGACGTCTGGTGGATCTTGAATAGAGCAGGCCTGCCCCTGTGCAGGGGTAGTCCTTACATTCCTTGCAGTGATGTTCTGAGACTTAATTAATTGAAAGGAATCAATAGAAAGGAATTTAAATGGAAAGAATGAAGTAAATGTGAATATTATTATTGTGTGATAGAGTCAGTTCAGTGTTGAACTAAAGGGATCTGAAATGTATTCATGCTTCTGAAAAAAGTCAAAGGGTTAAAATGACCCAATTCAACATCAATTAATACAGTCCAATATGCATTAAAGCAGGTAGATTATTTTTTAAACAGTACTATCCTGCTAAGTGACGCACTTGTGCTCTATGATAGACTGGTTAAAGCTGTAAATGTCATTGTTAAAATGAGTATCTTTAACAGCTAATATCTATTAAAATGAAGCACTTAGGCACCAGGGAGGACAGTTTTAAGCTGTTAGGGCCCTAAATTATTTTCATACAATCAAAATGAGACACTTAGGGATTAGGTGGCGCAGTGGGTTAACACATTACTCTTCCAGGTAGAAGATTTACCACTGTATCTTACTTAAAAATATAAGTGAGCTGAGACTCATGATCATCCTCATTTTGGTATGGAGTGATCCAAAGGTTTCTGGTATGCATCCCTTCTGCCAGGGTTGTGTCAGTGCTAGCAGCCTGGTGGTAAGTGGGCAACTCTGGATAAGCAGCGTCAGGCTTTGGACACCAGTAGAAGCAACCTCCCACGCAGCAGCAAGGTTAGCTTGCCCAACATCGATTCTGTCTGTCATTTGCCATTAAAACTGGCATTCAAAACCTTTTGAACAGGTGAGTGTGAGGTGGTAGATACCTGCCTGCTTTGTTGTGTCCTGCCAGAGACCAGTGTGCGGCAACACGGCTCTGCGGCTCTTTGCGTGTTGCTCTGCAGAACCAAGGAGTCCAGCCTTCTGCACTGACTCGCCAAAGGAAAAGCTACTCAACCGGGTTCAAAACAGGAAATCCCTGCCACAGAACCATAAACTACATTCATAATTCTCATACTCATTTTTAAGATGAAATATCCTTTAAATGGTTCCTCTTTCATAGTGAAAATGAATGTTTTCAGCAAAATGGGACAGAGTAAAGTGGGAGCAACAGAGTGCTGCCATTTTTCTGGCACAGGAAAGCTGGAGAGCTGACGGGTCTGGTTATGTCCTCTGCACACATGAGCCCAGGTTTGGTTGCAGAAGGAAGCTTAGCTGCCAGCACAGCAGTGGAATTGCTGGCTGCGTTATACAACTGAACACAGAGACAGTGTGTTAGACTGCAATTTAAATAGTAAAAATAAGTTATTTCCCTATATATAAATACCACATAAAATGGTACTTTTAGACACCCCTTGGCAGTATTTGAGAGAACACTGCATAAGTGGCAGCCTACATCTCCATTTCTTTTAAGTGCCTATTTTAAGATGTCAGAATAAGTTTTCTGACTAATATAAAATTATTTGTATTTCACATTCTTAATTGATGCTTTTAATTACTCTTCATATACTTTAATAGTTTTTGTACTGAAAACTGCTTTCTGTGCAGTAAGCTGAATCTCCAATCTGCAGCAGAAGTTGCTTAAGTCAGGTTTTCGCCAGACTCTGTGTACCAGCACCACATGCTAAATTATATTGGCACTCTTACAGCAACCAAGGGAATAATCGTGAAGGGAAAGTTTGCTGTAAGGAACCCAAACTAGGAGAGGAAAAGAACATTCTTTTAAGAGAAATGTTTAGTATGAACTAGTCATTTTGGTCCATGTCCTGCAGTAATGATGTTTAGCCATGTAATATAATTATTTAAAACATGCTGTCATTTATCCTGGGTAGCTTCAAATCCAGCCATACTAGAGCACAAAATGGCCCCTCTGCAAGTTCCTGTCCTGCCTCACTGCTACCGTGCTTGGCCCAGAGCTCTGCTGCCCACCAGCCCAAACCCCAAGCAGAGGCAGCCCCTTTCAGCTGGCCAGTTAAGCAGGTGATGGCCATTTAAATCAGCATGGGGCTTCCTGCTGCCTCTGGGAGTTGCTGAGCAGGCTCCTGCAGAGGCAGCTCTGTCTCCTGGGTCTGCTAACGCTGTTCTTGGTGACAACTTCCCCTTTGGTCTCCAGCAGGACTGAGTGCTAGTCCTGTTGAAGTGTCACAGTCCTGGGTGATGGGCCCATCCTAGTGGAGCAGCTGGCTGGACGGAGGCTGTGAGTGTTTGTGTGGCTGACTGATGCTGTCTTCCTTGCCTCTCACATGCTTTCTGGCATGTCATGTGTCCTACACCCTCTGCTTCCTGCTGCCCCTCTGCTCTGTGACTAGCAGATTCAACACAGCTGTTGAAGGGAGAAGGAGGTTTTCCAGAGTGTGCTGTCTCAGCTCAGCTAGCAGTGGCCGACGTAGCAGCAAGTGTGAGGAATGGCCCCTCCTCGAGGGGCATGAGGCCCTCTGAGTTGCCTTAGCCCCCATCTCTGGTACTGCAGGAGCTGCCTGAGAGCTGTGAGGCTTGTGGGCCCTGAGCAGTTCTGAAACGCTTGTGGGCAAGGTCCTGCAGCTCCAAAAAAAATTTCCTGAGAGTCTTTTTTTTTGGGGACATGTATATAGAAGTGCCAAGGAGCTCAGAAACCAGCAAGTAAAAGGAGATAGCTCTTGGGTTGCTGTTATTTTATATATATAATAATTTTAAAGTCACTTTCACGCTTTTTTGTCAAATTCGACTTGCTGTTTTGGGTCATTTGTGGTTGGTAATGCTCAATTATGGAAAATCCACAGGTATTTATATGGTTGTGTGGCTTCATTTCAACTATTTGGGGCACAAAACCCTACCAGCTCAGGCTTTCTCATGACATTACTATTACCTCTCAATCTTGGCCAGACCAAATATACAAGCAAAACAGCCTTTGTTTCTATATTGCAATGCCTAAGCTTACTACCCAATCCAAAGAAGTACAGAAAAATAAACAAACAAGAATGAGATCAGATTTAAATGCACAATGTGCTTGCAGCTTGGGGTCTGTTTTGTCTGTGCTGCACTTTTATATGTTGAAAGAACGTTCCCCTGCCCACGTGGGGGGCACAGCCAAGCCGGGAGCCAGAGTGGGGACGCTCTGCTTTCTATCTCTTGTACAGATTTAATAGCATGTTTGTTCTTTCATTGTTGTTTTTGTTAGTCTAAAATAAAGATAAACTAGACAGAAAGCAGAGTGGCCAGGCGCCACTGCACAATTATAATTAATTCACTGTTAATGTCTGAGACATTGTTGCAGTGTACATTGGAATTGCTGGGGCGGGGTGAGATTAGTTTGAGCTAGTCGTGTACTTACTACAGGAGAGTCACATTAAATACCCACTCTAATTAATGTTTTCAGAATGAAGCCCAAAGCGAATAGGATGACTTACTACTTACAGAAAAGTTGGTCTGTGCTTCTATTTCCCAAGCTGCTGTTGTATTCTCACCCTCAAAGGTAGGGGTCTGAGCACGTGCCAAGCCATTGCTTCCTAGTACAGATAAGTGCAGGCCATCATTCATCAGCAGTAGATCTGGCTTTACATGCCAGCCTTGAGACCCAAGGCGCAGCTCTACTTCATAATGGAAGACCACTCACCCAGCCAAAATGTAATGCTCTTTTCCAGTGTGGTCTTCAGAGGCTGCAGAAGTGGAAGGCTTCATTTTGTCAAGAGCAGTAGGGTCCAAGAAACCAAAGGCTGAAGTTCTGCAGTGCTTCAGGCAAAACTGTAGAATGGAAAACTGGTCTCTGCCCAGAAACTTGGAAATAGCCCAAATGTATTGAATCCAAGAGCACTGAATGTAAAGAAGAAGTTTCAGCTTGCATAATATTTTAGCAGCCAGGGGCATGTAGTTCTGCACCTCCAAAAATACTGCTATTCATCATTTTTCTGCTGCCAATATTTCATATTGAAAATTGTGATTAAATATGTAGTGATGTGTGTTTGTTTATTAGACACCTTTTTTAATTTTAGCTAAGTTCTTTGGGGTATATTGAGGCAGATTTTTCAGCTTGAGCCTCTGATATCACGTATTTCAGCTATGTGTCTGAGGTGCAAAACATCCCCCTTGTAAGTTCAGTGTGAGGCCAGCTGAAAGTGTGCCTCTGCTGGCAAGGTTTATCAAAGAGATACTGAGCTGCTTAGTGAGGAGTGATCAACATATAATTGAAACTCCTTTAAGCTAAATTTTTAGGAGAATTTATAACCTGCAAAAATATTCTCATTACAAATCCCTTTTTTTTTTTTTTTTGTCTTATTTTATAATTGCCTTTAAGGAATGACCTGACCACCATCAGTAAAGGAGGAAGATTTGGGTTTTAAAGCCAAGTAGAGGTTCCTGCAGTTTGGCAATTTTCTGGGGGATTTTGCCATTAAATGTATTTCGTAGTATATCATCATTTATGTGAGGTGACAAAATCCACTTTAAGTTTCTGGTGAAACCTGGCCTGCTGTAGGACACTGTTTGAGTACTTATTAGTACTACATTTTTTCATCATGGGCATAACCTGAATATCCTAATTTATGACCATCTGGTCACCAGACAAGAACAGCCCATATGAGCAAACTGCAGCTTCCCTAGATCAGCAAATACATCCATGCTGTGACTTGGAGATGACAGAGTAGAGATCGGTTAAAAACCTTGAACACCTCGAAGGGACCTCTCCGAAAAGGGGCTGGAGGGGCTGATATTACGCAGCTCCTTGCACAATGTGCCCAGCAGGGCTAGTCAGCGGAGCTGTTTATTCATTGGTGTTTGCTAATGGTAACTTTCATTTCATTTAGGATTAGATTTGTTTACGAACTAATAAATATGATTTATAAAAAGTGCCTGTGGTTCACTAATTACTGCACATATGGCGTTTTCATTTTGTAAAACTGGCATTTGCTTTCTATTATGATTATGTCTCCGTTCACCAGTGCTAATTAGTTTGATTAGACAGATAACTTTAACCATTATTAGGACTAGATTATGGGACCTTGGAATACAGGGAAGAAGAGTACATTGCCAGGGAAGATAGGTCAGCAGCACAGAGTTTGCTTCCTATTAAATATTTTAAAATTATTTTTTTTTGTCTTGCACGTATAAGGACTGAGTGAAGCATTCACATTTAGCTACTTACAGAAATCCAATTAAACACAGTTGTTTAGCATGAATTTGTTAATCAGAGTTAATCTTTCCAATGAATGCATAATTCGGAATCTGTGTCTAAAATGTTCATTTAAGGATAAGCATATTACAAACAAATAATAAAATGAAATTCTGTTCATTGGAATTGACTATCAATATGGAGAAATAGTGACTGGTTTGTGTTGATTGTCCTGCATGCTGAGGGACAGAAGTGACACTAGACAAGGACTAGGAAATGCGATATGAAAAACAGTGCTGCCTGGGGTGGCCTGTGTATTTTTTTTTTTTTTTTTTTTCCCCCAGGAGTCCCTGAAAATTGTTGAATACTGTAGTAGGGATCTCTACAGAAAAGGAAGAAAAACTTCTGTGTATGATGTACTTCAGGAAATAACAGTTATCCAGGACACCAGAAATTCAGTGGCATTTTGTTTCTTCAGATGGTTTTTCTATCCTTTTGAAAAAAACAACCAAACAAAAAACATTTTTTCTTTACCAGTATTCTAGGAATTATGTTAGAGGGCTGAGAACGTAGGATGTAAAATATCAGGGTTCAGGCAGTAGGACGCACAGTTTGTGGTCTGTCATAAATAGTCGCTTTGATTCATCCTTGCCCTCAGAAAACAGAGTAACTGATGCACCAGTTCAGTAGCTGAGGATCCTTGTTTCATTACGATGGCCACGTTTCCAGCTTGGGACATCAGGCAAAGCGGGGCCCTACTCGCTGCCTGGTCCCCTTTGAGGTGACTGACTCCAGCCTGGTGGTGCTAAGGGGACAATATCATTCTGTTAGTGCCCCTTTCATTTTTTTATCTTTCTCCACTTCCAAAGCAATTTATAAGCGGAAAAGTTCTTGCCCATCTGAAACAAATTACTGGAATACAGAGAAACTTGTAGCTGAGAGGTGCGTGCGGAGAGGCCGTCGAGCAGGTGCTGCGGTGCGTGCTCGCTGCTCGGCCCTCGTGCGGGCACCGCGGCCTGCCCTGCCTCTCGCAGGAAACCAAGGCAGCCTCCGTGTCAAGTGGCACATTTCAACATGCGTCTGTATTGTTGGAAACATCGTGCTCCAGGAAAAGTTTCTAACCTGCCATCTTTGCATCACAGGAGAATGTGACTAGGAGAGCCGGCTTCTGACGTGTTTAAATTGGCAGAGTCCCCTGCTATCAGCGCAATTCCCCCCACTTTTACACCAGATGAAAACAAGGCTGCGGAGAATGAATATTTATGCTGTGCCAGAGAGATTTGAAACCTCCCCCCCCCCTTTTTTTTTTAATGCGAATGAATAAAGAAAGGGTTGGGATATGCTATGTGCTGATGAACCCAAAGCCAAATATGACCTCCCCTCAACCTTTTATGCGTTTAAGTTGAAAAAGGCCATTCTGATACATTCCACTGGAGCTTAAAATGCCTATATTTTAATTCCAAAGGTCAGGCTCTTGTCACAGGGTACTGTATAGCCCAGCTGTCTTCTGCTCACTGCTGTTGCCTGCCTGTGCTTCATGTTGCCCACTTACTGTTTTGCTGGCCAAAGTAAGTGAGAGAAATAATTGAAATGATTTTGAGCTGTGTCACTTCTGATTCTGATTATGTCTCCTGTGCTTAGTGCAGCTTTAGTGACTCCAAACTCATTAAGTCTTAAGGAAATTTTACATTACTGTGTTAACTATACCTTAATTAATGTATTTATCTTAAATTCCACTCAAGCCTTTTTGAAGTTTTCTCTTATCATTATGTCTATCTCTAATATCATTAAATTAAATCACTTTTCCTTCAACCCTTCTGTTTTCTTTTATCTTTTGAGGGTTCTTATACTCTTTTTTTGAGGCCCAAAGTCAAAGGGAATTATTTCCAAGAAAGCTTCACACTTGTTTAAAACGAATCACCACATCTTCAATGCATGTAAACACACCCCACTGGAGAAAAGGGACAGAACCTGGCTCTTTATACCCAAATCTCCCTGAAACTTTGTAGCAGTAGAGCTATGTTGATTTACAGTGTAGATAGTCTAGTCCAAAATAAAAAGGTAGTCAGATGGCTAGTGGGAAAAATGGCTCGTGCAGATAGGGGGTATTCTGTGAAAACCAGTGTAGCTGCAATCGTAGGCACTGGCAGAGGGCTTAGACTTGGATCTTTTGGACTCTTCTCTGTCCATTTCAGTTACTTGCTCATCCAAGAGGGAAAAGAGTGTTCACCTTGCGTTTGTAACTACTGAGTAGGATGGGAAGAACTGTTTATAATGACAATCTGTGCCCTAAATTCTGAGAGTAAATATCACTGAATCAGTTGTGTGTTCAGCCCTTGATGTCTCTGTCTGTGCCTTCTCTGGAAGGGTGTACCTCTTGGTTACTACCTCTGTGCCCAGCCTCAGGAGCTCAAGCAGTTCTTGATGATAGCAAGCAACAGGAACTGACTTTCTGAGCACTTCCTCTCCGTTTTATTTCAGGTCCTTCACAGATGCCTTGGACTTTCTTGCTGGAACAGCGACCCAGCCTACTTCCGCTTCCCCAAAGCTGATAGAAGATGAGGTAAGTGCTGGTTCTCCTTTTTCTTGGTAATGCTGAGGTGGATTTTACCTGGTATTATGGTAGAAACATCACCATAAGTACCAGTTGGAGCTTGGTGGGAAATGGGTGTAGTCTTTGCTCTTGGCATCATGGTTCTGAGCAAAGAGCTCTGCTGTGAAAGTGGGGTTAAGCAATATGAAAGTGAAATGGTGAAAGGCAGAGGGTTTAGAAATGAATTGATGACGTGATCAATTGGAGAAGAAACTGACTTTTTCCAACTTTGTCTTGAGCTGGTCTGAAGGAAGCTACTCTGTGTTTTAATCACATTTAACTGAGAGGAGTTTAACTTTTGTGGTGTTCCTCCCTTCCATAGGAAGGCAAAATACTCCTTGGATTTCCTCGTTATTGTTTGGTAGTGTGTGACATGTTTCCGAATGAGAAGGAGGTAAATTTATAAAAGGGATAGTGGGACATGAAGTTTGCAATACAGGAGGGTGGGAGGTGCAAGGCTGGTCTTGGGCCCCCAGGTCCAGCCCCAGCTCCTGCTGTTCTGCGGCAGAAGGACCTCGCTGCATGCTGGCTGACACAACAGCAGAGCAACACAGGAAGAAAATGCAGCACTGAATCATAGAATCATAGAATGCTTAAGGTTGGAAGGGACCTCTAGAGGTCATCTAGTCCAACCTCCCTGCACATGCAGGGTCACCTAGAGCACATGGCACAGGACTGCATCCAAGCAGGTTTTGAAGATCTCCAGAGAAGGAGACTCCACAACCTCTCTGGGCAGCCTGTTCCAGTGCTCTGTCACCCTCACTGTTAAAAAAAATTTTCCTGAAGTTCATGCAGAACTTTTGGTGCTTCAGTTTGGGCCATTACCTCTAGTTCTGTTGGTGGCCACCAGTGAAAAGAGGCCGATGCCATCCTCTTCACTCCCTCCCTTGAGGTACTTAGAGACACTGATTAGATCCACTCTCAGCCTTCTCTTCTCCAGGCTGAACAGGCCCAGCTCCCTCAGCCTCTCCTCATAGGGCAGATGTTCCAGGCCCCTGATCATCCTTGTAGCCCTGCGCTGGACTCTCTCCAGCAGCTCCACATCCCGCGTGTACTGTGGAGTCCAGAACTGGACACAATTCATGGTCAACTTGTCACCCACCATGATGCCCAGGTCCCTCTCTGCAGAGCTGCTCTCCAGAAGGTCAGAATGAACACAGGTGATTTGTCTGTAGGCAATGGGGCAAACACATTTACAAATAAGGATGAAGATAGAGCTAGGAAGACAGTCACAACTCAGTGTGAGGATGTGGAGGCCTCATTCATAGAATCATAGAATCCTTAAGGTTGGAAGGGACCTCTAGGGATCATCTAGTCCAATCCCCTGTACACGCAGGGTCACCTAGAGCATGGGGCAGAGGGCTGTGTTCAAGCGGGCCTTGGAGATCTCCAGAGATGGAGACTCTCCAGGGAAGTCCGTAGTATTTTGGTGTTAGGAAGTTTTTGTCTTGTCTATTATATTTTTATTCTGCAAATTGCTTTTTCCTCTCCTGCTTTGAAATTACTTGCCACACAGTTGCCATTTGCCCTTCTCACACAGTGTTACATGGGCAGACTCGTGGGCTGTGCCGTAAGTCACAAGTATCCTCATGCAGCCATTGTACAATTAGCTATGGGGTTTGTTGTAAAATATGAATTTAACCAAAGTTTGGACACAGTGGAAAAAGAATCATGAGTGGATGAACAGGCCAGTTTAAAAGCAGAGATGCTGCAGTGTAACCTCGAGGTCTTGTCTGGGCTGGCTAACTCACAGGGCAGCTGGGGGCAAAGAAAAAGAAGGGAGGCCAGAAGCTGTGAAATGGCTGCTGCAGTGCAGAGGACCTGGTGACTTGGGGCTGGCCTAGCGCCTCCTGTGCTAATGCTGTCTATTCTCACAAGCTGTCAGTGTTGGGGGGGATGTGGCTGTGAGGAGAACGAAATGAACAGTTTCTTCCTTCGGCGTTGTGGGAAAGGAGGGGAGAAAAAGCAGCGTCACATGCGGAGGTGCTCGGGCACCGAGATGCATGGGAATCAGCCCTTAGCAGGAAGGGAGGCTGCAGCGCTTGCGCTTGCTCCCCCGCGGGCTGCCTGTCCTTGGCTCCTGGGCCGGGTAAGACTGCAGTGCCCTTTCTCCTGGCCGCCTGGTCCAAGCTTCACATTTCTCATCCTAGCCAGAACAACAACCCAAAGCCAAGCAGCCTACAGGTTTTGGTATCTCCCTACAGCTCCGATAATGTCTGGAGTTCATTTGTAGTGATGCTCAGTGAAGCTTCCTGTAAATGAGATCCAAATTGCGTCCTTTCCTAAATGGCTCATCTCTTTGCAAAAGTTGGGTTTATTACAGGAAGAGTAAGGCTGGATTCTTTAAATCAAAACATCTCGAGTGTAAGAGACAAAGAACAGGGAGAGTTCCAAGGTCTTTTATGAAAGACTCATCTTAAAAGCTGATTTAGCCTTCTGCACAGCAGCAAACGTATCATATACTTCACCCAAAAGCTAGCTGAATGTGTGTTTATGCCTTCATATTTATACTGAGATTTCACAATAGGCTTTTTGAACAAGCTGTGATATTTTATTTGGTTTCCTTGAGCTAAGAGTATTGCAATGTCAGACTCTGTTTTCTTAATTGATTATAACTTTGCCATCCTCATATTGCAAAGCTTATGATGAATGTATAATATGTTGCCCAGTGCCTTTGAAGCTTGGCCCAAAATTTGACTTAGAGTACCTTTTTCATATCTCTGTTTCACACGCAAATACTTTTGCTGTTGCTTCTGATAAATGAATAATTTCCAGCAGCTCAGGACGCTTGAAAAAAAAATCCTGAAGCAGCCAGCATGTCTGAGTGACCCTACAAATAGCAAACCAGTGAGTGCAGCCCAGCATGCATAAGCAACCCCACAATAATAAGCTAGTATGTGTTGTCCAGCAGGTGGGATCAGTCCTATAATTAAATTATTAAATAAGCCATTGACAGTGATGGAAGTAACAGTTTTGAGTAACTTCAGAGTTTTTGTAGTTTTACATGTGCAAGTGCTGTTTTTCTTGAGCAGGTAGCAGTGTTATTTTCCATCAACAGCATCCGGTCTGTTGCTGAGCTTGTTTTTCTGGATCCTGTCCCTTTCTCTGCAGCTCTGCTCCACACTCGCAGCTGGGCCCAGGTGCTCTTCCCTGGCTGCTCAGCTCCACGGAGGCCTCAGCAGCCCCCAGGGGTCCTTTGGGCCAGGTTCAGCGGCCTGGCCCTGATCAGGCCTTGGGTCGGGACACTTGGAAAATGCACTTACGAAGCTCTCAGGTGGGGTCTTTTTAGTTCAGAAATTGTGGAATCTGTTCATAAGGAATAGCCTCAACCCCTGAATGTGATCACTAGACATGAAGAGCTTTAGTTTTGGAAGGAGATAAAGTTAAGCTGTGACTATGAGAGACTCTAAAAATGATGAAAATGTTACTGTTATTTCAAAATGTTATCTCCATATGTTCAGGAAACAGAAAGATGATCAGGTTATGCAATCAGCTTTGCAAAAACATCTGCGTGAGTAGGTAGAGCAAGGTGGAAGCAAAGGGGAGAAGAAAAGCATTTAGGTTCCAAAACGTGCTGCACCACGGTGCTGGGCAGCCCGCAGCTCCGGGCCGCGCTGCTGCTGGCCGGGCTGCGGCGCGCGTGGGCGCTGCGGCGCATAGTGGCGGCCAGCGGGGAGTGCCCGGGTGAGGGGCCAAGATGCCCTTGGCCCCAGGCAAAGGCAGGGCCCGAGCAGAGGTGAACGTGCCCAACTCCATCAGCATCCTGCTCTGCACCAGGAATGGCCTGCCTGGAGCTTGCGCTGTGTTCAGGAGGAAGCTTGGGAAAACAGTCCAGTGGAAATTGTTTTTATCCTCCAAATTTGGCTCTCTTTTATTCTTCTGCATTAGTTCTTTTCATGCTCAGTGCACTGTCATCTGTCCTGTAGCATTTTGAATTTCTTAAATAATCTTTGAGCAGATTTAATTGCGCAACAGTTCATTTCCCCAAGTATTACATTTGGCTAGAGGGCTGCTGTCACTGGGAGTACTGCGCTCCTGAGATTGTGTGCCTCTAACCACCTTTCCTGAAGGACTTCTCCAGCCTCTTTGCTGAGCTACAGTCTCTTGAGAAAATCAGTAAAATGGTTGCTGAGAATTAATATAAAATACTTAGTATCTCTGTAAGCGTCATCTGAATGACTGCGCTCGTCTAGGCCATAAAGGAGCCTGAGCAATAATTGCATGCAATATGGCAATTGCCTTTCGATCGTCCTCTGCTCATATCAAATCTCTAATTTCAGTTGCAGTGAAAATACTCCACCAATCTGTAGATTTCCCTCCCTCCAGCCTGCCTGCACCAAATGTAGTATTCACGTCGCCCTTCCTTGCACTTTGCCCTGTCTGTCTGTCTGTCTCTCACCCTAAAAATAATAGGCAGGACCCATCTAGTCAAATGCAATAAATAAAAAAATACTCTGATATTTTAATACCCTGGAGCTACCCCTTGGCAGCTGAAATGACTAAAATGAAATTTAAAGCACCTCTGATTTACCTGTTGTTTGTGTGACTCAAATACGTATGTTTAATATTGTCTATGGATTGGAAAAAGTTAATTTCAAGCCTTGTTTCTCTTGCTAGCAGCAACAACCTTTTAAACTGAGTATTACTGGTGAACCATATAGAGCTGGTTAAAAAAATGCTTTTCAGTTCCACCATGCAGTTGTTCGGACGACAATTATGGCAGCTGAAGTTTAATCATAGTGTTTGATAGCTCATTTTCTCAATGTCAACACGAGGCACTGTTAAAAAAAATGAATTCTTTCATTTGATAAGCTGGCTCCAGAGCACTGGGCTCATTCAATAGGAAAACCCTTTTCACAGGGCTGCAGCATGCCTGGTTTTTCTTTTTCCCTTTTTTTTTTTTTTCTTCTCTCTCTTTTTTTTATTTTTTTTCCTGAAAGCCACCCAAGAAGAGATTAATCACAAGGGGGAAACTCAGCTTCACCCTCTAGCTGCAGGTCGCAATTTTTATTTGTATGGAATTGGCTTTTGGAAAGCTGAAGGCTGCCTGAGGGCAAGGACCTGATATAAGAAGAACCTGAGAATGAAGCAGCAGGGATTGATTAGCCTACTTCATATCCCACACTCCATAAGCACACTCCAACCGCAATCTAACACACCGCTGAGCTGAATAGACAAGAGAAATTGGATTCCTTCCTAATATTTAACCTTCAAGTCAGCTCTAACAGTTGTTGATATGTTGTTCTACCAGCAAGTAACAGTAGCTTTTTTATTCCAGCACCCACCCACACACAGATATATACAATTTTATAAGTTATGTGCTATATATTTACATATTTTCCATTTTCAATCTGTTTCAGAGTATGGTCTGCCTAATCCATTTCAGTAAAAGTTTCAGGGAAGAACAAACTGACCAAACAATTATGCATAAAATTGTAGTGACGGAAGGGAGGAAAAGAGAAATAAAAAGTAAAAAAGCTGCATTGTCTCTTTCATGCCTTTCAAGGTCTTTTTCACACAGCCGTTTTTCTTTTGCTCGTAATTTTCCCACTTCATTAATTGTAGGAACTGCCTGCATTATATCCAGCGATACGGATGCTGCTGGCACCTGCGTGGCAGAGGTTTTATTTTAGGTTTGTGTATGTGTACTGGGGGTGCCTCCTTGGGAAGGTGCTCCTTTTCGCAGAGGTTCCTAAGCCCAGAGGAGGTTGTGGTTTCGGAAACTCGGCCACGGGGCAGGGGCCGGGGAGCGCAGCCGAGCGGAGGGCGCCCATGGGTGCAGGAGAGGGAGCGGTGGCTCCTGCAGCTGGGCCAGCAGCCGCCCGCCCAGGTGGCCCCAGCGAGGGGCTCCCTTCTGCCCGGGTGCCACGGCCTCCCTCTCCTCTGCTGCTGCAGCCCTTGGTCTTTGCTCCCTGCCGGGACTTTGCTCCCTGCAGACGCAGCGGTGAGGATTAATTGTGCTGCCTCCCCAGCCCACATCCTCTCTGGCCGGCTGAGCTCCTCTAGTGTGGGGCAGTGCCGTTTCAACCTGCAGTGACAACAGGTTGCTTTAATATATACCATCTATTGGGAGAGTATGCTGCTGCTACAGCTACTGCTGCAAGCAAAGTGAAATTCTCGTGTAAACATCTTTAAATATTTTTATGACCCATCAGATTCAGCTTTATAAGTCAATATATGAGTGAATACACAAAGTTTCCCTCTTTGTTTGCATATCCTGCCTCTTCTGAGTTCTAAATGTTCATGCTATATGGACAAAATCCAATTCTACATCTGTTTATGTTGTATGTGGGCAGCACCATCTCCAATTTCTTTTTTTTTTTTTTGTGCCTAGTTGAGCTCAGAAGCTTTATGAAAAGCAATTTGCAAGACCCAAGGTTGCTTCCCTGCACCTTGAATCGGAATGTGCACTATTCCATTGCACATGTAACCTGGGAATCCTCTGCACCACGGTCATTTCATGTCCTAATAGGATAGCAAAAAAACTAAACTGACCGTCTCTTAACCAGGAGACTCCTGAAATGGTGCTCCCGAGGGTGCCTGGCCAGGACGTAGTTGTACCCTTCATCCTACACCTCTCGGCACAAAGCCGGGTGGCTTCCAGACTGTGCATCCGGTGGTTCTTGTACACTGAATGAAGCCACGTCCTGGAGAAAACAACAAGAAAACAGTACCCCGGTAAGGTCTGGTGATGAACACAGCTTGTCCTTAATGAATCTGTTAGTTCTCCAGTAGCTTCTCAGGGAATCCAGGGTCAACCCTGTAAGTCGCTGGCAGCACAGCGTTTCCTAGAGCACAAACTCCAGCATCACCCAGACAAAATCTGTGGATCTCTTCTATCCCCAGAGTCTTGTTTGTCTACAGATGTTTTAGTATAAACTTTACCCTGATTCTTTTTATCCTTGGTAAGGACATAATGGAGCTATTAGACAAGGCCAGACCTTGTTTGCTAATTTGATTATTTCTGTTGCTGATTAGAGAAGGGAAATAGTGCAGGAAAGAGAACTTGCTCTTTATTTTAGTATACTTGGGTGACACAACATTTGACAACTGACAGAGCACTGCAGCTTTCGTGTTGGAAAAGATACTCGGCAGCCTTGGAAAAAAAAATGTGGGAACAAGCTGATTGTGATCAAGATGTTTGAAAAATGATCATGTTTCATTTTGATAAGGTCGAAGTGCTTTCATGGGATATAAAGGCTGCAGTTGAAAGGAAGCATTGGGACTATATCCGAAAAAGTTACTTTGATGCAGTCAGTCAGGTCTTTCTATTTGTTGGAATTTTTGCTTCACAAAAAAAAATCTGACTTTCTGTTCTGATTTGGGACTTTCTTAAAGAATTAAAGCTATGGCCTTTGATCTGCTGCAATAATATGGGTCAGGATTCATGGAGCCACTGATGGCAGTAAGCAAAAGAATTCCCTTTCCCTTACAGTGGGAAAAAGGGATTTTACTGTTGGGTTGTTTTTTTTAAATGCGCTCGCTCTATGTGTGTGTGTGTGCATACATATACATTTTATATGTTACTGTGTCTCTGACTGGATTCTGCACACTCCCAGCAATCTGCTGCTGCTAATGACTCCCTGGGCTGTGAGAGTGATACCAGCCAGCTAATTTGGGATTTTTCCCCTGTGAGCACGCATACATGATAGCAAGTACCTAAGTCTGCTTGTTTCACAAAGCCATTTTATTAAGCTGAAATATAAATATATATTTGTGTGATGATCCCAGCATATTTCAGTATACTTACAACTGGGACAGTTGGAGCGCTACATGGGGGCAACAGAAGTTGAATCGCTTTTAAATGTCTTCAGAGGCAGTATTTTAAAGATCTCCTCTTTGTAATGCCTATTATTATTAAGGTGTTGGTTGCAAATTTTGTAACTAGTGGTCTCCCTTGTTATTTCTAACAACTTAATAAATACTGTGACAAATGTGAATAGCGTATCAGTTCCCAAGTTTCAAGTTGATTTTAAAAGGGAACAAAAGCCCTCCCTGAAATGTATCTCCCACTAGTATAGCTGCTGGGAAACCTTGCTCAGGGCAGTGGCTTACGCCTAAGAGCTTAGAGCCCAAATGGGCGAGAAGTATTTCTATCTTCCTTTTTACGAAGGAGAAACTGAGGCAAATGAGTCATGAAATGCCCTGTCCAGGTTACATGGAGATTGTGTAATAGAGCCAGAAAATTATTTTGTGACAGAGCTGAGGAGGAAAGGGTCCCACAGGGAAGGAGCCTTTCCCTATGGCCTCTTTTGGCGGGCAGGAGTGCCAAGTCTTAGATGCTGTGGTGGAAGTGCGGGGCTCAGCTGGAATAAGCCTTACATGGGGCAATGATCAGTGGCGGCCAATCCAGTCTGCTCCCAGGCCCCGATGCTGCCCCCGTAGTGTGGCCGAGCTCTGGTGGACCCAGGTGACAGTTCGACCAGAGCAGCCTTTCTCTGATGGTAGTAAAATGCTATTAGGTGTCATAGTCATTTGGAGAACTTTAATTTGTGATTTTGCAAAAAGTGCTACTCTGTTGTAGGTGTGAAACTAACTTGAGAGGATTTGAGTGTCAGTAAAGCCACTTCTGTGGCAAATCCATAACTATGAAGAGAAATAGAAATAGGAAATAACGAAGAGCTTTTTGTGTAAAGCTGGAGATTTCTGCAGGTGTGTTGCTAAGAGCATGTTTACTAGACATGATGACTTTCTGAGCTGTTTATTCAGTCACAGTGTCATCTCGGCCCTCCCTGTCGTCAGCTCTTCGGCAGTCATTGGTACTTCACATCATGTTTAATCAAACCAGATATATAGTTATTCACCCTGGCCCAAAAGGAAAGTTTTATGTCATCTGTATTGATTTGCTGTTGACCATTGGGTTATGCCAAATTCCAGAATCGACAAATGACCAGGATATCACCTTCAACAACAACAAAAAAATCGTTTTATTTTAGTTCAGTCAAAAATCTGTCATTCATGACGGATCAAATCATGTGTCCTGCTGTCTGGCACTGTAACTGTAAAATACAACCTTTTCACTACCAACCTCACCAAGTAACACAACTTGCTGACATTTTGACTCGCTGACAGTTTGCCTGGCCCCATTTCTTTGCACCTCTCTCCTATAAAACTACTTCATTTTTTCCCCCAGTTTCTCAGTGTCCAGTCACTCTACCCATACTCTGATCACTGGTAAAATCTCCAAGTGACCTATGAAGCATTACAGGGCGAATATGTTATCAGACATAGGTATTAGACAGTGTTCCCTGTATGTTACACTTAAAAGCGTAACTCCATTCTCCTTAGAGGCCTTTGGAAGCTATGCTGAATAGTGACTACATTACATTACACTATAATTGCATATCTGCACATTGAAGAAAATGCTGTTTCTATTGTAAAACTGTTTTCAGGCACTCTATGTCTTTTTTATTTTCCTTTTTGTTTTTTACCCCTAGGAAGTTAGAAGATCAGAATACTTACATTAACTCTGTTGTTCTAAATGTCTGTGTGGTTAATTTTTATGTTGATATATTGATTTGTAAGGCAGAAAGAAAATTCCTTGGTTGGGAAGCATCCACCAGTTGACTAGGCTTTATCTGTCCCCATCCAGTGCCTGCAGCAGCATATTATTTGCGCTGCAGTCAACTTATGGGTGCAAATGATCACATCTGCATCTTGATTTATTCCTTACTAGCTGGAAATATGCAGTGTCAAGTATTCAGTGAATGTTGCTAGGTCCTAATGAGGATTTGGTGCAACATGATTCTCTCTGCCTTCAGTCTTGTAGAAAAGTTTTTCTGCATGTCTGTCTTCTCAAATCAAGAAAGATGTAGTGTGCTAGTGTATATATATATTATAGCATTTTTTACTTCCAATAAATTTTTAGGCTATGCTAAAGCAGAAAAGGAGAACTGTGCAGTTCAGTTCTACCACTAACACCTTTGTGATGTTATTAAGAAATAGAAGGAGATGCCTGGGTGATCATTCCTGATCAGTGACTAACTTCTGAATTTGTCTGAGCCTCATGTCAGGGCATGGGAAGAGGAATTCTTAAGACCTTTTAACCAGGTCAGTAAAAATAAAGGGTCAGTAGCAGATTTTAGACTCCAGAAGGCTACTTTGAATGACTCAACACAGAGCAGCACCCACTTTTAAATGATTTTCTAGTGTAGTGTTAGCAGAACATACTGTTTTCTTCCCTAAAGCCTTTCTTTTCTCACCTTGCATATGCTGCAGAGGAAGCAAATAGCACGGTTTTTAGGGTGCTGAAAGGCTCTCTCTAGTTTGCTAGCAGCCTTGGTAGTCTTCATGGGTAACGGGTTTTTTGTCATGTCAAAGCATCTGTTACTGACCAAATTCTTCTCTTATCCATGCATTTGTCAGTCCAGGTGTTTCAGAACTGATCCTGCTGCTTGCTTAAAAGTGAGGTGCTGGGGGGTGCAGTTGGTGTTACACGAAAGCATCCACCCTGTTGCTGAGTTAAGTCAGATTGTCATGATTTGCAATTCTGATAAGTTGCTGTCCCTCATACTAGAACATGGAAATAGTTCTGTAAAGTTAGTAATCCTAGTGCTTATGCAGTGTTACGCAGTAATACTCCTGACCAGCCTAAGCAGGGAGATTTGGTTATTATATAGAAGAGCTATAATAAGAAATACGACTGCAAAAGCAAAGCAGTCAGTTGAAATTGGTCTATAATTAAATGCTTAGAAAATTCTGTGCTTAGCTCATTTTAAAATCAAGTGCTTCTTTGTAGCAATTTCCTTTCTTTAATTACAATTTCCTGTCTAGTTTGACATTTACAATGCAATCTTGGGGGACATGTTTGTGATTTATTATTCTTGCTCCTATCAGGATATCACTCGGCAGAAATGAGTTTATAAAATAAGAGCTCAAATTATTATGGCCTTTGACCAATAAAGCAGGCTCATAATTTCAGGCCCAAGAAAAGATTAACATTTTTGACAATCAAATGCAGAATTACCAGTAGGGGACAATTTTGAAAACTATTTCAATTTTCTGAAACATTGTACATTTTTAATAAGAAGTATATAACTGGTTATATATTGGAGCACAGGCTTAAGAGTAGAGAGAGCAACAGTGAATTGTAAAGCAAACTTGAAAGGAAGACTTTAACATCTAACATTGTTTAGCTTCCTCTGAATGAAATTGAAACTGCTAAATCAACATTACTTGAAAATTACCTAATGGAAGAGATATAAAAGCTGAGATAAGTTCAGAGCAGCGTGTTCTCCTTTTGCTTTCGCATTTCTGACTATAGGCTAATGCAGGCAAAGGAGCTGGGGGAAATGTTTCAGTTCAGTGAGATTTGAATAAAACAAACAAATGTTATATCTAATTATTATTTATCTATTGGGGGAGAGTCTCATTTAGAGAAACTAAGCCCCTGCTAAGCTGCATATTACACAACCTATTCTGCCACTGCACGTTTTTCCAGTGTCTGTCCGAGTTCACGATTCAGGAAAATGACGTCGGTCCAAAGAGCATCTCTGTCCGATGAATTCTCCATTATGTGCACTTGGAAGCTCAGTGGGAGCTTGCTTGTAACACAGAAGAGGCCTCCTGCCTTGTGTTTTGGAAAGAGCGAGCTCTTAAAATCTCTATCCAAACTAGTAGGTGTGTTTTTAGTGTTAATTTGATGTAATGTCAAAATGGATGGCCTATAAAATTGAACGAGAGAGAAGTGCTGTTGGCAAGGAAGAGAATCTCTGTCTTCAGAGATCTTTATAACAGCTCGTGTACACATTGCTGGGAAGTGCAAATGCTTCGCACCTCTAAAAGTCAGGCTGCTTTTATTTAGATGCCAGCATGGAGAGTAAAGTGCCTATTTTTAAGTAATGTGACTTAAAATCTTTTCTTTAAAGAATCTGTCCTTCCTCCCGCCCAAGGGGATGAGAAGACTTGGTATTAGCTACTTCCCTTCCCACAGGCAGAACATGAGAAGCAAAACTTCCAAAGAGCTGCCCGCGCCCGTGGGGACAGCAGCCCTCCAAGGGACAGGAGCAGTGCGTTCAAGGGTCTGAGTCATGTCCGGAGTCTTGCTGGAAAGAGGAGGAGGAGAGGAAAGTGGAGCAAGTGGTGAGTTGTAGACCAACATACCTTCCTCATCAAATATCAAAACAGATTGGAGTTTGATTTTGTTTGACTTTTGACTATGACTGTAAATGGTGAGTGCAGAGCCCTTCCCTGTAACTTCTTCCATTGCTTAATTATTCTTCTGACAGTGTTACCTTTGCATGGAGAAGTGTCTGTTAACCTGCCATCTCCACAACTTGATCTTCAGATAGAAAATAGTCAGAAAACCATTATTATCTCATCTAGAAATGTATTTTGAAGTGAAAGTGTTTTCTAGCTATGAAAAGACTTTATGAAATCGCAAAATTACAGAGTTTACACAGGAACTGCACATACCAGTACAAATCCACCAAAAGTTCCCATCAGCATCAAACTCACATTAGAAAAGGTCATGCTCTGTCCCCTTTCCTTAGAGGCTAGGAGGCGCTGGCAAGTCGCTCCAAGGGCTTTGAACTGAAAGCTTTCCTAAACTTTCCTGACCTCCTAGGGAAGTTTTCCCTCATGATTCAAATCCAGTTCAGAAATCTCCACGGTGCTCCAATTTGGCTTGAATTCCTAAATTGAAAGGACTATGTTGCTTTCCCCAAACTTCTACCTTTTTGTTGAGGATCGTGGTGGACTCTCAAATTCTGAACCGACTGAGCTCCCATACAAGGAGAAAAACACATGAGATGAGGCTCCTCAGCTGATGCGAATCAGCAGAGCTCCACTAGTGAAGTGAAATTACACCACTTTATACATGCTGATTACTTGGCCCTTAGCATAACAAGATTTTCCCAGAGCTGTGTTTTGACTGCTAAATTTTTCAATCCACATATGGATTTTATATATACATGTGTGTGCGCCTCTGTGTGTGTGTGTGTATTTTACTTGTGCACAGATGTTTTAGTCCCTAAACAGACACAGTCATTTGGGTGCAGGCAGAATTCCTCCGAGGTAACGTTACTTGTGTAAAGGTCATAGCAATTACGGTTGTAGCCGCAGCCAGTGACAGATAGAGGAGCGTAGCTTTGCTCGGGAGAAAGAGGAAAACCATTTTGTTGAATGATAATTCCCACTTGACATCATCACTGTAACAAGCCTGCCATGGATGTATGGGTAATAATTCAGTTGGCCTGAGCCACAACCGGTAATTCTGTGGTCATTGCCAACTCTTCTATTTGACTTCACTGCAGTTGTAGATTGCCTGATAGACTGAATTAATAAATATCTGCGGGCTTCTCTTCCATTCCTACCAATTACCTCTTATCTAGCATCTACAGTTTCTGCTGTGGAAAAAGAAATGGTACAAATATCTCAAGGTATTGATTCCTTTTTGGTATCAATGTTCCCTTGTCTGTGGAGAACAAATGTAAAAACAGTCTGGTGGGAAAACAGGTTTTCTGCTCTTGTTTTAACCTTAGCCTGTAATGCCTTTAGCAACTGTGATATGGTGGGAGAACAAGATTTTCAACACGAAGTACTTTAAAATCCTCTTCTAAATTCTCTATTTAGACACTTATTTGTGAGTGGCCTCATTTCCAAGAATACTGAGTTAAGTAGCACCTCTCACTGGTTTCACCAGAACCTTTGGTATTAGACCTGCTCTTCCAAGTAGAGCTTTATAAACTCGTATGAACATCTGCTTTGTGATCTGAAGAAATTGGAGTTTGTGTTCTTAAAGTGGAACCAGTCACTAAGTGGAACCAGTAGAAGAAGCATCTACTAATTTTAATACCTGAAATAACGAACTGTTACACTCAGGAACTTTTGGATATGACCTCAGACATTGAGATGGTCCTTTTTCCCCCTGCATAACACATGAAGCATATCTCATCTTGTTCTCCTTGAAATCAACAGGAGTCCTGCCAGTAAGCCAACAGTAAGCACACAGTTTTTGTAATGTATTTCTTATTTCTAGTACAACCCAGCACTGTCTTTGGTGTTTTCTGGATAAGCAATAAGCTCAAGAGGGAACCTGGTTGCAATCCCCAACATGTTCTCCATGGAAGTAATTCCACAGCTTCTGATTTACACCATTTTAGAGTTCAGAATTAGGTCTGGACTTCCAGCTCCTGCCTGGTGGCTGTTGGCCAGTGAGCAAATGCAGAGAAGGGGTTGGTGTGCAGCTACCAGCAGCACGGTTGGCCTGAGAAGTTTAGCACATGTTTTGCTGTTTCCATAATGTTTGTTTGGATTTCACATACTGCCTCAGCAAAATTGTCTGCACATTTTTGAAAACGTAGTCCAGTGGCCTCCTGTTTTATTTCCTGGACTATGTATGGTTTTGCATGCCAAAAATAACTCCAAGAGACACGTTACATTCAAGCTGGGATTATCCATGTAAAGTAATAGTAGTATTCTCATGTACAAAGAATGAGCAAACTGCCAATTGTAATATGTTCAAAGGGTCAACAGAAATCTATAAGTGGTCAAGAAACAAGACAAACATTGGCCACCAGTCTGATGGGAAAAGCAGCATCCATTAAGTCCATTAAATTTAACATTGAAATCAATGTTTAAACCACAAGAAGTAATTAGTGTAATTCATATTACAGACCTTTGGATTTTTGAAACCAAGTTTAATTATATTGAAAAATGACAGCTTCATTTTCCCTCTCCGGGTAGGTTACTGCTGTGTTCCTGATATTTTTATTAGGGCCGGGTGCCGATATCAGGTTTTTAATGACATTAAGCAAAGTAGCATTTCAGCCATTTGAGGAACCATAAATCACTTTAGATTCTTTTTGAATGGAGACAACACAGATCAAGTGGCTTTTAAATCATTTTCCTTTAACATTTCATATTGTGAAGTAGAGCTGTTCACTTGAAACAGCAACCTTCAAAAAAAAAGAGTTGTACAATGATATTTGGATTCCCTGGCTCCCTTTCTGTGCATCAATGGACAATTCATGAGCTACTGCTAAGCGC
Organism: Tinamus guttatus; assembly: GCF_000705375.1. The sequence continues at coordinate 28,462 of NW_010578756.1, forward strand.
TGGAAAGGTATCTCTATATTACTTTGCCAATACAAACGACATACAACTTTTACAAGGTCTTTCATTAGCAGTCTCAGATTTGAAGGAAGATCAAGTGATAATACATCTTCTGAACGTAAAACCTTTTGTGTTATAGACGGTGTTGACAAGAATAGTAAATGGGGCTGTGAGAATGTAAACACAAAGTGTTAATTTTCAGAGCGTTTTTCTTGCTAGCTTGGAAAAAGGCAAAATGTTAGTCTTAATTCTATCTTTTCAGTGTGTTTCCACACTCTTCACCTGTTTTTCTTTTCTTTTGAACCGCATTCCTTTGCTGCTTCTGTTTAATTGGACATCCTTTCTTTATTCTGGCAAAGCTATTGGTAAAGCTTCTGGAAAAAAAGTGTTGGTTTCTCCTTCAATTTCCATTAATATAAAAATACTATGTAGTTAAGCAGATAAATGATGTTAAAGTTAGTACCTCTTACACTGAGACTGTCCTTGGTTCGACCATGTGTTTGAGGTGGAGGATGGCCTCCTTATCCTTAAGCACGTGAAGAGAAATAGGACTGTAAGTGTTCAGCCTCAGCCTCGAGTATCCCGAAACTATAAGGCTGTCCTGGTTCTGCTTCTGCGTGTCTCTGCTGAGCAACCCAGAGTGTTTCAGTATCAGGACTGGATGACTAAAGTTTGTGTAGGAAACCAGCTTAGGGTGGATAATTATCAGAGCTCGACTTGGTGGAGGAGGATGTGTATGGTAATTCATTTAAATTGAAAACAAAAAGAAAAATTACAAAGCGATGAGTTTATATCTTTAAATTACTTGAAAATATGATATTAAACCCCCACTTCCTCCCTCAATTAGAAAAAAAAATCAAGAGATACAATCAAAATATGTGATCCTCCTCATGGACACAGTGAGGCTTTGGATCTCACTGTTCTTGTCTGTCTGTAGAGACTTGGAGTGTTTCCCATCTCTGCCATGGTCATATATACAGGTTCGTCTTTACTGCGGTGCAGATCAAGGGTTTGGTGGAGTAGTGAGGCCCTAGAGAGTACTGTGGTGAAGTAATGAGACCCTAAGCATACTCTGTAAGGACTTTGAAAGCAAAATTTGAATCCTTCAGGTAAAAAATAGGGAAATATAATAGGTACTACTGAAAAGAGCGGTGATGGGAGATGAGCTGGAATCGTGCTACGCTTGACATTCAAAAGGCCAGAACTTGGTGTGGGAGATGCCTAGTGCCTAGTGGAAAGACTCAAAGCAAGGGGAAGGCACGTGGTATGGTTTCAATGATGGGACTCTTCTGCCGTCTTGTTGCATGAAAATCTGGTATAAACTGGTAGAGAAGAAAGTCCATTAGCCAGGACTGAACATTTTTGAGCAGCTTTGAGATGACAACTGCCTTTTACGAAAATGGCAATTTTCTGTGCCATTTGGGAGTGCTTTGCTGACTGGAAATGGTTTATGCCAGGTCCATGATCCCTTTACAGGGTATGGAAAAAGGTCTGTATGTGAGGAGAAAGAGGAAGAGAGAAGATTCCAAACCTGGAGAGATTCCCAGCATAGGCTACACTTCGGGCATGTTGATACTGTGCTTCATGGGTAGATGTATGCTCATCCTGCCCATGCTCTTCACTGAAAAGAAAATCCTTCTCAGTAGGGTTCATTAACTTGGGCTTGGTGCCAGTGCGATCACATGGCTTCTTGTAACTTGGAGCGTGGGCAGAGCTTGCTCATGGCTGTTTGCAATATGTGGTGTAAACATACCCAAAGAGTAAGAGCAGGTGGTAGCAGAGGAGGTGCATGGAAAGGAAGGCTTGGAATAAAAGATGTTAAGCTCCCCTTGGGATATGATGAGCCAAACTCATCACTGGTGTAATGCTCTAAAGTCAGTATGGTTACAATAATAAAATTAGTCAAAGGAATCATATCCTTCCCTGGCACTCCGTGCAATGCCTTTGATCCCAGGAGGTATATGTCATGGCAACATCTTGCTTGTTGAACTCACGTCATGGTGCCTCCAGGGCAAAACTTTGGAAAAAAACCCACACAGCCACACAGGGAAGTTCAGATCTAAGGTTTAAACGGACATTTCTGCCTGAAATCTGTCAGAGAGTTTCCCTTTCCTCCTGCATATTTACCCCGAATGGTAACAGTATAATGAAACCTTTGGCCACACGTTCAATGCTTAAATGGGATTAATTACTTTTTGTTTGGCTAGCACAAATAATTGCACATGAAGAGTTTATGCAAGAGCAGAGGGGTTTATTTTGTCTTGGCAATGGTTTTGTCTGAAGCAATAGAAGAATCTGAAGTAACGTGAATATTGTATTTAGTTTTCTCCCTCCACAGAAGAAGAGCCAGTGTTTCACTTGGCATTCACCACTTATTAAAGTGCTCTTTTGCATTGCTTCCCAGCTTCAGTCCTGGAACTCCTGAGCAGGCCAAAAACAACCCCGCTCACTTCACTCCATCTTCCTAAAAAAGAAAACAGACCAGAAATACAAACCTGATATTCCCCAGAATGAGGCACATTCTTCTCTCTCTTTCTTTTCCATTATTTAACAAATGCAGTTAGAAGTTATATTGGTTACACCAGATCCTTAGTTCATTTAAACTGACCTAGCTTGAGTGAGTTCATTGAAGATGTCTCAGATTACAGCATTTGAGAATCTGCCCCTTATTATTAAGGGGTTTAAATAATACAGAATCAGCAAGGCTTTGGGACCGTGCTCTATCTCACCAGTTGAGATTAGTGCCCTGGAAGACCAAAACACGACTGTCCCAGGTGATAAGCTGCAAGGAATGGGTATCTGGGGGCTTCTCTGCTAAGAAGCTGCAGCTCAGCTGCAGCTGGAGGAAAAGCAGGCAAAATTCCTGGCCTTCCATGGAGCCGCGTGGCTGGGAATGGGCCGAGGCAGCTGAGGAGGGAGTTACCTGCAGCAGCTGCGCTAGGTGCAGTCTCTAGACAGCCGAAGGAGCCGGGGACCTGGAAAGAGCTGGTGTCAGGGGCTGCAGCGGCCGAGGGCAAGAGCTGGGGAGAGTGTGCGGGACCGTACAGCAGACCTACGGCAGAGGTGTTTAAGAAAGCAGGATTTGCACCAGTTTTGCTGTTCAGCAGCAACTCGGTGCTGAGGAAGCTCAAGGCCGCATGTATGTTTTGTCCCACATAAATTTTAAAAAGATTTTTATTATTATTTTCATTTCTATTTCATTATTTATAAACTCTCTGCTTACTAGGCAACTCAGGCAAGTTACTGGGCTCTAAAAAAGCACTGGGATGCAACAGAACAAGTAATTTGCAAGTAATATATCAGGCAAAAGTAGTCACTTTTTTGCTCTTGAAATTTCTCTGAGCAGATCAGAATTTTCTTCTGTGTTGGCTTTTTGTTCAACAGTATTTTTAAAAGTCATTTCATTTTTTTTTCAACTTCACTGGGAAGCAATTGGATGCAAATAGCCTCTGCTCAGTATTCATGATTTGAGCTGCGTGGCCTCGCTGCGATTGGTCAGGTGAATTACATGTTTGGATGAGCAAGAAAGCAAGCACATCTGGCGCAGATATCACCTCTGAATTTCAAATGCTTTTCCGCTAACACCCACCACATATGAGACTCTGAAATGCACTTTGCACAGTTTATTATTATTCTAATTTGTATTAGAGTTGTGCAGAATGATCCCAGACAAGCGAGGGCCCTGTATACTTAATTAAGGTATACGCACCTAATGAGATGCGATCCTTCCCCTTTAGACTTTATAGCTGAGGTAGGTAAGAGAGAAAGAGGAAATGGAGGCATAAAGGGGTAAAAGGACTTGGTCAAGGTCACATCTGTGTTAGCAAAACTTGATCACTTGAATGTTCATGGAAAGCAAATATGAAAGGAGAGCAATCAGCCAAAGTAAATTCACTTTAAAACCTGAATGAATATAATCAATAGTATTCACCCACTGTGTCCCACATGCCTGAATCAATTTGATAACAAACAGTTTGTTCACTTTTTTCAGTTATTTGTAAAGAAGTGGCTTGATTGCCAGTGTGCCTAATTCCAGGCATATGCCAATTCCCTAATGGTAATGGAGCTGCACTACCGCATGCCAAGACTGATGCAAATAGTCGGCTCTTTCCTCTTAGATTTTTCCCAGAAGATTTGCAGTCAGATCTCTCTCTGGCTATCAGACAAACATGTGCTGCTCCGCGGAGCCGCCTGCCATGCAGTGGAAACACGTAGCAGAAACCCGATTCCCGAGCGCTGCTGCGGCCTGGGGGAGCGTGTTGAACCTCTCACTGCCCCAGTTCCTTGGCTGTCCCGGGGCGGCCGCAGGTGCTGCAGCCGTGTGCTGCCCACTGCCGCGCTCGGCCCCGTGGCCTCGCTAGCCCATCGCCCACCGAAACTTTCTGTGGGAGCTGTGGGCCTTGCGCTCTGCGCCTGCCGGCCCGGCGCTGGGCACACAGTCTGGTTTGTCATGTGCTTTTACTTCCGGGTTAACAACTGCTGTATATCTTCTAATTTGTTTCTTCATTTCCTACTAGAGAGTGTGTTTATATGTGAGAGAGTGAGTTCTCCTTTCAGCTTAGCTGAATTTTTCTAAATACTCAGATTTTAGCTGCTTTGTCTTAAAAAATAGCAAGGAATTTGAACGTCTTTATTAGTAGTGAGGGTAACAGATCCCCTCAGGTTCTCTGTCTTGAATGAAGTACATCAGTTGAGTGTTACTAAAACCTCCAGAGAATGTGGTACTGTGAGTTCATCCTAGGGGATCATTTGGCCCCAAAACATTAGGCATCAGATATTACCTGTGCTGTTAGTGTCCCTGTCCGCAAAAGAGCTGTTAATTTAGGTCTTTGCAAATTCATATTCCTTTGCCCATTCTGCCAGATTTACATCAATCCTATAGTGTTGCTTTTCCCTGCCCTGTGAAAATGGAGTCACCATGCCAGTAACTTGTGGAAAATAAAAACACATGCATTTACTCTCTTGGGTGGCCTGCTTGGGTAAATAGTTATGTGGAGCAGAAAGCAAACTGAATCCTGTGGGCATAGGATAATGCCCTTGCTGAAAGGGATGTCTTTTGGTGCTGAACCCCCTGGGGAAGAGTAAGAAATAGACTCTTAGTTGAACCCTGAAGTCTGTGCTGTGTGATTGACTTCCATGTATGTCTTTATTAATTGAAAGTTGAACTTTCAATTGGTTACACTGGTTGACAACTGGTTTTTCCCATGTTCTGTCTTTGTCCAGCCAGGTACAGGCCATGAATAACACATTCCTTGCTTTGTTCATGTTTGTAATTACCACTGCTATTACCAGTTCCTATCAGAAACCATAGAACTACATTTTGAATAATTACCTCATAATTAAAGAAAGCAGTATATTAAATAGTGTCACCATAAGTATCTTCCCTGTTAAACATGCCATGTCCATAAAATATTAAGGGGATCAATCTATTGAAGATACACACACGTGAAAGTGTTTTTGTAGGTCACAGGAATTTATAAGAGAACTTACTGCATTTTAAAGAGCTCTGAACTGTGTGTCCATGCTATACCCCTGTGAATATGGCAAAATTAAGCTCACCACGTTACTGGTGCACAGCCGAATCTTTACATGAAAGAGTGAAACTTAGTGTTAAATAATGCCTGAAAGCAAATATAAAGCACCTTGTCTCCTTCAAATGGCGTCCTCTGGGGAAATGCACAAAAATCAATATATTATAGTAGCTCATGACCTCATATAAGTCAATCAAGACAACAAAATTTCAGTCACATTTATTTCTGTGCCTGCTGAGTTGCCTTTTCAGTTCTCTCTGAATGTCAGCTGTAAGTTTGTTTTTCCTTGGGACTGTAGTTTTTCTGCCTTTTTCTGGCTGGCTTGTGCTGGTTTTTCACAGGACGGGGCTGCCTCCTTCCTCCAGAAGGCAGCTTAGCTGGTGCTCTGTTGGCGGGCGCCGCGCCGGGGCTGCGTCTGTGCGAACGGCTCCCTGCTCTGGCCTCCGCGGTGCGTCCCGCTCTCGCCATGTGGGCCAAGCAGCGATCCTTATTTGCTTGTGGCTTCAGCACGGGAGCAGATAAATCAGCACAGACATGCTCCATCTGCCTGATCCCTGGTCTCACTTCTGCCCTTTGATATAGTGCAATAGTTCAAGTTTATAGCTTTTTGGATTAAAAAAAAATCTCTTATGTTGTTGACAAGAGAAAATGTCCATAAACAGCGTTATTGAGAGTTATTACTGCTGTATCGCTCAAGACCGAGGCTCATTGTGCTAAGTGCTGTGCAAATGTATTTAAGAGGGCTTCCCTGCCATAAACAGCAACATTTTTGATAGACATAAGTAAAAGGTATTGTTATTCCTATGACCCTCTTGGCCACATTTCACATCTTGAATAGCACATGATCATTCAGGCCTTAGCAGTGGTCAGAAGAAACCAACTTGAAACACACGTGCATTTTGGTCATGTGGGTTTTTTTTCTTCTATGTATTTTGTCTCTATCTCATTCAGAACTTTGGTATCTTTATTATAGTGGCAATATATCATATTTCTCACTGTATTTGGAAAAAGTATCTGCCTGAAGAAAACAGTGAACAAATGTAAATAGATCAAAACCAAACATTGAGGCTGTCTCAAAAAATGTCTCAATATTTTTAAATGAATCATTTGGATATAGAGGTTTTGATTTTTGAGAGTGCAAGGTGAGGTTAATCGGCAAAGGAGTTATGTAGAAGGCCTTGTAGATATACTGGGAGTCAGGAGATGCCCATAATTGTGTTCTAGTTAGAAAACCAAGTTATTTACCCTTTCTAGTCTAAGTGATAGCAAGTGCCCCTCACCAGTGCATAGGAATTTGAAGGCCCTGTAAACATTCTAGAAAAATGGTGCTGTGAAGACCCTAAAGAGCAGATGTGCTTTTTCCCCTGGCTTTTTCGCTGGAACACGTTCTCTCCCCTTCCTTTCTTATATGACCCCTCTGTTATGTACGACATGTTAGTTCTGCTTTTTCGTTTTGTCAGAAGCATTACCTATGACTTGATCTATTTATGGTCCAGAGCTCCTATTCAGCAATGCTGCAGCTTATCCAATTATTTTATTGTGTTTATACGTCTTTTCCCTTTAATGAACTCCTATCTCATACCGGCCTCCATATTTTCTTTGACGCATCCTCTTAAAAAAGGAGAATTTATAACCAAGGCAGCATTGATCTGGGGAATGAGTACGGAGTTAGTGGGGTGCTAGTTTGTGCACAGGACTCTCCTTGCCCTTTGCAGAAAGAATCTGTCACATTTGCTCAAATTTAATCAGATTTTAATGGCCTTATCTCTTAGTTGCTCAGGTTTACTTCCTGAGAGCTAACTCACAGTAAGGTGTCAGTACTGTGTGGTTAGGCACAACTTCAGAATGACTGGATTTGTTTCTTGCCTTTTTTTGATGGACTGGATGATGAAACTGCCCTTCAGGAATGTCCGAGTTTAGAATTTGGAGCCTGAATGAGAATCCTGGCTCTGCAGCTGACTCTTGGAGCTCCCGGGGTGAATCAATTGCTCCAGCTCTGTCTGAGCTCCCTTGCTGCCAGAATGATGCAATATTATGTGCCTAATGTAGGTGTTGAGAGAATAAATGACAGGATGTCTGTGGAGCATGCAGATCCTTGATGTACAGATGGGTTCTTCTGTGAGATGCTGGGACAAAACAAGCTTGTTGGGCAGAGAGGCTGGGGGGTGACATGGCCATCCGGGGCCGGGACAGGAGGCTGCTGGAAGGAAGCAGGAAAGACGTTGGCAGAAGTGAATTGAGGCTGCTACAACCAAAGACACTCATGACTTGTGACAGAACTTATAAAGACATTTGAAGTTTGGATGTTCCCTTCAAATTTGGAGGTTTGCAGCCGTCAAATAATCCCACCACCAAAGCTGCGTAGGAAAAGTCCAAAGAACAACATCCTTAAAGTCACTCGTGGACGCAGAAAATTACGTGCGCTCATATACATGTTAAATAAGCCATGAGACATGCACACAAATATAGTCCAATGGAAAACTTCATTATAATCATTCTTGTATGAGTTATAGTACATACTCAATAATTGCAACAAATCTCTGTACCTATTCAAGTTGGAAACCATAAAAAGTAACTCCTAATAACAAGTGAATCCAAAGAAGTTATGAAACAAAATAAGAAAGGAAGCAGGCGGACTGAATTGCAGGAGGCAATAATCTTGAACCCATGCTGGTCTGTGAGAAGTGTCAGAAAGAAAGGACTCCTTTAAGGAAAAAAAGTACTCCCAATTTAGACCTTTGTCTGATCAATTCAATGAGAAAGGACTAGGGGATAAGGAAAGTCATTCAAACATACTCATTAAGCGAAGTTATGCCTGAGAAATGCTTATATAGTCCCTTCTATAAAGAAGAAACTCATCTTGATTTCTTTTTGGGGAAGGAGGGAACAGGAGAAGGAAGAGAAAGATTTTCTTTTTTAGCTAACATTAATTCTTTGGAGGCATTCTTCCTATTATTCCCTCTATTTTGACTCAGTGCTTTTGAAAAAAAAATGTTGTCTTTCAAATAGGTTTATTCCTTTTAACAGCATTCGACATCTTTTGTCAGAAGTTCCTTCATTTTTCCAGTTTATTTCTTTAGCATGTATTTGTTTAAGTGGCTTCTACTGTATTAATTGATGTGTTTGTGTCTGTTCAGAGCAAATGCATTCTTCTCACAGGGGTTTTAACAGGCATTTGTTTAAGTGGGTTTTGCTTTTCTGTGTCTATTTCTGCTTGTTTTTCTGGTAGAGAAGGAGACATTACTAACATGCAGCCGACATAATGAGTCCCATTAACTCCCAATTCAGCTTGCTTTTTGACCAGCTCTCTTTTAATGACTGCACTTTTCTTGACTGCAAAGTTTGGGGAATAGGAAAACTGTTCGCTCTGCTGGATTTTAATACATGTTTACATCCTTCTTTGCAGAACAGCACCACCTTGCAATTAATGTTATTCTTAAAGGAACACATAGTAATAAATAAATTTGCCTTTGTGTGTGCTTATTGGAAAGGTGGGTGAACCCCAATTTTT
>NW_010578756.1:40000-50243 GCF_000705375.1 Tinamus guttatus
CTTAGCTGTATTTTGAAGGAGAAAGGAAGAGGAGCTGTGGGGAGAAGGAGAACAAGATGCTCTGTGGTTGTCAGTAGGAGAAGAGAAGATGCAAGTTCTGCCCTTCAGTGTGGTGGTGAAAGCTCGTTAGTTGGTGGCATATTAGTGTCAGCGAGAACTGCACGTAGCAAAGGAGGTCTCCGTGTAGAGTCACAAATTACAGTAGTTATCTCCCATGATTGTTCAGTGCTTGAGGCAAATGTTCTCTATCTTTTTCCCTTCAGCTCTAAATCACTGTCAGACCCTTTTCTGCTTGTTGATGGACAGCTCAGTGCCTCTCTCGGCAAGTCTGTCAGGACTGGATAGTGCTGTCCCAGCCGTGCTGCTCTAAGCAGTTGTTAAAGGGGAGAGGACAGGCACAGCGTATCAGGACCTGGTTTATCTGCCAGTGTAGGGGAGTAGAACTAACCCTGCACTCTTGCTTTGGAAATGCTCTCCTGATGAACCATGGCCCAGTAGCCGGTGAGGGTACCCAGAGGACGGATTGACTCGTGCCTGGTACTCCCTGACACCGGGAGAAATTCTACGGCCCTCAAGGCCACTACGTGAACTGTTAATATCCCAGGAGCCTGCGGAAGGGAGCCCCCCGCCAAATGGCATAACGTGGCTTCGCAGCGACCTGTCTGGTTGCTTGCCAAGTTGTTCTTTTTGACAGGGGCACATGTACGGAAAGAACAGAAAGGTGTAGACATGACTTCCTAGACAATTCAAAATACGGTTAGAAAGGGGAAAAAACACCCCTTGAAAAGAATCTTTGTTTTTATCAGGAGAGTTGAGAACTGAAGAGTAGGTTCCTCAGGGATTGTGGAGTTGCATGTCTTTGGTCAAAAAAATTACTGTGTTCTTGTAGTTTTTACGAAGTGCCTTTTGTGAGCACTTTATTGTTACTGTATTATTTGTATCAGTGTTTACTGAATTCATGGGAAAAGATTCCATTTGCCTGTAAGTGGATGCTGGGTAAGACCCAAAAATGGAAACACTGATAAAATTTCTTAGGATTCAGTATGCAATTTCCTGTCATAAGGGGAAAAAATATAGATAGCTGTGGTTACATTTTAATTACATAACCTGAAAAAATGAATACCCACATTGCTTAGACCTAGAATATCTCTAGCATGATGGAAGACAGCAAAAGAATGGGATTAGAGCACACGTGAAGAAAAGATCTCAGTCCTAGTGATAGGATAACCAATCATAACAAAACCAGGATGAAGTAGTTGAGGTTGTCTAGCTTTAGGGGATGTTTAGTTTCCTAACACAAATTGCCTGTAATAGATTTTAATTTCTGTATGCATTCTGTAATTATTTTTGTTTCAATGTAACTGTGAAATTGAGTATTTTGCTTCTGCTGTTATCAGGTCACTTCTGAAAATAAAGTGTATCTCAGAAAACAACGACGTTATTATTATTCAAAGGCTACATGTTTGGGCAATTATGCAAACATTGTTTTACTGTCAATCAATAAAACCTTTTCCTGAATACCTGGGACCCTGGCATTAATTAGACTTCTCATCTTCTCCCTTGAACACTACTCTGCAGGGGGTGCAGCTCCGTTCCCTCCTTGCCCAAACCCGTGCCAAAAGTGTCCTGGTGCTGAACCTCCAGAAGGTCACCTTGCGAAGCAGTGGCCCAGCTCAGTTGTGTTCTGGAATGAACAGTATTGCTCCTCTGGCTAATGACAGGTTGCAAGCTGGTAAATTAATCGTTCTGTGAATTTGGTGTGTTGTCGGAGCTGAAGTCGCCTAAGTGACACACATGCCATTGCAAAAGTGCAGAAGCAGCATCACTTCGCTGAAGGGAGCGGGCCGTTCCCCTGGGCGCTTCCTGTGGTCTGAGCTCCAAGGCAGACCTCTCTTTCTCATCATGGCATGAAGTTTAGGAGCAGAAAGCACCTGCAGAAAAAGAAAGCCCTGATGGGGAGGGGATTATCAAAATGTGATGAAACTAAATTTGAACATGACTGCTTTGGTTTCTTTTTTTTCTTTTTTTCTCCTGAAATACTCTTAATAGGAATAATTTTTTTTTTCAGATCTGTATATTTCCATAGAAAAGGCTGCACTGCCTTCCAGTGTGAAAAGCCTGTAAAAATTACATACCACCATGTAAATGCCACATTGAAGACTCATTTGGGAAGATGAGGAGACAAATAAACTTTCACTGGCCCTCTTGATGAAGGTGAGTGTTATCCAGTGTATAATCTAAATGATACCTAGATTTCATTGCAAAAGGGAACCGGTGTTACATCAACCAAAGCCTGATTTTGTGAAGGTGGAGATATTTCCCCCCTTTTTCTGTCCTTGCTCCATGGTAAACAGGCATGTGTAAAAAGGGAAGGGGTGGCATTAAAATCTACTGCCTTTGTGGGCCCCCTGGTTACACCCTGGGTGTGTGGTACTCAAAAGGGCAAGTGAACCCCACTGGGAGGAATATTCAGCATTTTGCGAACGGCTTTGAACCAGCTGCACATCACACAACCACCCCACTGAGCCACTGGATCTAGATATTCTTGCTGGGACCAGTTCATCCATGACTGTATGGGGAGCTGCTTAATTGAGGCTCATTACTCCAGTTTCCTACCGGCACTGTGCACCCCGTGAGGCGCTCTCAGGCGGGCAGGGGCGGGGGGCCGAGCAGCTGCCGCTGCCGACGGGAAGCGCCGGAGGAGGAGCCGGGCGAGCGCCCCAGCGCAGCAGCGCCGCCTCGGCAGGGGGGACCCCGCACGAGCAGGAGCAAGCTGCCTGCTTGTCCCGCTTGGACAGGAGCGTGCGCCTGCATCAGCCCCTGCCACCTCCTCCTCTCCTGGGCCTTTTGCTGCAGAGGGCGGACTCCTGACAAACTGGCGCTGGCAACAGTCCCAGGTACCCTTTCAGGTCCCTGGCAATCTCTACACCGATGCCTGTTTTAGGAAGGGCTCATGCTTGGAAGCATCTCAGCTAATCTCTCCCAGACAGGAGTATTTCCTCATTTTAACAGATAACATGAGCCATCTATTTTTCCTTATTCAGACTGTGTAACCGCATCTGCAAGATCAGTCAAGCATCCTTCCAAAGCCTCCAGTTCTGATTCCATTACTTCAGGTACCTGAACTCACCCTCACAGGTTAGGTATAGAGTTCTTGTTTATCCCTGTTCCCTTGGAAGTCCTGAATCTTTGTTGAGACCTTTGCTTCTGTGGACAGTCTTATTTCCTTACAGACCTTCTCCCAATTATTTGATTGATGTGTTGTCCTCAGCTTCTATTGTTAAAAGGGCCCATCATGGAACTTTTTTGCTATAGATAAATTTGCAATTTCTGCTACTTAATGTTTCCAGATTACCCCAAAAGCTGTTAGGGGAGTTAATGACTTTTCCATTTCCTGGGAGGGTGGAAAACATGTGAGAGAGAATTTAGCCAACCATATCCATGAGTATCAGCCTTCTGAAACTCAGCACTGCTGAGTGAAAATGAGCTTCATGAAGATCATCAATCACTGGTGCCTCTTGTGTTCCCTCTGTATAACACTGAGGGGAAATCTCACCACTTTGAACAGCATCAACACAGAGCCTTGTGTAATACCGCTTGCCACTTACCCATTTCTGCAGGCAAGATGAGAGAGAGATGTGTTTATCCATAAGGGCTAAACTTCACTGCTCCTAGTGCAAGCAGTGGCTTGCTGGACCAACATCAGGCTAGCCAAGCAAGGACTTCTTCTGCAGGCTGGTGTGGAGGTGTCATAGTTGAGTATGAGGTGTCATGATTGTATATGTATATATACGTACAACAAATACAGGAGTAGTACAGAGAGCTCCTCCTTTCACTGCTCCCTTTAGTCAGGCAGTGTGCAGTCATGTCATAGAAAAGAAATTATTTCAGAACAGTAATTTCAGTAATTATAGCAGTAAGTGGCAATACCAAAAAACCCGGCCAAAATAATTTGTCCCAGAGAGTGTTTTAGAAGGGATGATAAAAGTGGTTTATGTGATAAATCTGATAAATAGTGATTCAGATAAATAAATGGGATATCTGTTATGTCAGGCCTAAACATACAATATTTTGCAACGCACAGATGAAAGAGATGAAAGGATCACGTGTGTGAGCAGAGGTTGCTTGTTTGGCGGCATCTGAGAGGAGAGTTAAGCTGGTCAAGGCATCTCAGGTTGGGCCTGTCTTCTCTGCTTATGTGTATGCAAAGGTGCCTAGGTGATTTTCATGGCATAAGCTTTGCAGTCATGCAATCACTGCATCCTGTCACTGGCGACTAAGGAGCAGTGGCAGGTCATCACCAAGAGAATTAACGCATGTGTTTTGACAGGTGAAGCTAAATAAAATGAAACAATTTGACAGGAAGTGAAGCCAAAAATGCAATGAAGAAATAGACTTGCAGGAATATCAGGTTACCAGAGAAAACAAAATACAAGGATAAGAGCTATATGTACCTATAAATAAATATAGATCGCTACCTACATAGATACATGGATACCTAGATGTTTTTAAAATCTATTTCACACTTTCAATAGTGAGAATAGCTCAGAGTATTTATCTCTTGGCCCATTTGGCTAAGGCAATACCACTATCGCAGTGAGTGCTTCCACTTCTTAACACGAAGTACGAGAACTCTTTGTGACTGCCCTTCCCTGAGGAAAGAAAGAGGAATGCTATATGGGGGCACAAAGGCAACAGTGGATTTCTCGGCATATGGTCTTTTTCAGTGTGAGCACAGAAGCTTTCTGCTACAGAGAAACAAGGGAGAGCCTTGAAACCAAGTATCACCAAGGCTTGAAGCTTCCTTGACACTGTTCCTGGAAAAAGAAAAAACAAGCAAGCAAAGGAGAAAATTTGTCTGAAATTATAGGAAATAAATGCTTAGCAAATAAATAATGCTTGGTGTTGGAGAAAAGCAAGTTACACAGGTCGCATGGAAAGCAACAACAGAATTTTCTCAATAAAGGTGCTGACAGCGTAAAAATAGAAAACGCAACATGTGAATACAGCTCTATCTGGTCACAGCAGTGAGTAGTTGGCCTGTTTCTGAGGACCCCCGCTGTGCTGCTTGGAAAGGTGTGCAGCTGCCTGGCAGTACCCAGCCTGCTAGGCTGTAGCAGCCTGCCAGCCTCCAGCCAAACAGCCTGCCATTTAGTGGTACACGTCCCTTGGCTGCGCACAGCAAATCGGGGCCATCTGTGAGAAACCAGGATTCCCCCTACTGTGCCCAGCAGCGGCAGGGCCAGCAGCCTGGGACGCGGCCGGGCCTGCGGCTGGCCCGGAGCAGCCTGAGGAACGCGGGGCTCCGTAGCGCAGGGCGCTGCTGTGAGATCCGGTTTTGATTCCGTGATACCCGGAGCTGCAGAGGTTACTCGGAAGAAGTACAGTCCCAGCTGGCGCTGACACTGAGATGCATGGAAGATGTTCTGTGTAAGAATAGGTAGGAGCAATGTGTGTCGCGAAGGCAGCTGGTGCAGTAATGGGAGAATGAAAAATGAGTTTAATGTTACCTGTATTTAGATAGCTGAAAGTGTAATTTGGAGAGGTGGGGTGGGGGGACATGATATAAATAGCTTTGTTTTCTTTTGGAAAGTATTTTTACTTTTTACTCTGAAATTATTGTACATTAAGCACTTTCTTGTTCTTCCTGTTGTTTAGACTTTGTTATCGATGCATATGAAAAATCCACTTGTTACCTACTTTACTTGGATGAATCGCTATCTGACGTTAACAGGAAATGTAGGCAGAGTCCTGTAGGATTCATCCTTTGCTGTAAGTGTGCAGTCATATTAATCACTTAAAAATGTCTCTGGCAGAGTTGCCAAGATCTCTTTCAAATCTAAACTGAGTGAAACAATGAAGCAAGGTCAACTTGAGTTTCTAAAGAGTCTAAAATAGGAGCTATATGAACTGCAGGATGCTCTCTCAGTCTCATTTCAGGCCCCAGCCTGCTTAAGTCTGTGGGCAAGAAACTGCCAAAATGCCACAGAATTAGGTGATGGGGATTTTTCATTCGGAATTTGTCTTGACAGTGTGCCAGGCAACAAGAACGGTGCTGCTGGTGGGAGCTGGAGAGAAAGTCCAAAGCTGGGTGCCGTGACACCAGACCTGGGGTGCCAGACTGGAATGCCAGACTGATAGCACAAGCAGCAGAACTTGTGAGCTCCAGTTTCTGCTGCATTCTCAGGGTCCATGAGCTGCCTTATCAAAGTGAAGGCTTGTGGAAATGGGCCACCTCGAAGACACTGTAATGTGTCACCAGCGGTTCACAAAATTTGCACCTGGGAGGGCTGTCAACTTTGGACTATTGCAGAGCAGGTTGTATGGTAGTGGGGAGTTAGGAAAGAAGGACAGTTTGAGCAGCCAGCATAAGCTAGCATTAACCCAACTTTAAAACTAACATTACTGTGGATTTTGCCCTTCACAAACCTAGGTTTCACTCTGATGAAAAGACATGATGCATGGTGTATCTTAATGGAGATAAGCAATCAGCTGCCCCCAAACCCAGTGAACATAAGAGGACTTTGCTGTTCTTTCCTGGACAATCAGACGTTGAAAAGAATAGGTGAAGGCAAGATGAAGTATTATGAAAATATCCTCTTTTGGGACTTGTTGTCACAGCTTGACTCATCTCTTAGGGAAATACTCCTGATACTATTTCTGTGTTCAAATACCTTATAAATTTATTGAGATATTGATGTGGAATTGGTGTATTGATGTGGAAGTGCCCCAAACTTTAGGTCAGCAGCTTTTGCAGCTCTCTTCTTGTAATCCAGCCAGCACAGGTCTTCCTCTCCGTTGTGTGTACATGTGTTTCAGTAACCAAGAAAGCCAAAGAACTTCAGATTTACCCTGATTTCCACATTTGTTTATGGATTACTTGCCTTGTGTTTATCATATTCATTTGAACAAAAAATTTATGGTGACTTTTATGGTAATACTCCAACTGTTTTTACAAATATGGTAGGGATCTTTTGTTTGTATCATAAATTTTGCCTGGAATTGGAAACCAAGAAAGTTGTGTTAGGTCTCCATTTTCAGATATTCTAAGCTTTTGCTGTGTGGGAGCCATAGAAACACACAGGCTTTTCTTCCTCACCAGCCGAGCTATTTAGCCGGAAGCCAGGCGGATTTCAAACCAGTTTTTGCCAAAGACTGCTGGTACCTCCAACTGAGACCTGCTGGAGGGTGCAGGCTTAATTATGAAGTATCTTCCCTACTGCTGCAGAACACTAATCCTGATTCACCAGAGTCCAGCACATTTGTTTGGTTATGGAAACAATTTTTGGATTTTTCAGAACTAAGACGCATGGGATGCAGTCTCAATGGTCTCAGAACACACCTTATGTGCTTAAGATGTAGTCAGGATGCCTTTTATTCTATCTACAATCAGCTCAACACTGGGTTGCAGTCTGAACAGGACATAGGTATTCATAAAATATATGTATAGGTTGTGTAAAACTGGAAGCCCTTTTTTCTTCAAAAGAAAAAAAATTGCATGGCAAACACCACATTACCTTCCAGTAGTGTTAGGGTGTTGACCTGGACATAGCCGAGTATCTCTTGCCTTGGTCAGTTACTCTCATCAAAGATAGGCAGCACACATTCTCATGTAATCTCACCCAAATCAGTGATTTCCATGAAAGCAGGATTAGCCTCTTATGAAGAAAGGTAAATTGTAATCTGTGTTAGCAAGGATCAAACTGTTCATTTTTCAGTAACTAAATAGGACCCCTCCTTCACTCAGTCTACAGCTCTTAACTATAGACATTGTAGTTTTGTATGAAATGTAAGGTCTGTTGCCCTGAAAGTTGTTTCAACATTTGGAAAAGACTGGAAAGACTAAATTAGGCACTGTTGCAAAAGGATTTACTTTTTCAAGAAATTCCTGTAAATTCTGTTACATATCTACCTTTACTGCTGAGATTTTTACAGATGAGGAACTACTGAATGAAGGAGAGCAAGAATATTCATTTTTTCTTGACCTTTTTGTGGATTCTTCCAATTGCGTTACTGTGAGTGTTGAGCAAAAGTTTTAATTTCGTTCAGTGTAATGTGAGTGTATCAAAAGTCAGTTTAAGATCTCTATCCACTGGTTTTACATTTGGTTCATAATACTTAGTGTATTAGCACACATTATCATAAATGAAAGAGAAATGATTTGATCTTAGAAGTTCTTCAGTTCAAGCCTGGGGCAAGGGAGCCTTGAACAACTTGGAAATTTTGAATGATAGCAGTGGATAGATATTTATTTTTATTGAGGAGAATTAATTTTGATGGGTAAGTAGCAGAATGCAACACAGAGAGCGATTTACAGAACCACAAGGGAATGTTATTAAAAACTTAAGCCCCATCACCCTGAGCTACTATCTCTCCTTATCTCTGAACTGTAGCTTTCACACTTAAAATGGTTGTGAGAAACCTCAAGTCAGCATCGAGAACCCTCTTTTGGAAACCTTCAGATTTATATTAAAACCTTTTTACAGTACTCTGCAATATAAAGAGTTTTAAATTTTGCATAGTGTAACCAAGAAGTTGATAGCTTCTTCTCTACACTCATTTACATTTAGGGATGTCTGTGGTTTTAATGAAATAGAATATTCCAAATACTAATGGGTCTTAAATTGCTTATTCTTACCAAGAGGTACTCCAAATAGCACATTTGCCTCAAGTGATATAAAGTGATGAGTTAATTCATGTACTTGTGTCAATTGCTTCAAGATACTGCAAATTAGATGCATCAGAGATATGCCTTTTTTTTTCTCTCTCTACATATGTACAGGGAAGTGTATAGGAGCGGAGATTGATTTAGCCTCTACCACACATAGGAAGTGAGACATTTGGTAGTTGTCCTACAAATGCCATTGACATGACCAGTAAGATCTATCTCACTGCAGTTTCCTGCTATTTCTCGTTTTAATGCCTGAGGTATTTCAGATTTCTAGAATAGAGTAGCCTGTGGCAGCAACCTGCTGACTACAGTGATTAACCATAGTCTGCCCAAAACCATCTCCACGACCATGGAGCTTTAAAATTCCTCTTAGGAGCCTGCACCAAAGGCTCAGGTTGCTTCAAGGATCTCCTCTCCATCTGGATTCCAAAACCCATCTGCTTTTGCAAAAGCAAGAAGACTGCAGGGACAAGTGCAAACCCTGATATCTCTCACTGCCCTGGAGGTGAAGGCCTGGAGCTTGAAGAGATTCCCCAGCCAGTGGGTTCCTGGGATGCAGCACAGAGCAACAGGTGGCAGCGACGATTGTGCCGAATGTGGCTTCCCTCTGTGTCCGGCCCGGGAAAACAAAGCTGGGAGCGGATCCATGCCAAACTCTTTGGGAGAGAGTGTGGAGCTTACACAATGGAGCTCCTCCCACATGCCGCGCAGGGGAATTTTCTCCCTCACCAGCTGGGTGAATATCACAAGATGGAAAAAGGGAGAGAAAAAAAAAAAAGCTGGAGCTGTTTTCTTTCTGCCATGGCGCTTGAGCTGAAAGTTTCCTCGCAATGGAATAACAGAATAAAGATGAGCGGGAACACTGCTGGTGGCTCAAAATCTGGCACCAAAGTTTATTTTTCCTAAGCAGCCTGAGTCTGAACAGTCTTGTCAGACGATGTCAACAGAGGTGAAAAAAATGACAAAAATCATTGAATCGAGTTCTGCTCGAAAATGAATAAATGCACCGGACAAGGCAAGTATACAGCCATTAAAAATGGCATAACCCTGGCTGGAAACTGAACACCCTCATACGTATTTCCTACTCTCAAAGGCTTATCATGCCAGTTGTATTTTTGAATGAGCTAAGTGTCTGCTTGTATGAAATGAATGTGAGTAGGCACACATAAGCTTTCTCATCAGTGTCCATACTCATAGCCAGGCATGTGCTGAAGTCTCTCAACTCAGCTTGTTACAGCTATCATGATGCAGAGCCTGAAAATGCCTCTTCTCCGAGCGCAGACAAACGTGAACTGACAAGCACTGTGTTTTGCCCTTAAGGCTCCTGTCCACAGTGATGCGTCGCCAGTTGCTCCCTGCAAGCGCTGCCCCCCTGCCCCGCGTGTGCTCCCTGCTCGCTCCGGCTCCCCCCATGCGGCAGGGCTGGGATCGAGGGAAGCGCTGGCAGGGCACGAGCGCTGCCGCCCTGCCGCTCCGCAGGGAGATGTGCGGGGTCAGGCGAAGGCAGAGGATGTGCGAGCCCCAGCCGGGGCAGAAACGGGCAGAGAGCGGCAGGCTGGCCCGGGGACCCGG
>NW_010578756.1:65673-75684 GCF_000705375.1 Tinamus guttatus
CGCGAGGGCCGGCCGGGACGGCCGCGGGCGGCTCGGGTGCTCCGGCCGTGCCGGAGGGGCCCAAGCGCGGGCATCCCGGAGGTCAAATGCCTGCCGGCCGCAGAGGTGCGTGGGGAGGGAGCTCGGGGCAAGCCTGTCACATGCCCTGGGGCCCAGATTCCTGCTCGGCAGGCTTTTTTTTAATTGTTACTCCTATTATTACCTTTTTTTTAATTTCTTTTTGGAAGCCCTCTGAAGTAAGCTGATGTCATGTTATTTTTGGGGTCTGTAATGTTCCAGTCAAAAGTGCATGTGTTGGAGAAGAGGGAATGAACTTATCTAACTAGTTGGCAGGAAATAACAGTAGAAAGACCTTTCTCATCTCTAGTCCTCTGAGACAAAGGTAAAAGGGTTAAGTAATGTTAGAGGAATTAAGCAAGGTTAATTCCTTACTGGCATGCATAAGTGCAAGGTTTGTGTTTTTCTCTGACCCTACTTTTGGGGGGTGACCTGTGGCTGCAAGAGTCCTTGCACTGGAGTGGCACAGTACAGATTTTACTTGATTGTTACACAGAGGCAGAAAAGGCTTTTAACTTCCCTATTAACAGCCTTTAATAATAATAATAATAATAAACTGGGTGATGTCTTAATTTCTGTAACTCTTTGTCGGGGGTGCCTGCTAACCTGTGTCTGTGGAGATCCGACTGGTGGTTAACAGCAGGATGCCGCCTCCACAGCAGCAGTGAGAGGCACAGGTGAGGCGAGGAAAAAGCACATCTAAGAGGGTTCCCTAATAGGGGCATTCGGGTCTTTCAAGTATTGCAGATGTACTCATTAAGCACGAGGAGCTCAGGGCTGGTGTGGCGGTGGGATAAGGAAATGAAACTGGAACCACTGATTATCCAAACAGTTCCCAACAGCCCTCCCTCCTTCCCGGAGCTCTCGGGAGCGGTGGTATAAAAGGGAATGGTGGCCATGGTGGCTGAGGCGTAGAGGAAATTAGTGCGGGGAGCACTTAAAAAGATGTAAAGTAGGAAACAAACCCCCCAATGAGAGCAATGCAGAGACCAGAGTAGCCAAACAGAAGCAGCGCCTGGGAATGGCCTGGGCTGTTGATGAGTGCTTGTGCTGGGGGAGAAATTAGGCTCCCTTTACAAAGTGCGCTGCAGAAATTGGGGACAGGAGGTGAGGCTGGGAGAAGAAACTCTTTTATGAAGAGGTTATTTTACCTTTATACGTTTCTTTCTGCCTGATTCAAATAGGTTCCAGCTGCCTGCTCATCTGTGAATGTTAAAAGGGGATGCTGGACCTGCGTAGGTTACAAATGGACTAAAATGGAAGCCTTTGCTAACTAAACTAATTCCTCTTGAAATCAGGCTTGAGTGAGTTTGTTAATAAAAATGGGGTCTGTTTTATTTCTGTAAATACCTGCTTTTCTGGGGGCAGTCTGAGTTCTACCACCTGAAAATCCTAGCGCTGTGAATAATACCCATTTCTTCCCTTGTTTTTAGGAACATTTGTCTTGCCAATTTGTTTCCCTTTTTCTGCTGTCTCTCCCAGCAGCAAGGGTGCTCACAGTTACCCTGTGTGGAGAAGGCAGGTTTTCTCAGGGCTTTTGTCCTCAAGCAGTGCCGGGGCATCACAGGGAAAGCTCTTGCTGCCCTGTAGGTAGAGGTTGCACCGTGCTCCTTTCTTTTGCATCCCCCAGAGCTACTTGTCAAGCTGTGCTGTAGTCCCAGAGGCAGCTCCCACTCTCCCAGCCTCTGGGTACTTGTTCCAACAGCCCCGTGCGAAGCCAGGATCATCCTGGTGGCTAATAGTCAGTATGCTGCTTTGTGGGCGAAAAGCTGCCTTGGCAAACACACAAACACGTTCCTTGGTGCCCAGAGAAGTAACAGAGATGCAGTAATACTTTAGTCTGTACTTACAGATACAACTGAGGGCAGGCTTAAAAAAAACAACAGCGGTGATCATGTTTTTTGACTCGATGTGTTGAGGCACCATGTCAAGTTATCTCAGGGAGGAAACATCGTTTCATATGTTTGAAGTGGCATAACGTAACTGGACTGATGCAACATGACTTGATATTAGAAAATATCACTTTACAGTGGGACTTCCACAAATATCTTCCTGAAACAAATGTTAAGAGTTGAGATGAGGGAGGTGGGAAAATAGAGAGGGGTAGAGTGTGGGGAAAAATCTCCTTCCAGGCAATTCCAATTCATAAATCGCTGTAGAATTTGCTCTGGGCAAGCCAATTATAAATTTCAAGATAATGAGAGTTAAGATATCTCTCAAATATGTAAATGTTTTGATTGCATAGACCAGATTTCTGCCTAAAAAAAGTAAACTGACATCAGATATCATGATAAATTCCAACAGATTGTGTTAATTGTAGTTGCCTTTAATTGCTGCACAAGTGTTGGGGGTTAGGGAACTTTTTTACTGTTGATATGTAAAATGATTAAGCAAATAACTTTATCCTTTTGCAAAGGGGGTAATGCAGACTGTTGAATGCAATGAAGCAATAGAAGAATAAAACGTACATGGATCCAATAGTGCATGTTTTTGATGCGTGCATTATGGTTGCTAGATAGCCGTGGCATTGAAGTCGGCTGCAATAGAAAATGGCATTTTTATAAAAAGTATGCCTTTCTTGTAATTACCAAATAGTGCAACTTTAAATTTATTCTGTATTTTTGGGTAGGTTTGTCTTTTTTTGAAGGTACAGGGCTGAAAAGCAGGCAGATGGAGGAAGCGGTCTGCAAGCTCACTCTTTTCTAATGGAGGCCAAGAGTATATGAGAGGTATTCAAATAAAATGCCTCTTTTAAGTTTAGAAAAGCTTGTAGTTTTTGTGCTGATGCTTTTGACTATTAGACCTTAATTATCTTGGGATAAAGCCCTGTCTTTTAAAAACTTGGGCTTCTTAAAATAAATGATTTATAGTGGTTGCAGTCTTATCCTAAAATACGTATTCAGCCCTTGCAGGCTAGTATCACAAGGAAACAGTAGTTTTTCTAAGCACTGGATGAAATGGTTCAATGTAAAATGATATATTTAACATCAAATATGTTCAAGGACTGTTAGGATTAAGTATTCAAAATGAAGGGGGGAAGGAAAAGCCACTTCAGCTGAGGATAAGAAATCTAATTAAAAATAGGTATTAAGGATATATAACTTGAGCCCGCTATCATGCTTTTTTAAAGAGCACTATTGTATCAGTTGTAAAGAGGAGGAAGAAATATCACTGAAATAGGAATGAAATGTTTTCTTGGATTAAATGACGGAGACGACTCAAATGGCGCTGTTGGTCTGGGTAGCGCGGCGCCTGATCCCGCACTCCTTGCGGACGCAACCGGCGGTGGCAGCGCCTGGTCCGAGTGAGGATCGTGGGTCGCGTGGGGGAGGATCAAAGACTGGGGCCCCGAGCGCGCCCTGTTGTATTTTGGTGCCAACGGCGTCTCTGAACAGGTGGAGCCGCCCTGCAAGGACTTGTCGTGCGTTCAGCTTGTTCCGTTTATTTTAATCCTGACCTTGTGAAAGCAAAGTAAACCAGCAATATCCTCTAGTGTTCTGGCAAGCTCACGGGTACGTGTGAGCCTGAACCCGCACTGTTCGCCTGGCTTTGAAGTCGCAGCAGAGGAGCCATGTCTGGCTGGGCACGGAAGGGTCCGGGTAGCCCAGCTGGGGCTTTGAGCCCTTGGCGGGTTGTCTGGGAGCTGTCCGAAGCTACTGGCTGGTTTGGGGGGAAATGAGCAAATGTGGGCGAACCCCCGTGTCAGGGATGGTGCGTTCGGAAGGGGCTGCAGGCCCCTGCTGCTGAGCCCGTCCTGCTGGCCCGGGCCTGGTCACGGCTCATGAAACCCAGTTCCCGAGAGCGGGTACCGGGCTGGGCAGCAAGGGCTCCAGTGAAATGTCGTGTCTGTGCTGCAGGTGGTGCTGCCGAGCTGGAAAGGCTTAAATCCGCTGTGAAGCCCTGACAGGAGAATAAGGGGGGTCCCTGGGAAATATGTGCATTTATTCAATAGCAAGTGTGCAAAGCTCACAAATTGAGAGACAGAGGCAGCAGTAGTCAGGCTGAGGTATTCTACCCTCTCTGAATATAATTTTAGATTTAGATTCAGCTTAAATCCAAAGGGAAAACACTTTATAAGGTTGAAAGCTGTGTAGTTGCAACAGCCAGGGTTATGAGCTATCAAATGCAATTACATTAAAATAGATTATAGTGTGTAAATTGAGCCATTTAGAAGGTGAGAACCAAAGAAACAGCTCCGATCCCCCTTCTTTCTAAATTGCAGTTTTAGTTCTTTGCAATTCTGAGGCACAAAAGTAGGTGAGACTGCTTTTGTATCTGCAAAGTGCTTCATTTCTGAGTGTAATTCTAACTGAGTGCAATCTAGGTTAAAAGCTGGACAACTGGGTAATTAGAGCTCACTTGCTGCTAAAGGACGATCAGCTGTACCGTAGCTCATTTCTGTTCCCAGAGACTTGTTCTCCTCTCCCCTGAGCGGAGGCTGCTGAAGAAGAAGCGTCTGTCCCCGGACTTTTCTTGATTGCTGAGATGATGGTGCTGGACAAGGAGGACGGTAGGTGGGCTGAGATTGTGTAAGCCTGTGCTCGGTGTCTTCTCTGTGCCGCTAACGTGTAAATAAATAGTTCTGAAGCAGATGCGCGCTGCGCATACCGGAGTGCTCTGCCTCAGCTTCTGATATTTTCCCTTGTGTTGATAAAAGCATGCTTGCTCTTTTTTTTTTTTTTTTTCCCCTCTCTCCTCTGGCATGATTGAACCAATTGAGAAGGGTTTATCCCAGGCTCTGTTTGCTGAAGGATGTAGCAGAAACAGCTTGATTTGCTTTTTAAAAAACTGTTTTCAATTTTTATTCCTGCAAGTTACTTTAATATATCCATTTTAGCCTGTTTATTATAATAGCTTTTACTGTAAATCTAATTTTGAGAATTTTTCCTTCTTTTTGTATGTCATCTGTGTCTCCTTAATGTACGTCTTTAATATGCATTTCTCACAGATTTTCTTCCTAGCTATAAACATAATGGCAATAAGCTAATAAGCTACTCTGGCAAAAAGGCATCGGCTTAGTCTGAGAATTTACTCCCCGCTCTAAAGGACAGAAACTGAGGTTCATTTGGGAAGTAATTTAATGAATGAACCTGAAGGAGAGCTTGACTTATTTTGGCGCTTCACATATACTTGTTTTTAAAGCAGACTAGACCTTATCAGAGATGACTAAGGGATGTGTGTTGATGTAAGAAATGTTTCATGACTAGGCAGTGCTAGGTAGTTGTTAGAGTGACCTGATGCCATTTGCACATTGCATGCCAGGGTGTGCAACTTAACTGCTCAATTGCCAGTAGTTTCTAGGAGGGATGTGGTAAGTCTAATTATAACTTGAACTAAGGCTGCCTTTTGGCTCCTTCAGCACTTTTCTCCCAGCTTGTACCCTGAAAGCAAAGATGAAAACTTGAGGCAGAGGGAGACGCTTCTGTGGTAGCCTTCCAAATAGGCTTCCTCTGTGGTTCTGCCTCCGTTACCAAAGCCCTCCGCCTTGGAGGTGTTCTGTTGTGTAGAAAGGTTTAGAAATCAAGAACTACATGTTCACTTCCAACAAATAGTTACAGCTATTATGTCAGTGTTTCCTTCCACCTTTGTAAATGGGTAACTTCATGTGCTGTGTAATGTGTGTGTTACTGGGTTCTGTATGTGTTTTTCATTGTGTGTGGCAGGGGGTATCTTTTCACATATTATCACTGGAAAAAAAATGTTCGTGATAGGCAATTGTCATTTGGAAGTAGAAGAAATTGCTCAATATTTGCAAAGCTGTAGACAGGACTATGCCTTATCACAGGGATCCAAAGAGCTTGGAGAAACTGCTTGCTCAGTGGCAGCGTTGGTTTTACTTGAATATATGCATTGCTTTTAAAAATATTTATGAAAAAATAACTTCCTTAAAGTCACTTGTTTTTGTCAGATTGGTGCTAATTGTGTTTTGTTATTAGTATTGTGAGTTAAGTTATGCTAACAAGTTATAACTTTTTTTCTCCAGTCCTATATCTGTATTCCAATATTTTTCAGGTTTATGCAGAATTAATACTATACCAGGGGCTAAGTAGAAAAGAGTCCTTAACTACTTAAAATACCATATGCTTGCTTACCCCTAACCAGAAGGTTTTGTTTGGAGGCTTCTCTTCTCTTCCTCCCCTCCCCACTTCACTAAAAAAAAAAAAAAAGTATTTTAGGTATTTTATCTCATGGTAGGTTTGATTTTTAAAGTGGTCGATCTGATGTATTCACATGCATAGAATTTAAGTCTGGTTTCCAGGAAGAAATCGGAACATGTCGTCACATTCTGATTTGATGCACTTGGGGCAGTGACAAAACATGAATGGACTTTTCACAAAGATTTTGCACCTTTACTTTAAAAGATTAGAATAAGCAGAAATGTGTTGTGGTCAACATCCTCTTTTATGCAGGTTCAATTAAATCTCGAGTAAAAGCAGACCAATGCAGTGTTACAGTGCCCACATATAAGTCATCTTACGTATATGAATTGATTCTGCGGTAGTTAAGTTGGCATCCTAAAACTGTGAAATAATCTGTCTTAGATAAAAATCCTGGTGTTGATTTCTGTTGATCTCTTTCTTTCTTTGTTATCATACTAAAATTAAAAAAAAAAAAAGGAGAGAGAGAGGGACAGGGAAGCATCTGTTACCCATCTTCTAGATCAGCTTTGCAGTTGAGTGGACTGTGGATAAAAGACATACTAAGTGGCTGAGTATTGCTTATGCTGGGAAAACAAATGAAGCTAACAGGGTTTCAAAGGCTTTGGAGCAGTGTCACTCTGAGGTGTTCAGTTGTTTTCTTTGGCAGTGTTAGTTGAAGCTAGCTAGTTTACTTTATTAGCGCATAAGGCTATTCTTGTAACCTTTCCCTGATTAAGATGAATTTGACTGTCTGACCTTGTTTCTTACTGGACCACACGTGGTGTGCTAGGTTTTTGTTTTTTCCCTCCTACAACTCATCTCTTTTAAGCGGCTTTTTTCCATATTTTGTTAAATTTTCCTTTTCAACCTGTGCTGCCCTGCGGAACTCTGTTCCGCCATGATGGAGCAATACAGATCGAGTAGAATAACCCAAGTGCACCCTTCCCGTTGGAGGCAATGCCTTTGCCGGTGTGGAATCAATAATGCAATATGGAGGGATCCAGTTTTTGAGTATAATGTGTGAATAATGCTTGACACAAAACAAAAATTCAGTCGTCATAATAGCAATTAGGAAAAAGCCACAGCTTATCCCAGCTGTAATCTGCACCAACAATGAAGCACAGCCCAGTAATCAGCACGTATGGTCTGAAAGGCGCTAAGAGAAATCACAGCTCTTTGTTACGTGTGCATAGGGGGGAAGTTGCCTTTTCACTAACTTTCATTGCATTAACTAGACACGGTGTCCTGAACCAGAGTAGGGAATGTATGTGCACTTCCAGAAACACTGATCAGGTGTGTACTCATCCCAGTCTTTGCGCAGACAGTAGCACCCAGAATTGTAGATTCAATGTCTTTTAAAAACATAACTCAATATAGAATAGGTCAAGGAGATGGTATTTGAGAGACCTCTGTTAACAGATGCTCGGTACACAAACCCTGTTGTTTGTTTAAACAAAAATCGGTAGTTTTTAAAGAGTATTGAAAGATGCTCCACAAATTTGTGCGTTAGGGTAGGGGAATGGCTCTTGGGTTGATGGGAGGTATTTAGGGCAATGAATATTAGGTAATTTGAAACTGGATTAGTAGCAGCAGTTGGGTTCCCTGTTGTGTAAGAGCCCATCTTACGCTGCACTGAAGGGAAGAAAAGCAGCATTTGGAACTGGAAAAGCAGGGAAATTGATTGTATAATGGCAGGCCACAAACACTGTTAAGAGAATGGTGCCATCACACTCTAGCCATGGGATTGACTTAACAAGTGAATGTGTCTGTTGCTGTATCTATGGATATCTATAGATAGATGAATATGGAGAGAGCTGTCTCCAGCAAGATTGTTGTAATGAGCCGCTTCTGTTAGCGAGGTATTTATAGACATGATAGACATAAAAGGCAAGTATGGGTTACATACACACCTAATACAAAATTATGCCATGTAGGAAGGAGGACTGTCCTACATGCTGCTGCTATCTCTCGTTCTTAAGGTATGCCACTGAGGTATAGCTGCTGAAGAATCATGCAAGGAGAGAGGAGAGGAAATGACATAGGGTTTCCTTCTTCAGTGGCAAGGAATTTCATTGTTCTGTTGCCTAATACTCTGGAAGCTGCTGCTTTTTCTTTTCCTTCCCCTCTCCTTCTGCCTAGAACCTTTTGTGTGCTCCTTCAGTGTCTGGCTCCCCATTTATAGAGGAGCACTGCCCGTCTTCCCAAATGGCAGCTTGCTCACAGAAGGTCACTGAAAAGCTGGAAAGGGAATGTATTTTCCTGTTTAGTTGAGTTGCCTGTTGGTTTGCTGCAGCTCCAACTTGACACGATCGCACGGTAACTTCAGAGATCTGGTCAGGCTTTAGGTCGTGCTACTGTGTCCTTTGGTGCCTCAAGCACACAGCACTGGGTTAATTTATTTAGAGACGATAGAGGCAAGAGAAGTTTGTGAAGCAGGGATTTGAGTAAGACCAGAGCACACTTGGTAACAGAATAAACCGCATGAGGTTTGGCTGCAAAGTAAGAGTAAAAAGAAAATATTTTTAATGTTTCCCCAAACCTCATCAAATGTAGAATCTATCATAGACTTCCTGAAGGTCCCTTCTGCTCTCAGAATTGACAAGTACTGAGGCATAACGCACCTGCAAGATATAGGTAATAAAGTAATTGCCTGAATGTTTTCAAGAAATGAAAAATGCTGCAGTTAAGAGATTCAGTTTATCAGAAGGCCATTGAAAAAAAAAAAAAAAAAAACGAGTTACTCATCCTATGGGAAGATGATGTCTGAAAGGAGTTAGCAAGCTACCTTGTACAGGTAGGGATATTCCTGCCAGGTATTCAAATACTTATTAGTGTCTGCTCTGATCAGGGTGCTCAGAGGTCTGGGTAGGCATTTTTATAGGGTGTCATCATTCTTAGGTCCCAGATGTGCTAGTTGTCTGCTTGACATGATAGATATTAAAACAGTTCGTAAACATTTCTTAGCTTGGGTAATAGGGCAAAAGCAGCTGTTTCTTGGAAATTTGTTTGCTTTAATTTTAGTTTAAATACAGTAGAAAGGATACTTGATACCCTGGCAGCAGATCTTTGGAGTTAGTGTTGAGTTTTATGATCTTTAACAAATGCAACATGAACATGTCAGCCTGTTTGTCCTAGCCATTTGGAAAATACTCTCTTATGGTGGAATCTTCAGAAAAATTCCTTTTAAAAGCAGTGCATTATTAATAAAGTAATCCATTAGGCCTGGTGATAAAGGGTCACAGCAGAGTCTGAATACTTTTCTTAAATGGTTAAGAAATTTATCATGGTTGGAGGATTAATTGTTTTCATTTGAAGGCTTCTTTTTTTGTTTAAGGTTTTCAAGCTTCATGTTTAGAGATGCTTTTACTCTATTTGTAAATATATGCTTGCTGCTTAAAGTTTTGTTACGCTTTCATTAGCATGAGCTATTACATTTCTGCTAAAGGCAAACTGTACTTTTAGCATTATGACTGATTGCATCTGCAAGAAGTCTTACTTAGAGAATATGGAAGTTTATGTCAAATAAGATATTTTACTTGAAATCAATCCAAAATCAGAATAAAGGTATGAAGTATTAGGTGTTGTGGCTAAGAATAAAAAAAGGCACTGCCGACGCTGCTAAATGCTGAACTATAAAATTCTAATGGGTCTATATGTTTTTTAAATTGGACAGAACTGTCATCATTTAGAATACATAGACATTGTTTTAAATGGTATAGAAATCACTGCCCCCAACTTCAATAATGTGTGTAACTGTTGCCAGGGAATGATTTATTCACTGAATGTAGCTCCTATTCACTGAAGGCTTGGGGAA
>NW_010578756.1:75725-104452 GCF_000705375.1 Tinamus guttatus
ATTAACATAATTAAGCCTATAGATGCTCTGAAAACAATTCACTGCGTGCAGCCACTCTTTTTTAAAAGCCTATGTGTTCGCTCTCTCTTCTCCAACAGGATGACTCCCAAGCCTAAGTTTTGGAGCCTGGTGTTGGGTACTATCTGTGCAAGCAGATGTTCCACTCTCTTTTCTAGTGAATGTTTTTGCAAACGAGTTTCTTCATACATTGCACATCAAAGCAGATAATAGATGCTGCTGTCCAAATTTAGAGGATTTTTTTATTTGCATTAAATGTTCCTGAATTGTTCACTGCAGTGCTCAGGATTCTTTGCATGCTTATAAAATTCTGAAATGATAGTTTGGGAAATGAAAGTAATATTTGACTCCCTCCCCCCCTGCCCAAGTATTGATTCCAACAGTTCCACTTCTTAAAGAAAAAGTGGGAAATTGTTGCATATTTATGACTGAACGACAGAGTACTTGGACCACAATTAAACAATTAACCCTCTCGCTAATGTAAACATCCATTTGAGTCAAAGCCAGGGACATTCCTACTCAGTTTATTATGGATCTGAGATATAGAAATGTATTCTGGAGGACTGTGTTTCTAATAAATAAAAAGGCATAATGAGACTGTAACTGGGAAGGAAGACAAAAGCAGCCATGCTTTAAATTGTTAATGATGGTGCCAGTGGCTGCAGCTTTACCACAGCTGTTTAAATTGATCAGCTAGGGAAAATGTTTTGTTTTGGCATTTTCCCTGTTTGTGCAACTCTTTCGAAGGGACTTTTGGAAGCTTTTCAAAGGGGAATCATGATATTTTTTAGACAAGACGTAGCTCACCAGTTTCCAGTATTCAAGCATGTCGTGCAGCTTTTCTTAGGCAAAAATGTTTTTGGCTGGCATGCTGTTGCTTCCTCTAAATTTCCTCTTCTCTACTTTTCTTTACTCTGCCTCCCCATCCAAAAATACCGCAAATTGCTTGCTACTCATTTGAGAGGATGCAGAAGCACACTTCTGAACTGTCTCTTTCTTTTCTTGTCTCCTCTATTTTTCTGGCGCTACTGAGCTTGGTCAGAAAGGCAGAAAGGTGCTATGTCAATTTGCTATGCATCTTTTGGTCAAGCACCAAGTGTGAAATTGTTCTGTGAAATGTACTTTTTCAGAGGGGACTTGCCACTAATTTGTATCCTGGTTGGCTGTGCCTTGCAGATGTGCGTTAACCAATATCTTTTTAATGCTTGTGTCGTTTCCTTCTGCCCCGGAGAAATGGCTGTACGTTTCAGAAAGGTGCAGTCCCTTCAAGTCGTGTTACAAGCGAGCAGAAGGTCTTGCTTTTTCTGCATTTTGGCAAGAGACACACATAGTTGTCTGCTGGTGGAGGACCAACTTGAGCTGGAGAGCCTTGGTGTGTTTGCAGAGTACGACCTGCCATACGTCCTGCCTAGGCCTGGCATAATCTCAGGCAACTTGGTTTCTGCCTAATGTGTGTGTGTATGGGGGGGTGGGCGATATTGAACATTATTCAGAATCCATTATATCTTTATACTACTCTGTGGAAAATGATTTCTGTAAGTACCCTGTTATGGTTATGAAAGCCTGAACCAAGCATCAGTCTCAAACCCTTTGACCTGTCTGCATAGAATGGAGATCTGTTTTGAAAAGAACTCCTTTATATCTGTTTTTACTCCATGCCCTTCCATTCATTTGCCTATACAAAGTAATAAAGGGTAAAACTAAAGTAACATAAATTGGTCTGTCTTCCTGAATCCATGTCTCGCTAATGTACCCAGATTAACTCAACTGTAAATTGTCTCCTTTGGATGTCGTGTCTTGCTAAAAGTTTCCTATATGATTCATGATTTGGATTGCTTTTAACAGCTATTGGCTAAGCAATATGGTAAATGTACAAGGTGATGCAATTGGCATTAGTGAGAGGATGCACAGGAGCATGTAATGCAGTCAATACTACATTAACTACTGATGCCCAATTACAGAAACTGGAAGAGTGGCTTTTAGGAGCATTAGGACTTGCAGAAGAGCTGAGATCACCTGCCGCTCCTTGCCTAAAAGCTTCACCCTTTATGCGCTGGGATCAAAGCAAACATTCAGTTGCTATTTTGTCATGTATAGCAACTAAGGTATTTTCCCCTCCCTTTTTTTTTTCTCCCCCAAAAAGTGTCACGCTGATGCTTTTAGCACATGTAAATTTGTATCTCCGTATTTCAAGATTCTCCTTCCATCTCCTGGGGCAAGACTTTATTTGAATAAAGACTCTTTAAGCAGCCCTCTATTTATTGGTTGTTTCTCTGAAGCTTACTACTTTAGCCATTTTTTCTTTTAAAAAAAATACTGTGTGCGATTTAGAGTGTCCTATTTCAGTGTGTCAGGCAAGCCTCCCTTTCACTCCCCCCAGCTCTTTCCCAAATCTAATCTGTATATGATTGTTTGTGACCTCTGCTGGCTTGAAGTCTCCAGAAAGAGCGTTTTAAAATACAGCCAGATACCACATAAAACAGGATATTTGAGTGTGTGACCTCGCTGTGGTGCGTGTTCAGATTAAGCACACATTGTTTCCACCATAGGTTTTAAAACCCATTTGCAGTAGACTGCAAAGGACCACATTACACTAAAAGACAGTGCATACTTTTAGATTGAGCTGCAAATGATTACAGTTCCTGAATCTGTTTTAAAAATGAGGAGCAACATCACTGCTCTGTCGTGAAACCAGCAACCCACAGCGTTTCTCTGGACTTTGAGCAAGATGGGAAATTAAGCGGCTCTAAGAACACTGAAATTTTTTAATATAAAAGACAGCTGCCAGGTGGCTTATTGCTCTTATTTCAGCACTTGTCTTTACTTCCAGCTATTGTACTTGGCACGTTGTTGCTGCTTTTAATCCTCAAAGCATCTTACCAGTATTAAGTCATTCTTCTCCCCAAGTTCGCATCCTGTGGAGTGAAGGCCTGGCTATCTGGTGGTGTGCCCGGAGCCTCAAGGGCTGCCTGGATTTCTGTGCGGGTTGTCTCAGGTTTGTTCAGCTCTGCTGGTTGTGTCAATCCCCACCTTTTTTTTTTTTTTAATGTCCTTAAGTGTCACCCAAGTAATTGCAAATCCTTGAAGGGTTTTGCTCTTTTGGCATCACTAACAGCTTCTTGTCATGATTCTAAGTGTTGCTCACATCCCCTTCTGATTCCTGCCATGCTTATAGGTGCTGGCGATGTTCCCGTCATGTGCGGGCACGCACGCAGTGGGAAAATGAGGCAAAGCCGCACTGTAAAATGCTGTATCGTTCTGCAAGGGCTTCCGTGGCACCCTTGTTCAGTAGATTGTGCCTTGACTTTTTCTCCAGGTACTGGTCCTCGGTGCCATTGCCCCCAGCCCTGTCCCGTATGTAGCTAATGTCCACGTGCGGCCAGCCAGGCTGGGCCCGGGTTCAGCCACGAGGGGGGACAGCAGGGCCGTGGGGACGGGAGAGGAGCAACTTTGTTGTTAAGAGGGCTGCTGTGTGCAGTTCCCAATCGATGCACTTTCCAAGGCCGGAGGGAGGGAGCTGAAGGCAGCCTGCTGCCTTTCTCCTTGCACTAATGTGGAGAAAGGTGGCCGGGACGTGCGGGAACCCGGCTGAGCTCTGCTTTCAGAGCAGCCTCAGTGTGACAAGTGTCCTGTGCCTGTACAAACAGCGCTCTAAATGTCTGAAGTAGCCGCCAGGGCAAGTCAAAACGTCCTCTAGTAACTATATGTTTGGGCAGTGTTTTCTCTTTGGCTTTGATCACGAGAGCACAGATGTGTCTCCTCTTGTGCGTGCCCCGTGCGCCCGCGTTCCCCAGCCCTGTGTCGCTGCTGGGGTGTTCAGGGTGCCGCTTTGTTCCTGCACTGTGCTGTGGTTTGGTTTTTATTTCTTTTTCCAGACAGGCTAAACAGGATTTTAACTTATTCTCTCTCATTCTCTTGCTCTCTTTAATTTGGATAAAGTGGGAAAAAAAAAACTCCCTTAAAAAAAAAATGTATGCGTATATATAATCGATTCATTGACTAGTCTTTTTGGGGGTTTTTGAGCATTCAGTTTAAGTGAGCTGCTCAGTGAAATTTGTACATTCATAAAATAGCTGATTGAAAAGCAATATTTCAGATAAATACAAGCCAGCGATCTATCAGCAGTTGTAATAAAAGCTGGGCTTCAGGCTGTGATTTTATTTTGAAATAATAAGAATTGCTTTATTCTTTTTACTTGAGTTACCATGGTAATTCTGTCGTGTAGCAGTGTTATATTGATTTAGAAAGTGGACAGTAATATTTCTTTTGTGTTATTCTGTTTCTAGGGGTTGATTTCTAATTTCCACTTGGAGATTACTTTTATAAATTTCTTAAGTCCTTCCACTTTTTTCTCTAGCAGTGTAATTTTCCTCTCACACATTGCTATTTTCTGAGCTTATTGGTTTGCTCTTATTTTAAATTAAACTTGCTGGTTTCAAATATTGAAATGACATCTTTGTCTGTGTCTGTACTTTGGTTTAGCAAAATATTACAGTCTGCTGTTTTATGCTTAATAATTTAAGGGAAGCTTTATGTCTGCCATCAGTGATTGTTGGTAACTTATGACTAAACCAACACAGAGCTTAAACCTCTGACATTTTAACATTTGGTGCTTCCACCTGATACTATTTTTTTTTCCCTTGTATGTGTGTGTGTACTAAAGAGAATGATAATTAAAATTTTAAGATATTAATAGGAATTGAAGAATGAGATCACTGACGGCTCCCTTAGGGTTCTAGAGAATTAGGAGAACCACTGGTTTTGTCCATCATGCAGGTACCCTTACTGGTCACTGCTTTTCCTTTATTAGTGAAGAAGCTTATGTTTTTTGAAAGCAAAACTTTAATTTGTAGATGTGTATGTACATATATCATGGTTGGCAAAAAGTCGCAAGCTGTTACAGCACTGCAGAGGGTTGCAGTACCTAAGCTCTGAGTAGCAGCTCTTGGCTTGCTCACTTGGAAGTAGCAGAGGAGAGGGAAGGTGTTGGTTGACTCCAAAAGGATGTGAGATGCTGATGTGATGGAGCTGGGAAAATGGCAAATAAACTCTTGGAATGGACTGGACAAGCAACTTGTAGTAACAGCGACAGTGAGTGTCAGAGCAGTGCACTGAGGCCCCTGCCTGCCGGGGAGGAACCGCCGATCACCGTTCCCAGCACAGAGAGTCTGGTGGAAACGGGCACAGAGGATACTCTGACCAGGAGCGAGGGGCCCGCGCTCGAGCGCAGCTGCTGTGGCAAAGTGCAGGCTGGTGCTGTGCCCCGTAGGAGAACGCTGAGAGGGGACATGAGAGAAGAAGGAAAATGAGCTTTTTATGCAAGAAGATGATCTTTTCTTTAGTACAAGTGGTTTTATTGGCTAAGAGTGTATCTAGGCTAGAAACCTGAATTTTTCTGGCCCTCAAAAGTGTTGTCTTGTAGATCAGCCTGCCCCATGGAGTACTGGGGAAACAAGGCAGCTTTCTTGGGTTACAGATGGGCACAGTTGTCCACAGGCAGAAGGTGGCACTCACTGGGCCCCCTCTGGGCTCTGTGCAGAGAGGTTCGTGTCACACTGCGTGAAGCTCCGTCAGTGTTTCCATGTAACACGCTTATTTTCATGAGCATTCACTTATGGTGAAAATTGAACATCAGATCCTGCCCAGGGGTAGCTTTTTCTTTTGTATTAAAATTTTATCAACCTGTCATTTTGCTGGGATTTTTAGTTCCTTGTGCAAGTAAAATGAAGGGGAGAGGGGCAGTGAGAAAGAGCAGAACAGACCGTGTGTTCACTCTTGGATTCTGCCTTCTTTAAGATAACAAAAATAAGCCCCCCCAAAAGATATGTTAAAGCACAAGTTTGCAGGTGAGCTCCTGGGGTAGGAATGGCAGAAGCTGGGTCTGCAGGCTTTGAGCTTCCATTTAATAACCTAATTTGGTTTGGTTTGAGTGTCAAAATGTATAAGCAGCTGCTGTGCCCAGAATCTCCCCTGGCTCTTGTGCGTGCACATTGCTGTGCAGGTGTTGCCTGTGCTGTCGCTTTGAGAGCAGTGATCCACAAACTTTGAAGCCTTCAAAGAGGTCTCGACCTGTGGGACTGTAATGGCACTTGGAGCCTTAATGGCCCATTGGGTGATGTCTGTTATGTATTAGTCTGAAATATTTCCAGAATAAATAACTCGGTGATCTTTTTTTTTGAGTCAATAACTCTCCACAATAGAATGAAGTGGCTCCAAAGGCTAAAAGGCAGTTTTAAAGTAATGCAACAAGAGACTGTTCAATGTCTCCTGATAGTCTCAGGGCCAAGCATTACTCCTCCGCTATTTCTCCAGCATTTTCTTTCTCATTCCATAGTTGAATTAAAAAATACCCATGCTACCAGGAGCTGACACCTCTTCACAGATTCTCTCTGATGTGGCAAACCAGTACGATGTGGGTCTCCTCAAAATAATGGTTTTGTCTTTCCCCATCCCACCTGCTTTTCAGGAGGCACTTCAGCTGATAATTTGCACTCATTTTAGTAGGGCTTTATGCTCAAGAGAGCAATCCTCCCCTGGTAGGAGAAAGGACTAGATAATTTAATATATTATATATAAATATATGCATATGTGCAAGTGGGGTGTGTGTGTGTATATATATATATGCACACACACTTTATATATATTAGCATTTCTCTCTGTACCTGATCTTTCCATGGGGTACAGTGTTGGCTGCATCCTAAGTCAGGATTTGGGTTTGCCACCCCCTACCTAAAATATATTTCCTATCCCTATGGTTCATTCCATTATAACTGTGGGATATATCTTCTGGGACTGAGTAATTGGCTAGGTCAGAAGTAATCTTTATTTCACTGGAGAGATGTTTACAAACTGATGCTGTAGTATCTCTTTAAAACCCACTGAGAATCTGATTAAAGGCCTGAGGATCTTCTGCGAAGATTGCCTGCTCCCAGTTGACTTGAAAGGGTCAGCATGCTGTCACAGTCTCAACTACTAAGAATTAACTTAAGGCTGATTCAAATGCTACTCTCTATGTATAGCATTGATTGGACTGCTTTCAAATGGCAAGAGGTAACTTTATACTGCAGCATGTGTGAACTCCATTTAGTTAAATAGGGAAGCCGAATGAATGTGGTCGCTTGTGACACAGGAGCTCGGAGGTGAATGCGGCTACCCCTCTGCCCTAAATTAAATACTTTGCGGAGGGTGGGAGAGAAACATAATTCTCATTGTAACCTATATGGGGTACCGACTGCTGCAGCTGTTCCTCAGCAAGTGCGGCTCCAAAGTTTCACTGAATCTTTCTTCTCTTTCCTGCAGCATGCTTCCCAGCCTGGGAAGGCTCAACCTTGGCGTGAGTCTTGATCTCAGTGGCTACAGCAATTGAGTTTGACAAAAAATTGGGCCCAGTGAAATGGATTTGGTGCTGCATAATTATTGTCCCTCTTTCAGGAACTGGTAGTAGCACTAGGATTTTTAACCTTGTTTCATGGGAGCATCTGGTGGAAGTCTGGCTGGTGGAAAGCAAGCGAGTGTCTTGCTGTGTCCAGGCAAAGCAGAGCTTCCCCCTTTGCCTCCAGGTATGTCTGGAAACCAAAAGGACTTTCTGGTCATACAGTCACAGCATCTCAAGGCCCTTCTTAGGGTTGTGTAGGTAGATCAGTGCTGTTGGAAAGGGGGTGATCTCAAGGGCTGGTGTGTTCAGGTTTCCCTGGCCTGCTGTCTTGGGCTTCTTCCTAGTGTGGTTCAGAAGGGAGGGGAAGGTGGCCGGAGAAGGGCACCAGTGCACTGAGACTAGGGCCTGGGTTGGTGTAGGGCTTTCTGTTTGTTCTGTGCTTTGAAGGGGGAAGAGGGGCTAAGAGCTGCTGTACTAAGCACAGTTTTGGAGGCGGCAAAGCCAGGAATGGTGCCAGGCTCTGAATCGGAGCAGCCAGAGAGGCCGTGCTGCTGCGATGCGCAGCTCCACGCGAGCTGGGCCTGGCGCAGTCCACACGGCCCTCAGTGCCGCTCGCGTGCGGCACGTCCTGCGCTGCTGCGTGGTGCTCACCACCCGGAGACCGGCTGCCAGCGGCCACCCTCAGGAGAAAAATGGGCCTCAGCAGACTGCTGAAGATGGTAGCAGCTGTGCGCCAGGCAAGGTAAAGGAAAGGAGAGCGTTTTAATACGTGCGGCAGGTGACCAGCCTCAGTCATGTGATTTTCTATCTGCAAGACCTGAAAAAGGACATTGGAGCCTGGTAGCCTGTTCCTTCCTGCGACTTCCCCTACCCGCCCCCAAGCTGGAGGAACCCTTGCTTCATGTTCACAGTGTTTTAGCTGTTGCATGTTTCACTGTAGATAATTCATGTTCTGTACAGTGAAAAGTTTTTTATTATTTTTTATTTTTATTTTTTATTTTTTAAATTTTCATCCCCTTTTCTTCTCCTGCTTAGGATGCCTGGCTCCTCCTGATTGTTGATCCAACCCCACATTGTTTGTTCAAGTCCCAGATGATCACTTGATTTTATTTTATTTTATTTCATGTTTGCCCACAAGGAACTAGATAAAAACTCGATCTCAACACAATCCTTGCTAAATCCTGCTCTATATTTGGGCTTTACCATTGTGTAGCGTTCTCATTAGGCTAGTACACTTAAAGCAGTGACTCTCCAAAGAACACTTATTGCTGATACTTAACCAAAGAAAACAGATTTTTTTTCTGCTCGTAGATTAAGTTTCCCTGAGATCTACAGAGCAAACCAGTTTTGAAGGTAAGCATGCTGGTTCGGGCTGCAAGAGAAAGTCTTACAAGTTGTTCTGTAATATCAGATGTTAACAGCGTGACAAGTCTCATTTTGTTTCAGTTATGTTAATACTTTTAAGATTACATGTATTAAAGATTATATATATTTATATTATATATATTTAAGATTATATATATTAAAATATATATTATATATTTCAAGATGCTATAAACCACATTAAGATGTGGGTTATCATAGCCAGGTCTGTAAAACAAGCCAGGTAAGTCCATATTATGGTTTGAAGTCACAAGAGAATGCAGGAGAAGTTAATTTTGAACTTCCCTTGCGGTGCGTATCGTGATCAAGCGCTTGAGGAAACTAACATCTGAATGAGTTTATCGTTAAAGAAATAGCCTTGGTAGCAGGCTGTGTTTATTCAGCATTTCATGCAACCTCTCTGAGCAGTTCTCCCTCTCATGAGTTTACCATAGAGTTTAGCAGAGATACTTGTCTGGAAACGTGATCTTAAATTTCCTTCTGTGGTTGCTGAATGACAGTCTTTCCATGAAATGAATCCTGAAGATGCTTTCCATGCCCTGGAAGAAATCACTAAGATGTCATGTAGGAAAAAAGCAGGTCTTGACATTGCGTGTGCTTACTTTCATTTGGTGCCAGGATATGCATAGACAATAGCAAGAAATAATCTCTAAGTTACTGCTTTTGAATTAAGCACCCCCCAAAAAATTAGAGAAGGGCAACAGTAATAACTTGTCTAAAAGTGCAGCATTTTGGTAATCTACAGTGGGAATGAAATTCTGACCTCCAAATCTCAGGCCTGGACACTACACACAGAAATTCAAATAAACACAGGAGTGCATGTGGTTCCTGCTGCAGTATGGTACCCACGCTGATGCTCGCTGTCAGGCCACTTCCAGCTCGTTCCAAGGGGAAGATGTTATATTTCACTGTGGCAAATGCTAATCTGGCTAAGGCTTTCTCTGTCACGCAGTTTAATGCATGTCACCTTTCCCTTCCCCTTGCAGGATTTAATGTAATATATAATATGCATTGTGGCCAAATATTTTTCCTCTAAAGTGGATGTAAGCTTTTTGGGAACAATGTGCTAACTAAATGGAACACACGCTCTGCCAGCAGGTTGGTTGACAAGTTTTTTTAAAAATTTTAGGAGATAAGTCATAAAGCAGATGAGCGCCTGTGGAAATGGAAATGTTAAAGTAAGCGGGATCCCGTGTGCGTGCAGGAGGAGGTGTGTGCATGTGCTAGTCAGGGAAGGCAGAGGAGAAGGGTGAGGCCCGCCAGCAGGAGCTGCCGTTTCCTTTTGTGTAAGGCTCTGATTTGGACCAACCCTACGATGGCAGCTCAGCTCGTGTCTGACCTCCTGGGTGTTGGGTAGCGGTGGGCACCGTCACACTGGGTGTTCGCGAGGCGCAGCATTGCTCACCCCGCAGCACGGCCACAGGGAGAGCTCTCCTGGGGCCTTCCGTGCCCCGGCCCAGGCGGCTCTGCAGGGTGCCGCGGAGACCCTGTGATGGTGCTGCTCGCCACGTGCTCCGCGCTGGCCTCAGGGCAGAGCTGCCACCGGCGCCTCACCCTGAGCCGACGCCATTTCTCTTCCG
Organism: Tinamus guttatus; assembly: GCF_000705375.1. The sequence continues at coordinate 86,082 of NW_010578756.1, forward strand.
CACCTGAGGATCACGTGCGGCCTGATCCTTTTCGCCTTTCCCGCTGCCTTCAGAAGTCTGTGTGGCTCTTTACTGATCCTGCCTCTTCAGAAGACAGAAATCTTCATTTCTCTCCCCAGTTTTGAAGAACTGAGATTCCTGAGTCTTGAATCATTTGGCTTGCCCTCTGCTACACAGCCTTTGCAGCATCCCTTTTATATAATCACCACTGCTCACTGTAGCCCATAATATAGCTCTACTCCTCTCTCTAATAGACTGCTATGATGTCCATGACTTACATCGCTGAATTTTCATTACTGCTACAAAGACTTTTATGCACTTTAAAAAGGAACAGATGGATTCTTCCCTATTTTGGAAGAGATCATTCGTGCCTGTCCACCTTCTCAAGTTCACCTATTTTCATTACTTTAACTTAAAATGATTTGTGGAGGCTTCAGAGCTCTCAAAATGAAACTGAGGCCTGAATAAGATTTGAACCTAGATTTTCCTTATCTAACCTAACGTGGATGATGGCTTCAAGGGAGGACCTAGAGAATAGTTCATTTTGGTTATAGTTCAAAACAGTAGTCAGTCTGTTCTTTCCCACTGTGCCCTTTCAAAGTGGCTCCAAGGAAGCTCACAAAGAGCCATTCGGAGATTGAAGTGAGAACAAAGGGTTAATTGTTAAATTATCTTTTGCCCCCAAAAATCTAAGGAAAAACATCTGAAAGATGATTTAGTTGCATACAGAGTATTTCTGTCTCCATCCAGTGTTAAGTAGTCTGTTTTAGAAGCCCTTTATGTTCTATCCTTGGCAGTTCTCAATAGGCTTTTGCACTCAAACAATATGGACTCTAGCAGGTGGCATTTTTGGCAAATGACCTCTTCTCAATACAAGGATGTTCACAAGCTGCCCTTTCTCATCTTTTTCAGAACTATTAAAATAGGAGGTTAAGGGCAAATGTACCGCTAATGGGGTGAAGGTGCACTAAGATCTTCGGTGGGATGAAAATCAAAATATCAGTTTCCAAAGAAATCAGTAACCAGGAAAAAGTGCGGTTTAATAGCTGAACGTGGTAACTAATAGCCCTTCTCTCCAGAAACAAATGATGCAAACTTGCAAGAGCGGGTCCTCTGCTGTGGCAGAGGTTAATTATAGCAGCGGTGCCGCTTGCAAGCTTCTTCTTCGGTGCTCCATTCACATTTGCCTTTCTGACGTGCACTGCAGTAATATGCACAATTTATGTGTCTCTGTCTGATTTTGGTTAATTGTAGTAGTAATTACTAATTCCCAACCCTTGACCCGCTTTTTTAATAGCATTTTTTTAAATGATCTTTTTGTGCCATTTTAAAATTTGGTGTTTGGTTTTTAATTTAGATAAATTATGCTAAAGTGCTCTTGAGAGAGCTGCACACTGAGGTCAAAAGCTTTATCTCTGCAGTGCCCATTTTCCTTAACCTATTTTAATAATTGTAGATGCTTTCTTTAATAGATGGCTTTTGTCTGAGATAGGCTAAATCTGCCCTGTTTAGACCAGGCGGCCAATGTTAAAGCGAAGGGCTCTGGGGCTTCAGGTCTGGTTTATGGATTGGGAAGGTTGTGGGGCTGTTTTTCTCCTCCCTTCCTCCCTTCCCACCCTCCAGCAGATCAGCACCCAGAGCTCCCTTACCCGTTGCAAAACACAGGGAGGAAGGCCAGGCGCCTTGGGTGCTCGGTGGCCCTCACAAGGCAGCGCCCACGGCACCTTCGTGCACCACAGGCTGCTGCCTCCTCACTGGTGAAGAGGCTTTGAGGGGATGTGGTGCTTTATCCTGAAAAAGAGATGAGTCCAGATGCCATCTAAATGGCAAGGATTTGCTGTCAGCCTTTGCAGGCTGGAGCTGTAGACGCTTTTAGAGATGAAGCTGCCTTTTCTCTTAGAGACGAAGCTGTCTGTGCTCTTCCCAAGCATTCGGAAGGATATACACGTTTATAGGTAGAAAGGCAGTTTGCTCAGGCTGTTTGTGGTGAACTGAACTAGATTTTTCACAGACTGTTTTTCCTCCCTTTCTTTCCTCCTCCTCTCTCGCTTTTGCTGGAGAAAGTTTAACAGGGTGTGATGTTTTCAAACTTGGAAACAGGTATTAAAGAGCAATTAGCTGGCCAGCCTCTGGATAAAACAGAAAGCTTGCCAAAGATCTTCTTGTCCTTAGATGTCTGTACAAATCTTTTGTCAAATACAGAAATAATTGCCTTTTTCCCCCGTTTTTCCCTCTCTCCACAATCACTTTCAGTTCTGCATCTGGTTTAATATAATGGGTGTTTGCCTGAATGACTTAGTTAGCCAGGATGGTAATAAAACACTTTAAATTTATTGTGACATTTGGATTTAATTAAAAAGTACACACTTAGAAAAGTAAAACATAGTGTGGAGAGAGAGAGTCAGGAAGGTTTTTCTCTTTTTTCTTCCAAAAAGCTAATTAGAGTTGTATTTTAAATTGTTTATGTGCTGCTAATCATTGTAATAAATCATTTATACTGAGAAAGACACACTCTAATGTGCTTGTGTAACTGTTTATGCTCTCAAGTTTCTATCATGAACAAATTGATCTGGAAGTGAATTTATTAACCACTAGGGAAGAAATCATTAGTGCTTTCTCTAAATATTCCCCAGGTACACTTTTATTATAGTAGTTTACTGTTTTAACTAAAAATAAGATTATACAGCCTTGGTTGTAATTATGATGCAAATTGACTTCCCATCACATGAAAGGAAGGGAACTACTTTTGCACTGTGCAAAAAGGTTATCTGTGTATTTATATAAATAAATACATAAATATAGTATATATATCAGAGCGCCTCACAACTTTCATTATTTTTTTTTCTGAAAACGAAGTGTAAACTCATGTATTCAGAAGAACTGGTGTATGGGACTTCGTGCAAGTTTTAAAATAACACCAGAGAAAGTTTCATTTTGATGAGCTACTGGGCCTTTGCTAAATGATTTTAGAACTAGGTGAGCCTAGCTTGTGACATTAGGTCTTTTGCATCCCATAGCACACACAGACTTGTAGAGCTACTTGGCGCTTTCAGAGGTTCATTTTGGAGACCAAATCTCTGGGAGATAACTGGTATTGCTCTTTCCTTCTTACGGGTGAAGATACCAGTGCATAAATTCTCATGCAGAAAATCAGCAGCAGAAGTGAAATTATCATCTGAGATTTTCTGGTTTGTGGTGTTATTCTTAACCCAAAATGGAGAGTTGCTGATATCCCAACTCTTCCCAAGGGTTTTTTTTTTAGGTATGCTCATCCTGTAAATGAGTGGGTGGTTGCTATGCCGTGTGTGAAGGAATAGGGCAACAGTGGTCAGTGGAGATTTGCAGCCCACTTGTTGTGACTGAAACTAAAGAACAGTATTTTATTTGGAGGTACTGCTGAATTAGTTCCCCAAACCCATACTTTTACATGGAAGTAGATTGCTCCTCACACTCTTCACAAGAAACAGAAACTGACCTTCAGAAGCTGCAGCCAACACTGATAGGTTTCGTGGGTATCCTTTAAATTTAGATGCTTTTATTTTGACACTGAATTACTTATTTACAGGTCTAGCATAAGAGCACCAGGAGGGAATACCTGGGCCATGTTAATTTATTTATTGGGTAGATGGTTAGGCATTTTATTTAGAAACCAAAGTCCTAGAAACCATATAAGATAAATTGATAGGGCAGGTTCATTTTCTACAGGATAATCTTAATTTAAGGAAAACAATCAAAACCAGTGTGCAAATGTCTGGTAAAGGAAACATTCTGCACCTCTTCCCAGCAGATGCAGCTGAGTCAACATGAGTGAAATTGGTCTTCTTAATATATGCCTATTGGAAAAGGTGCCTTAAAAAGGAAAGATGGGTATAAACATGGATTCGTGCATGTGGAGTTCAGGAGAGACATCCACAAGAATGCAGCAGTGCTGGGAGAGAAATGGAGAGGGGATTAAGTTGAGGCCAGGCACAAAGTTGGCTTGAGGTGGTAGCTCCTCAGCATGACGTGCGACGCCAGGCACAGCCTGCAGCGCTGGACGGTCCCTGGCGCTGCAGCTGGTTCCCCTCCAGCGCCGGCCTGGGCAGCGGGCTGGCTTCTGCCCCCTTCAAACGTCAGGATCTCTGCCGGGTGCGCTGGCTCCTGGAGGTGGGCGGGAGGGTGCGCAGCAGTTCCCCTCGGCAGCGCTCGGAGGCCAAGAGTGTTGAAAGAATTTGGCGGCTGGCGTGTGTGTGCCCATGGGTGAGAGAGAACGCCTGGTGTTCTGGGAGTTAGGTACTGGAGTACCTTCTGGTCTTAAGTATCTGCCCTTTTATTGCTTTTCTTTAATATGGTCCTTAGCTGTTTATGTGCAAATAAATGTTCTCTTTTAGCCTGGAGGTGGTTCAAAAGGGACAAATGCTTGTGTATCCATCCTTGCCATATGCATGCCATGCCACTAGCAACCTGTGGGTGTGAAGGAATTACTGCTCCTTTACATGCACCGGTGTCATTGATGTGGCTTTCCACTTTTAAGATTTTCCTCAAAACAGTTTATTTTCACTCAAGAGATCAAGATGTTCCTTCTCTGTCTTCTTTCATAAAATGTTAATCCAGTAGTGTTACGTGCATTTTGCTTGCAAAATAAGAATTTTTTTGAGGCTTCTAGCTATTCATTTTTCCAGAAACCTACTCTGCAGTGTTCTGCCACATTAGGTTTCCCTAATAATCCATGGGAGGATGTGATCAAGATCTATTACTGTCTCTTGATGTAGTAGGCTATGAACATCACTGAGCTCTGTGAAAGAGCTGTTAGTAGCAATTCACTTTGGTGTTTGCAGATGTTTAAATCTGTATTTTGAATGACTTGCTCTACTATCCAGGTTTCAGAGCTGTAGGAAATCAAAGGATGGATGTCTTGTTTCTTCTAGAAAATGTGAGGGTTTTTGTATTCCTTAGATCCTTTATGGCCATAGTGAAATAGGAGGCCTTCAGTCATTTCATATTCTGGTAAATCAGAAACTTCAAAATGTAAACGTGTCTATCAGAATGCCATTAATTGAGAGTAATAAATGTCCATTTATAGGCAAAGTCTTTATGTAGAGATACAGGCTCCTGCTGTGATTCCTTGAGGCATTTTCTCTTCAAAGCACAAAAATATCAGCACTTAAAGGATATCTCTTGCCATTCTTGCGCCTGAGTTTTGCCTAGCCCAGGTTTATTTTACTTCTGTCAACACTTTTCAAGGTGCCATAGTCAAATTTGGACCTTCTCTACAGAAATATCCATGAATTAGTGGAATTGAAAATCAGCCCGTGGCAGTTTTACAGAATGTTCTAGAATTCGAAGCTGGATGATGCTTTGATTGATGTAAAGAGAGAGAGGGAATGATACAGCAGCTTGGATGTACGACATGGAAGCTAAGTTGGTGGCTGTTTACCTCCATGGAGCCAGCGAGGATGACTCCTGTCTGCCCCTAGCATCTTTGTTTGGTGCGTAGATGGTCTGCTGAGGCATTTTGGGGCTTGCCAGAAGGATTAAAACGTGCTCAATGATGCAAACCGTATCTGCACACTGCTTGCATATGCAGCCTCAGGATGCCAGTTCTGGAGGTTTTTAAGTAGAACTCTGTTTTCGTTTCAGATTTTTAAATCACTTTGGCGTGTAATGGCCTGCTGTGATTTAATAGCTCCTACTTAAGCTCTATTTTGTCATCTTTCTTGTTAAAAAGTCCATATAGTTGGATGAGAAATTGCCCAGCCTGGCCCCTCTAAGGCATTTTAAATGTTGGCATCTTGAGACAGGATGAAAGTGAGTTTTGTGTTTGGTGGCAGGAGGTTCTCCTGAGTGTCTGAATGTGGTTCTGGACTAGTAAAAATTGTCACATCAGGCTTTGTGGGAGGAATCTAGAGGTAATGCCTGTTGTGATGTGTAAAAATGTGTGAAAGTATGAAGATGGCACAGGAAGGCTCTGTAAGAGGTGGAGGGGCAGAATTGCCCCAGTTTGAATCTGGACAGAGATTGTCTGGAGTGGGCAGAGGTTGGCTGATAATTCAGCTTAGTCCTCTGGGGAGCCTAGGGTATGAGTGCCCAGTTGGAACTGGATGGCAGCAGTTTGATAAGGGCACTTTTGCCTAGTGTTGCATCTGAATTGCATCTCAAAGGTGGCCCGTTCTCTGGCATTTAGAACACAGTACATTAAATTCTAGCTTTCAAAACCCTGTTGTGTGCTGATAATGTGATGCCAACTGTAGGATGCAGGTTTACTGTTCTCTTGTGCTCTGTAACAAAAATGGGAGCTCAAAGGTGTATTAATATGATAATACATTACCCTAATGTATTATCATTATCATGTATGGTAATGTATTGCCTTACTCCTGCAAAAATTGTCATCCCCTCTCTCCCTCCCTGCCTGCCATGCACAGAGCTGAGCAGCCTAGGGAGAGGATATTGCCTGTGGAGGCTTGCATATTGTACTGCAAGTGTATTTTGACACTAGAAACTGAAGAAATGGGAAACTAGATACGTCTGGGGAGTAACTACTGATCTAAGTGTCAGGTTTGATATTGGCAGACTCTGTGGAACCAGTAGTTGTTGAAATCTCAGGGGGCTGGCAGAGCCCTTGACCTTCTTAGCAATTGATGAACTGTTGTTATTTTTGAGGGTTGATTTGGGAAGAGGGATGGATGAATCTTAAAAATGAAGGTGGTCTCCGTTCTGCATGGAAGCAGGCTGTCTCAGGGCACTAATGCATAGCAAGGGCTTCCCTGGTGTGCTTGGCCATGTAATGGTGCTCTGTGTGTGTATCCTTTTGGCTTCACTTCTCTCTGGAAATGGTGATGTTTTTCCTCCTGCAGTCACATGTGGCTAGCAATACAGAAGTCTCTAGGTAAAAGCAGTGTAGTTTCAGCATTTGAGGCTTATTTAAAAAACAAGGATTAAGATTGCTGAGGCTATAAATTAGTTTGAGGGTTTTTGAGGTATCTGATTCGTATCTTTGCTACCATGATATAAAAGTGACAACTTTTCACTCTCCACAGATCAGTCAGGTTTGCAATCGGCTGCAGCCCTCTGACTGCAGGGTGGGCCAGCGCGTCCGGTGTAGAGCCCCTGCGCCAGGCCAGGAGCTGACACGCGGGAGAGGCAGAGGGAGCCTGGTTTGCCTGGCCTGGCGAAGAGAAGGCGGAAAGCAGATCCGGCTGCCAGCCTGCGGTATCTCCTGCAGGTTAGAGAAGGCTCAGCCCAACTCTCCTCCCAGGTGAAGAGTAGAAGGGCAGGAGGCAGACGTCCTAATTTGCAGCAGGAGACTTCTCACCCGATATCCTGAATACACTTCTCACCATGAGGGAACAGGGGCCCAGCAATGCCCTCCTCTCCTCCTTGGAAAGTTTCAGAACTTCAGAACTTGACTGGATGTGGCCCTGAGCGACCTTGCTTGGCCTGGGTGAGCTGCACAGGTCCTCTCCTATCCATTTTTTCCAAGGTTCCTGACTAGGAGAAGAGGCAAGTTCCTGGAAAAATAATCCCCGTCCCAAGTAGATGTCCAGAGCGTAGGCAGAGGGTAGGTGAGAAGGGGAAATGGATGATTCAATGATGGTCTTGTTGGGAAGCTGTGAAAAGAAGCTGGCTCTCAATTTACTGAATGGTGCTGGCTTTCAGCACGGTTGTGCCATTTCTTGGGTGTTGCCTGAGGGGCTCGTTGGTGATTTGGGCTAGATGTCGGCTGTTAGGTGTAGGTTGAAGTGAAAATAAGGCTGAACCTACATAAAAAGTGACAAGTCTCTGGAGAAGTCATCCTGCTATTTAATTCCCTGAAAGGAGGGTGGCAATTGCACTCAGTGGTTGCTGTGAAATTGCTAGTACAGATAACCAAAAGTGGGATAGTTTCTGACTTGAAATTTGAGGTGACTGAAATGCAGAGATCTATTCTGTTTCCCCAAATTCCTCTTTGTAAGCAATTCAATTAAGGAGTCAGGCAAGATCTTGGGTCTTGCAAATACTCATTCACATGCGTCCATGGGGTACTGGATCAGGAGCAGATGTTGTTTTTTCTTATCAAATTCTTCGTTCACTGTGAATTGGGAATAAGTACAATAGTGGTATGTAAAGATGAAGCAAACTAGGATTTCTATATGCTCATTACAGCTTCAAGTTCTGTTGGCACTAGGGAAAAAAAAAAAAACACTTGAAGTTACAAATTACTTATCACAAGCTTTGCTGTAGCAGATCATGGCTTGCTTTAAAGTGACATTTTTGTTCCTGTGCTTAGATAATTTAGACACTCCTCTCAAAACAGATACCACATAGAGTGCGGTAGAGTTGAGGTGAATTGGAAAAAAAGGATTATGTTTTGCATGTAGAAGCAGTGAATGTGGGCTGTAGATAAATGACACAGGTTTAGAGCAATCATTGTTGGTACAGCCTGATTATTTTTCTCAGGGACAGGCTACCTTTGAAGAACTACTGTTCTGTCTCCACCACTTTATATAATGTTGTGCTGACTTCTGCATTTGCTGTTTGCCGCTCTTTCTCACTCAACAGTAGGATCCTGCAGTAGCCTAACTTCAGATGTTCAGCAGTAGCAACAGGCTGCTACAACAGGTTTCGACAAGAGCAGCCTGTGGTGTTTGAAAATCCCGACCTGGTCTGCTTGAGGGAGGTACGAGCATCTGTTCCAGAGCTCTAAACCAAGGATTGCAGAGAGGCCGGCGTGGTCCTTGGGAGCCCGCGGAGCTAGGGATGGCGTGAGGCCGTGCGGAACCTCGCTAGCCTCGTAAGCAAACGTGTGCAGCTCTGCTTCCTCGCTGAGAGCTGTGTGGGGATGCGACTCGGCGGGTTTCCTTGCCCTGTGTGTAGAGGAGGGCGGGTGAGGCTTGGAGGTGAAACCAAAGCTTTCCTTCCCTGTCCCGGGGCGGTGGCCAGTAGGAACACACTTCTTGACCACTACGGTCACTTTATGAAAAGGAGAGGCAGAGAATGAAGAAATCTAAAATAATTTGGAAGTAATAAGGAGGACTTTGCAGCAGCTCTGCCCTTGATGGCTTTTATCCTTATAAACCTGGTTTCCAGATAGAGTCAGTGAACTGTTTCTTGAAATACCAAAATATTTTTAGCTATTTTCTTTTTTTCTTTTGAGGCTGAATAAATTACCTGGTCAGTTGACACTGGTGGATGTGTTTCTTTGTTCAACAAAGAACAAATTTTCTTTAGATTCATTTTCTTGAATTCTTGGGAAAATTGTATAGCAGCAAAATACTAGGAATTAATCTGAATAACCAGTGTGAGGTGGAAACTCTCCCCCTGCTCTAATTGGCCTGGAAGGCTGAAAGCCCACAATCCGGCTGCCTCTCGCTAACTGCCCAGCTTCTGGTGGCAGATTGACATAATTCCCCCTGTCCCTAGGGACCCATAATAGAGCACTCCCTGAAGTGCTCCAAATCCTGAAGGGAAATTAGGATTTCTTTCTCTCTCTCTCTCTCTCTCCCTTTTTTTTTCCTCCCCCCTCAAGGTTTTCTAATTGCCACCTTCCTCCCTCTTCCCCCTTTTAAGTGGCGTTGGCCAGTTGCAAAACTTGGATTTTAAATTTACCTAATCTCCCAAGATCTCTAAGTAAGGAAAACTATTGTAACTGAAAATGGCTCCAATTTTTCTTATCCTTTCTTCCATTCTAATAGATATGTTTAGCCTACATTTAAAAGCTTTCTGGAGAACCTTTACAAATGACTAATTTAAGCTTGTCAGGTTCTAATTATCATCTCTCTATATACAAGTTAAGATGCTTAACACTAGTGAAAAGTTCTGAATACAGTGCAAACCTGTGTCAAGTTGCAGAGCACTCTTAGCCGTCTTAATTGCTTTTGGTTTGAACTCTAACCTTAACTCTCCCATCTGTCTTACACATTCCCTTCTCTCAGAACAGCCACTTTCTTTCTCTAAAGTGCTGAGGATCTATCTCAATTCTACAAGATTTTCACTCTGGCAAAATGTGGCCCTTAGGCTGTATCTGAATGCTTAGCTCACTCTCTTTCAGCTACACTATCTTTGAGTGCAGTTCAGATGCCCTGGGTGGCAGAGGATATGCCCTGATGCCCCTGGTGAAATAGCACTGTTTATGTGGAGGATAGGGAACTACTCTGTAGGAATAACAGCACTGCTACCAAATGTCTTAACAACAACTCATTTCAGTTAAATTCACTCCCAAGGAGCATCTGTAAGGCTTTTGTGTGTGTGTGTGTGTGTGTGTATGTCTGCAGTTTTATGGATGTTGTATTAGATATTTCATTCCTTTATAGGACTGATGTCTGCCTAATTTTCCTGCTATGACCCAACTTAGCAGCAAAGAGTAGTTGCATCTTTTCTTTAGATAAAAGTGAGTTTCATTCAAGCTTAGAAAATTAGCCTTGAAAATACTCAGTAAGTGCAGATTCCTTCTGGAGAGTGCATTTAAAAGTTTGAATCCAAAATTGATTTGGAAGTGCTTTAATCTAAAATAACCTGATGTTAGCATTGTTGTCTGCAACTCCTGCTGGCCTCTCGTGTTCCGGTTCAGCGCATTGGCACACAGTTCCCTGATGCTGTGAAATTGAGACTCATCTGGAGATACAGACCTTTCTAAAAAGGATTGCAGGGCACTTAGGACTCCTCATTTCATTAGCGCAGTGAAGGAGTTCTTTTCACCAGTCAGGAATCTTACGATGAGGTGAGCAAAAACGAAGCAAATCAAGCAGGAGAGACTCTCCTGTCAAAATGCAGTGCAGAAAAGGCTGCTCAGTAGGGTTTTGGGGACATAAGTTTAGAATTCCAGGAGCTGAAGATGAGTGTTTTAGAAATTCTTTCTGTTTAATCTGAGGTTTCAGGCAAAGGGTAAGTAGATATATATACTGAATTGGGACTGCAGGATTCTGCACGTTTTAGGGCACTTTTTATTTTGAACACTTGGCCAGGTCATAAGATCTTTTTTACTGTTTTTAACCAAGCGAAACCATCACCATTTTCATGTGTGTTGGTGAGAACTAAATGGAGCATAAATAACTGAAAAGAAGAGCAGACTTCCACTTTAAGAGGATCAGTTGCTGCACAAAGCAGTGGTAATGATCCGGAGGAGCTGGATGCATTGAGGAAGAAAGTGGAGTGCGAGTTCCATCCAAAGTGCAGGCAGCAGGTCATAAATTCTTCTAGTGGAGGTGGTCTGAAATTCAAGGAGTAGAATTAGAGAGCTACCATAGGTTAATGAAAATGTCTCCCTTGGGATCAGCTCGAATTCAACTCAATGGTCAACTGTAAGAACAGGAATGTCTCCTGCAATTCCATCTTGTCATCCATATTCTGAATGCTGTGTTGCCCCAGAATGGTTTATAGCATAGAATATGCTGTATTACAGTGTATTTCGTTCTTAGATGGTTTAGTGCAAACCAAACGTCATACTGACTTGCCCCATAAACACACTGCTCATTTGGTTCTGGAACAGTTGGCAAATTACAGTAGCGTTTTCAAAGCCTTTCTGGGGCATTTTGCAAAAAAAATAAGAAAAATATCTTGCAATTTTATCCTCTTACTTGGGTCATTTTTCTCGTCCAGAGTAATAGTGTTCAAATCCTGTCTCTATACATCACCTCAGAGGAACGCATTACTGAAGGAGTATACAAGAACTAAAGCCAAGAGACGGCTCTTAATTCTTATCAGCATAATTTCCTGTAAAGGGCGGCAGCGTTAATGGCCAGCTGTGGATTGCAAGCCCTGACTTAATCTGTTTTGAATAAACAAAAATAGTTTGAGATGTATAGCTACTAGCCGACTTCAGCTGGAACAAATGCTTAATGAAGACTGTTGTCCTGGCGTTTCCCTGTGAATGAAGAGGGAGATGCTCAGGAGCACAACTTTCTCCATCCAAAACCTAGGAGCAAAATGGGATAAAGCAAGATGGGCCTGTGGACACAAGCTGTGACTGTAAACAGAAGAAGGGGAAGCAGGAGTATTTATCCCCAGCTTTCTCTCCCTCTTACATCTTTGTTGCATTTGAGGAACAGTTGTAGTTAATGCTATTTGCAAGGTACAGCAAGTTCTCCCTTACAGAATGCACTCTGCTTTTTTAATAGCCTTGAGATGTTGAACTGCTTTTGCCAGGGTAAGAGCAAGCAAGTTGCCCAGCTTAGGTCAGTGGTGGGATGTGAAGCATCATTGCAGATTTTTATGGGCTATACTTGTTGAAATGCTCACGATCTTCAATAAACTCTATGCAGGACCAGAATATCCATGGTCCTTCTGTACTGTGAGTGCTGCCATTACAGACAACAGCCTTTTGTCTAGTCGGTCTCAGAGAGGAGCTGGACCTGAGCAAAAGGCTCTCTCCTGTGCCCTTGCTGGCTCCTCTTGACTTGGATTACTAGCGAGGGTAATCCAGTGCAATCCACTGAATCTCTTCTGAGACTTTCTGTTGTACAGCTAAAGTTGCAAACTACATTATTGGGTTATGTGCCTATGGCTTGAGTTTTTTCACTGGGGACTTGCTCCCCAAAGCTCATTCACCAAAGCAGCTCTGCAAACTGCACACTGCATTATACGAGTATGACTTTGACCACCTTTCAGAAGGTCACATGAAAGGCATTCAAAACTTAAGTAGTTGCAGAAGTTTGGGGCTTTGCTTGTATCCAAGACGATACAAATTTCACTTTTTGAATTGGTATTTATTTATTGGTTGCTTGCTCAGTGATCACCAATGCAAAACTGAAACTCAGAGTCTCTCATACAAACTGACCCTGTGCCCATCTCAGTTCCTCTCAGATGACAGGAAAATTCACCACTTGGAAATATGGTGAGGGGAAGGTTGTCTACTCTCTTAATCTTGTTTTTTTCTCTCCTACCTTCATGAGGGAAAATTCCAGTCAGCTTTATTTTTTTTTTAAGTCAGCAAACTGATTATATATTGTAAAAGATCAGTGTTTTCATGGGTGAGTAGTAATTACTGAGTAATGGCTTAAAACATTTCCTGAAGGAACATAAAGCTGTTTTTAAAAGTCAAGAGTACATTAAAAGGATTACCATGTAGATTTGATTTTTAGATAACACTAAAATGGATCCCAAATGGACTTCTGAAAAGGGATGCTATCTCTTTAATGGAAAGTGCATGGTCTGACAGCTCAGCATGCAAATGGTCCTGCAAAGAAGTGTGTGGTGTTTTTTCCTTTCAACAAAGAGAGAAGGAAATAGATCCTGCCCTGCCCCTTTCAACTTTTAATAGCAGATCAGTTGCTCTAGTTTTGCTAGGAAAGGAAGAAGAGCACAGGTTTTCAGGGTAACTACATCTTTCTGAGTCATTAGGGAAGTGTATTTCATGACTCCTCAAAGGTCAGCAGCAATTGTATCTGTTCCATGGATTGCATTAAGCAGAGAGACTTTCTCTGCATTCTTTGTAAGTGAATGCTTGCTCGTCTCTTGAAAATAAAGAAAATATGCAAATAGATCTTTGGTCCTTATACTTTTCTAGAGGTAAAGGGCAGTTGTACTAATCTTGTGCAGGGCATGGGCATCAATGTTTGGCTCTGTATAAGGTTGGGGCAGGGGGGGCTGTTACTTTCCTACCAGGATACCTTGCAGTCATTACAGCATTTGCTATTTTAGAGTTGGCAGCACAACTTTCACATGATTGATGGTGTAAAATATGCTTTTGGCCTGAGTAGGATTTCTTCTAGAAACATTTAAAAGAGTATATTCATATTTCATTAAATACAGGGCACCAGGCTTCCAAATTCTTTTGTGGTATTGCACAAATTATTACAGGCTCCAAAAGTCTTGAGAAATTTCTGTAAGCCTGTGAAAGCTTTAGATTGGACAGTCATCATTGCCTACATTAAGGCTTGTGACAGATTGCTTCATCAGTGTACATAGAACAGAACATCAAATGGCCATTTGGCAGTGGGCACTGAGATTCTATTAAGGTTGCCAAAAGCTTAGCTTGACATTGTATACGTCTGCTAAAAGGCTGTAGAAAAGATGATGATGATCGTTCAATGATATAGTTCTTTTCTCCTTAAAATATTCACATATATAGTGCACCAAATCTGTCAGGGTGATGTTAATGTTTCAGTGCTAAATCTGAGGTCTGCTACACTGCACATCTTTGCATATCTCTGGAAAGACTAGTAATAGTCCTTCACTAGTCCTCACTAGTAATACATTAACAGTAATAGTCCTCACTAGTAATATGTTAAGCAACACGTTTTAGCCCGAAAATGGAAACTGTGGAGTATTACACGTGTGCGTGGAAATAATTGACTTGAATTTTAACGTCTCAAGGACTTTGAGTGGTTTTAGCTGGAAATATGTCTTTTTCATTTAGTTTTCTTTCTGTTTTGATAGGGGTTGGGGGAAAGGACTCCAGATTTAACACTGATACTTGGGTTATATCTAAATCCACTGAAAAGTGAGGGATGAATTTTTAACTTTGGAATCATTTGACTTATAGACTCTTCTTCCATTGGTTTGCTTTGGAAGCCAAACCCCTTGAATAGCAAAACTTTGGAGCTTAGTATTATTTTAATGGTAATCTGTAAGTCTACAGACTATTGAGAAATGTGGGAAAATTCTAGACTAATAATTCCTAGTAATCATTTTCTCATCTGTGGTATTCTTACACTTCTATGAATGTGGTTTGAGAGCAGTCTTTCCACTGTCAGACCTTGTATATATTCTTGGCTTTTTTCTACTACAGAAAGTGAACGAAGGAACTGGCCACCTAAAATCATGACCTTTGCCAAACTGTGGGATGTTAAATTGTGACTAATGAAGAAAATTTGGTCTGAGTGTTCTCAGACTAGGTTGAAAGTATGAGAAATCTACATGTTTTTAACTGTTGCCAGGGCTCAAAACAGTAAAAATGGATTTTACTGAAACATGGCATGTGCTAAGAATAAGCTTTGGACTTGTGCCAATTATGAAAAATTAAAGCTCAAACAAGCATATTTTATGAGCACAGGGAAAACGTTGCTTACGGGAATGATTTATAGCAACTGCTTTGCAGTAGCAGTTATTATGGTTTGTGTTTGGTCCTGCTGCATGTGTGCCTTTATCACTACAGGTTGTCCTCTGGTAAGCACTGTTTGGTCACAGGGTTCTAAGTTCCCAAACTTTGGGTGAGAAGGAAAATGGAGAATCAAACCCCAAACCTTGTCTCCTGAATCAGGACTCACCTTGGTATGGATTAGCCTGATGGGAATGACTATTTTGGACACATCCATTTTTATGAACAAATGACATAAAATTAAGGTCTCTGCGTATGAGATGCAAGGGACTCAGGAAGCTTTGGATCACTTTAAGAGAGCTGCAGGAAACCAGACCCTACAGTAAGTTTCACTGAAGCTTATTCAGAACCTCTAAGGCCAAAAAAAAAAAATGCTGTCTTTGGAAGAACTATAGTATAGTTAGAATGGAAACTCTGATCAAAATGTTGTTTCTCCTATTAATTGTCCCTTCCAACTACTTTTTGGCTATGCTGAGGGAATTCATTTGGTAATGATTGAGAAGAAAGAATACCACAAATGAATTGCTAAAGGAACTGTAAAAATCACCTGCTGCATATTGCAGCATGAAACTGGAAATGAAGAAAGATTGTGGTTGCTCATTGAATAATTTTGATGAATGGTCTCAAGCTTGTTCATAAGCATTGCATTGCAAGTACTCAATGTTCCAAATGTAATGTTTTAATTGGATATACAGGTGTCATGATGAGTTCCACCTTGCTGGTTGGCTGACTGTAAATCTCAAAACTGCATTCTTGGTGTGGATGCCCAAGACTACACACTTGCAATTCAGTGGAAGTGCACAGAGTAACTTGTTTCTCGGGGCATAATATTCGTAGGGAGTAATACAATACTGCAAACACAAAGTGAGTCTTTTTTCAAAGGGAATGAAAATTCACTGCTTTTTTTTGGCAATGACTGTCTGCATTTACTTAAATGGGTAATGCAGGGCTCTAATGCTTTTAAATAATATCAGATCCTCTGAAATAAGACACAAGGCTGCTAGCTTATTTATGGTGATGAGACAGGAGTTAATGAGATTACTCCTGTTATTCAGTTACTTTTTTTCTCTTTTGCAGCCAAATGCTAGGATGTGTTTGGGTTTGGGGGAGTTTTGTTTTGTTTTGTTAGTAGGCAAAAGAAGGTCAGCTCATTTAAAGGCTGTTGATACTAGAAAAAAAAACATTTTTTTCCCCGCAAGTGGAATGCTGAAACCTGGGCTGTGGTGTCTAACTGCCAAGAGCTCCAAGATTGCTTTTAGCACTGGAATGCTGAATTCCTACAGTAATAGCTTACATAAATTGCAATAAATCTAAAAAAAAAAAGAAGAAAGTGTAACATGAACCCATGAACCTGTAAGAACTGCGGCCTTCGGAGGATGGGTTCTTCGGAATGTGCTAACAGAGTCCAATAGCCACTGTTCAAGGAAGAGTTTGTGATAGAGAATAAAAACCTAATTCCAGTGCTACTATGTACAGGATGCTGCACAAATGGATGAGAAGCGTTATTCATGTCAAGAACCTTGCTGGGTGTGGGTATTTTTTTTTTCCATAGTTTTCACTTTTGTTGTTGAGCAAGCTTTCATGCTAAGAGCTGCTAGTCTGAAAGGAAATTTTTTGTTTTGTTTTAAAAAGGGAAAGACTTAAAGCCATCTGCCCAGAAGCATTGTGTAAAACATACACAGGGTGTTGGGGAAATAAGCCAATTATGTGTGCTTCACAGGAGGTGGGGGACTGACCTTTGTGTATAATTAGTTCTTTTATTTAAAGCAAAGATTTTGAATAGAATAACTAATTAGCTGTCATAAATGGCAAATTGAAGATTTTGGCCGGATTCCTTGGGGAGCGTGGGAGGACGTCCCTCCCAGCGCGCTCCTCGTGAGGCTTGTGCTTGGCTCCCGGCAGCCAGAGCGCTGAGGAAAAGCCCCTGGACCACGGCTCACGAGGCAGGTGGGACGTCCCGCGCCGCCGCGCGCCCGGGACCTGCAGGGCCGCAGCCTCCCGCTTTGTGCTCTGGGCTTGGCTGTGTAACATCCAGGCAAGCTGCAAAGCCTCGAGGCATATATCATCAGCCAGCAGTCCCACATAACTCTTTCAGACCAATTAACCTTTAGAGTTGCATTAAAGAAATTAGGTGGTAAACTGCTATGCTTTCAGAGGGGAGCAACAGTGCTCTTGCAGACCAGAGTGCTGTGGAGACGTGCGCCGTAGGACCATTGCAGATAACTGTTATTTAAAAGGTCTACCATTTATGAAAAGTTTCTAGGCTCTCCTGGAAATGAGGCTTTATGAGCAGTGCCCTTAGAGGAGCGGCAGTTGATTGCCATGTGAATGGAAATACCACTAAAAGGGCTCGGAAGAACTGAGGGCTGTTCTTAGTGGACACTTGCATTATAAAGCCAGCAGAATAATTTTATGGAAAGACCCCGACTGAGAAGATACGGGCTGATTAAAGCCGGTTCCTCTGTCTGTGAATAGAGGTAAAGTTTAGATTACCCACTACAGTAACAGCCTCTTTAGGCACAGTCATAAATTTCAGTATGGCCAGAGGTGGTGTCTATAATTTTTTAATGTGTGTTGGAGCTTGGAGCACTCAAAACAGGTTTTGTTTTGTATTTACCAGCAGCAAGTCTATTAAGTTGTAAAGGGCAAAGAAGAGAGTGTAGGTAGCAAAAAATAGAAAGACCTCATCTACTGTTGAGCACCCTGGTACACTATGAGCTATGATTCCTGTGTACTGGAAAGGTAGCAATGGATGGTAGCAACAGGAGAGGAGAACGGAGCTGGATGTTTCCTTCAGAATTTGGTAATGAGCTCGAGTTCCCTTTGTGAACACGCACGTAAGCCCTCGAGTGTCCAATTGCCAGTTTCCGTGGCTCGGCAAAGGTGCTTTTCTTGTGCTCGTCCTCGCTCCCGTGGTGTGCCTGGCATGGGTCTGAGTGAGCCGGTTTCGTGGCGGCCCCCGCCAAGGCACCGCATGAGGCGGGAGAGGAGGGAAGTGGGGCTTGGCATTGCCTGGGCCCTCTCCCGGCGGGCCTGCAAAAGGGGCTCAGCTTTTGAAGTGCTGCTTTCTTGTCGCTTGAGAATGACATGGCAAGCATGCAAGGCACCCTCACTGATCAGGTTTGGCAGTTTTGGAAATTTAGTTTCACGCCTTGCCTGCTGTGCCAGCTCAGCAGCTAATTGTAGCTGCAACTTCCTATAGTTGTGCGAGCGTGCCGCTCACATTGGTTGGCTGCAGTGCCGGAGGGAAGCCTCACAGCCCAAAATGCAGTTTCAAAACACTGAACCTGACCAGCAGAGGCTGACCTTGCTCGTTATTATCTGAGAGGGAATAGCGGCTTTGAACATCATATGATCTCTGAAATGGTTTCTTTTTCAT
>NW_010578756.1:104741-114977 GCF_000705375.1 Tinamus guttatus
TTGGAGCCTGACCGGCTGCCCCTCCTGTGGCCGTGTCCCTCTGTGCCCCTCTAGGGTAACAGCTTCTGGCTAAGTGTAACTGGTCCTGTTTGTCAGGACCCACGTTTTGGAGTTTGCAGCATCTCCAGATGCAGCATTGTCAAGTTAATGGAGTTTCTGGTCAATCATCTCCTTCATGGTCACACTTGGAATTTTTGGGGAATAAAAGCATGTAAATTGCTGGAGTGCAAGTGGGGGGCTCAACGGCATGGAAATGTTGCTTGTTTATAATGGGAGAAGGACTGTGCAGAAGAAAATTGATTTTGGATTTGATGTGTTTAAACTTTATTCTGATAAGTTTAATCCTGACCCAGATGTACCCAATACTTAGGCATATGTATTTTTCGGAATAAACTCAGTGAAATTTAAAACCTTCAGAATTTTGTTGTAATTACAGGTAGGGAATCAGAAGCTAGAAAAGAGTTGGGAAAGAATTGAGAATTCAAGTTCTACAGAAAATACTCTGTTCAAGAAATATTGGGGGGAAAAAAGCGAGCATTGTGGTATAAATTTAAGAAGAGAGGTATTTCTCAGACAAAAGATAATTGCTTGACCATTTTTTTAATTTAAGAGTATAAATATTGACATATTTAAACATATGAATGACTAAACAGTGAATCTTAGCCAAATTTGTAAAATGAACATGGCAAAAACATGGCACCACAAGGCCATTCGTAACAAGTCCTGTAGAACTCTAAGGGTAGACAGCTCGTATTTAGCGAGCCTTTTAGGGAAGAGGGAGGGCTTGACTCCCTGGTGTCTAAGGCTCCTACATTATAAAATAATTCTCACACTGAGTTCTTAGTTCCCCTAGGCGCAAACTACTTTATTTCACCACTGCTACTAATCTTACACTGTCCTTATGTGCAAATGTGTATATGCACCGTTCCCTGTCTTAGAACATGGCAGTCTCCTTCCATGAAGTGTTAATTTCCTGGTGTGGAGTTTGAGAGAACACTTCATGAAGATCTTAAGTTACCTGAAGAAAGATGACACACAAAATGAAGCTTCACTTTGCTCTTAAAATGTACTGTGTTAGAAGTGCCCTGTACCCAGAACAACACGGCCACTTTCCTCATTCTTACAAGAAACTCTCACAAGGAGTGCTTCTGTAATTTGACTTCGAGCATCTGCAGCATATTATGCTTCTCAAACTTCCTTGTCTTTTCCCTCTTTCCAAATGTGTGGCTGTTTCTCCTTGGACATCTGTGCATAATTTCTCGGATGCTCTCAGGAACTCTGGCAGACCCGAAATGAGTGGCCTTGAAGGGTTGTGTATGTGGCAGCTGAATGCAGATTTAAGTTTTCACTTAATTATTGCACGTTTGTCCCTAGTGTCAAAAGTTTGCTAGTATTGACTTTGCAAGTGGATTTAGAGTGTGCCTCAGCAAAGAGCAGGAGGGCTCTTTAAGCCTTGAGAGTTTTCGAATGTTACTTGACCTGTCTCCGTGCTGCTGAGACCACTTTGATAACAAATGGATCAATACCTCACTGTTTGTGTAGAAGTGTCTTAAGTGCTATTGTCGTCTGCTTGCAGCTCCGACAAAGCAATTATTACTCTGAGTGGTGGGTTTTACATGTGCTGAACATTAGCCACCCTTGGGTCACCCTTGCTTTTAAGGAAAGCAGCAAATGTCACATATTACAGTGGCACTAACTAGTTCCACTCTGGTTAAGGGTCTGTTAATAATTCCATTATAAAGCTGCTGCTTTCTGGGACATCTGGCTTTCTACAGAAATGGTGGCTTAACTTTATGTAAGAGCATATATCCGGTGACACCTGCTACAGTAGGCAAAGTGCCCCCTCATCATCGCCACGTTGGTTAAGCCCCCACTGCATGCTCATTAAAGGCCCAGTGATTGGCACCATGAAAATAATCAGTAACAAAATATAATCCAGGCTCTGGAGAAAATGCAATCCCGGCCTCTCAGAAAGTTTGTTTATTCCCTCATCTTCTGTTTTCCCCTTTCTCCTCCACAATACAGTCCTTGAGGGTTTTTTTCTCCGCGTTGTCCATAGGTTGCATGAAATCCTTCCCTTCCTCCCTTTGAAACTGAGAAGGGAGATGGGTTTCATGCTCACTAGCCTGTGTTGGGCATGGGGGACACTAGTTGTTCAGGTGAGAGGAAAAAGCTGGAGCCAGCAGTGTGAAGACTGCTGAAGTGAAGAAGGCAGCCACAGCAAGGTGTCCCCTGAGCCTGGTAACTTGAACACCTTGCGATCACGTCTTACCCTTGCTTTGCAGCCCTAGCAGAGATTTCCAGAGAGGAGGAAAAAAACAGCTTTTTAGTACCTTTTTCAGTGATACGAAGAGGAGCCTGAGAGCTTCACTGGCTCCTAAGGAGTGTGGCTTCACTAGAGGTAGAGAGATGCTGGCTGGGTCATTTTCAAGCAGTCCTTGAGGGCTTTTGAATAGCATTTTATTCAGAGTGGTCCCTGGGCTGCTCTGGCTTTCACTGAGGTCTCTGTGATCAGTGCTGTTTACAAGAGGAGGAAAGTGGCATAGTTCATCTTAAGCACCCTCCTCCTCTTTTCCCTGTCCAGCTTGCTCCAGCTAATTTGGATAGGGGGGTTACATGCAGTGGTTGCCCTTCTGATCTTCGTAATTGCCTGTAGCAGGTAACGACCAACACAAAGCTACTGTTAATGAGGGAAAAAGCTATTTTTGAAATTGTAACCACTTTATTCTGCTGCAGGATGTTAATTAAAAAGAAAACTGTAGTGTTTTTTGTCGGCTCTACCCCTAGGAAGGGAATGTCCCATTCCTGCAAGCGACAGCTTACCCTGGACAACAAATGAATCTAAAGTTCCTTTGACCAGCAACATCTTGCAGTGTGAACTCCTCGTAATGAAACCAGAAGCAGCATTTGCTTGCAGATCACTGAGTGCTGCCCAGAAAAGCAGCGAACCTATTTAAACTGTTTGAGTATCTTCTCAACTCCATGGTTTGTTTGTGTTGTAGGTGTGCCGATGTTATCCGTACAACCCAAAGGGAAGCAGAAGGGCTGTGCTGGCTGCAACCGGAAGATCAAGGACCGGTACCTTCTGAAGGCTCTCGATAAGTATTGGCATGAAGACTGTCTAAAGTGCGCCTGCTGTGACTGTCGTCTTGGAGAAGTCGGATCAACTCTTTACACAAAAGCAAATCTCATTCTTTGCCGCAGAGATTACCTGAGGTAAACAGAGGAGCAGAGCGCGGGTTCTTCCTATAAGCCTCTCAGTGTGCTGCCAACTGTTTATCTTTCTAAACTTCTTCTATGGAAACATGTAGTTGTGTGTGGTTTCTCTTGCCTAAAAGGGACTGGAGTTTCTTCCTCTTTCTGAGGATGGCTTTTTGTTTGCAGTTCAAATATTTTGGCGTCAGTGAAGTAGCATGCTGTTTTTAGGTCAAGAGAAGAAGGGCATGACTTAATTTTGTATTGTTATAAAACTTAAAAAGCAAGAAATGTTTACTGAGAAGAATTAGGACAGGATTATGAAGTTTTGCTGCTTATCTCTAATGTTATGCTCTTCACAATTAACTTTACTTTTCTCTTTCAATGATAGCTCTTAGACAGACTTCCAACGCTTGCATTCTGTAAGTCTCAGAGTGCAACACACAGAGCAAAACAATCCAAAATTAGAGATTAACTTTTCCCTCATGAGAAAGTCTACAGAGCCCATAAATAACCCTTAATTTAGAACTATCCTGTCAAGTGTGAGTCTATAATAAATAGCAGCACATGGAGTTTTTGGCCAATGTATATGGGGGGTTGTACAAAAGTATCCTAGATGATACAAATGAATTGTAATAAGCAGCAGCCCTAATAGAAACATTCTTATGAGGGTCACAGTGCAAAACACTCTCACAGTTTTCTTTTGTTTTTCCTCTGAAAGAATGTACTTGATCTCCAGCTAATGTGTATGTTTCTCCTTTTTTTCATAAAGCACTGATAAAATTTCCTGTTCAGCCTCAACCAGCAAATACATCTGAAGCAAAACAAATACAATATATTGTTTTAAGATAAGGAGGTAAAAAGCCAGCTAACCTTGTGGTATTAAAAAGCCAGCTGCATTAGTGTCAACACTCAGATGCTTCCTATGTTTCAGTGTAGAATGTCTTCCTGAAAAGTCGTAGTAAGATTTTTCTCAGTAAAGCCTCAACAATTTTCTCACTCAGAAAATGAAAGAATGAGCCTTAGCCAATAAGAAGCAGTAAGTCTGTTAGCTGTGGTCCTGGAGGTGCCCCTTGCCTTTCGGAAGCTGGTGTCCCAGAGCTGCCCCCCGGGCGGTTGCTCTGGCAGAGCTGAAACTCTCAAGGACACACAGGAAACATCTCCGCTCACATTGCATGGGGCAGGCAACAGGAGCAGCGCTACAGGGAAGCAGGGGTGCGTCCCCAAACGGTGGTGAGGAGAGGCCAAGGTAAAGACAGAAGGGCTGCAGAGAGAAGAGATCCAGAAGGCCCCGTAACGAATGCAGATGCCTAAGCCTCAGCTGTTGTTTTGGTTCTTCCCTGACCCTCCTTCAGTTTGGCTGTACTCTTCCTGTATTGCAGGTGTAACTCTGACATAGCAATGAGGAATGTAACTGTTGCGAAGCATTGCACTTGTTTAGGAGTCATATTAATTCTTTTTATCATGGTACCTCAGTGAGGATTTATTAGCTACTAATCACAGGAAACCCCAGTACCTTTCAACAGAACTTCTTCCAGCATTAGCCTTCCTTCCGGAAACTATACACCACATTTGTTTCGAGATTGTTTCTTTACACTTAGCTGTATTAAAACACATTTCTTGTTTACACCCAGCTTGCCAAGTGATCCAACTCTCCCCGTCAGTCACCTTCCTCTTCCTTATTTATCATTCTTCCAGGCTGTCATTTGTGCCCACTTGCTAAACAGTGTTTTGGCTTTTTTTTTTAATTTGACCTGAAGGAAAGATGTTCCGTGTTGCAGAACCCTATTAGAAATTTGTCTGATGGGCAGTGATTTCCATTTACGTTTGTTTTCTGAGACCTATAAGCTAGCTAGTATTTCCTCAATTCAATGAGCACTCTATTGATTTTGGTTTGTTCTAGTTTCGTACCAAAAACAACATACAGCATCGAATCAGGGACCTTAGAGTAGCCAAAGGAGAGCGTGGCAATGCTGTTACGCTTACAAGGACCCGCTTATCACCATAGTTGTGGAGCATCTTGTTCCTTCTTTGACTGCTGCGAGGCCGCAGACTGTGCTGGAGGTGGGAGAGCAGCCAGGAGCTGCAGATTCAGCCTTTGGGAAGGGAAAACAAGGGTGGTGTGAAATGTGGGAGGCAGCAGCGGGGGCTGCTCTTTGACCATGTCTGTGCAGTTTCTGTCGCAGCAAGAGCATTGTGCTCTCTGCAGCAAACTTCTGTGCCCCAAAGGGGTCCTCCATTCCTCTGCTTCCACTTGTCGGGCTGAATAACCCAGGTTATCCAACGGAGCAGCCTGCTGCTATTGGTGTAGCGTTCTTGAATTGTGAATCAGAGGCTCGTGTAGCCTTGTCAAACTGGGTCAGACAGTCTCTGTGCTAAAGAAATTTTGGATATTATGAGCAGAAACAGTAGTTTGTGTGTGCCAGTAGAGGTGCTGAGCACGTCGATGGGCTGCAGAATCTCCCCTAGATCTCCGGTGAATCTTACCCGACTCAGACGCTGGCTGTGGAGAGAATCATTACGTTGCCAACTCTTTTTTTTTTTTTTTTTTTACTTCCTACTTTAAATATTTCCACTTCTTAATTTAATCTGTTATAGCTGCTTTGACCCCTGCAAACATGTCCTAGATCTTTTTGCAGGCCAGTGCAACGTACCCGTTCTATCCCAGAGAGCTCTGGTGGCTCAGAATGGGGCAGGAGGCAATAACACTAGCTTTGTAGCATAGTTGTTAAGAGGCATTGAGCTGTTTAGACAGCTTTATAGCTGTGATATTTCACGTTCTTGCTGAGAAATTTATGTTTGTATGCTTTTGGGGGGGTTTTGCTGCTCCCTTGCCTTCTGTTTTCTTTCCACTAAGTACCTCCTTTAGCATCACAGAATAGGAATTGATAAGGTGCTATGGAGCCCATTATTTTATAAAACTATCGAGCAAGTTTTTTTTACCCTAAAACATCTTCTCTTGTGTTCCACACAGAATATTTCTCTCTTGATTTTTATCGTTAGTGTTGATACTTGTGTTATTTGCTGTATTTTAGCAGAATTCAGTCCCGTAAATGAGCTTTCATACTTGACATTGCACATGCACCAGAAGCGAGTACTTTATTCGGAGGAGAGTGAAAAGAATTAATTGTCGGCCAGTTTCTATGCAGGTCTTTGAATAAGACTAGTGTCAAGTATTGTATTAACGCCGTATCTGAAAGGAGCCCTAAGGGTTTTGAACGTTCAGGTGCGGCCCTTGCTGGGTGGCCAGCACAGGGCCCGGGGACCAGGCTTGGCCTGCTCACCCGCGTAGGCCGGGGCTGCGGTGCGGCCGCGCGGTGCCGAGCCGGCCGCTGTGTTGGATCGGGCGCGGGGCGCCCTGCTGCGTCTGCTCCTCCTCAGTGGGCTCTTAGAAGAAATTTTTCAAGCGTGTTTCAGGAACTGCCAGCAGACCATAGCCAAATCATTTGTTTCAAAAGATAAACTGTCATCATTGCTTGTGAAGGAACATTTGTTAACCTTCACATTTCATAAAACACTTTCTTGCTCATTTTTTAATCATGAAAGATGAAATTGGATCTTGAGTTGTTATCCTTGCGGTATCACCTCAGTCTCCAGCTGTGTCTAGATGTATCTTTCGATACGTTTTGTCTGAGCAAATAGATTTACCATTTGTTTCATAATCAGAGGTCCAGCATTTCTACCTCTAATTATTTTTGATAAGCAAATGCTATTGAACAAAGTGCTTGTGGGATAGAGGACCTCAGGATGCTGCTCTGAAAATTCCTCAGACCCTAAAACAGCAATTACGTGTTTATTCAGAGCTGTAATTAAAGAGTCACCAAGCTCGCCGTGGCTGTTTGGGTGTTGTATGAGGCTTTCCCAGGAGGGACTGACAACTTGAATTGCAGAGTGATGTGCTGATGAAGAACAAGAAAGGTTTTTTTTTCTTTCTGCCCCAGTCTGGAGGCGTGGTACCCTCACACAAGCAAAGGCAAGTCAGACTCACTTGCACCGAAATGGAACTGTCACTTCTGCGTATGTGATGCTCTGCTAGAGCTCAGGAGATTTTAGGGGGAAGAGGGTGCTTGAAATGATTGGAATCTTAATTAGACTTCAAAGAAACCCCCAAAAACCTGCCTGAAAAAAAAAAATGTCGAATTAGTAGGAGCGAAAGGCTTTCTGGAAAGGCCTGATATTGTTCTTAGTGGACTTGATGGAAATTCATTTAAATAAATTTCAACATGTTTTTGATCATACTTCAAGGTGAGTGTGGCCCCCAACAGACGGGCAACACCTCTGCAAGGCTGCGTGCCTGTCCAAGGGCCACGGAGATGTCCCGGCGGGACTGCCAGCCCTGGAGCACTCCGGGTGGTGTGGAAGCTCCAACTCAATCCTCAAGGAACTCCACAGTGGGCACTTCCTCATCCAGATAGATGAGATCGCAATTACTGTGGTTTCCAGTTTTGGGATGTTGTTTTTTGTTCTGCTCCGAGTGTCACTGGCAGTTTCCGTTAGCGAATGTAAGTTGTTAGTGGATTGCTACAGGGTCCCTGTAGATGAAGCATCCTGTATCCAGCGAGCGTGCAGCATGTATTATTTTTATGGAATATGAAAAGTAGTCGTACCAAGACGTGGAAGGATCTTCTCTCTGATGCAGAATAATGCAGTCAAATGCCTTGCTTTTAGTGGGTTTCTGCATTCAGTAAAGAAGGAAATAAACAAAACAGTCAAACTGAGTTGCACATTTAAGCACAAGTCTTCTGAAATTGAAGAGGATTTACCAAAACTAGCAGAATTTAAGCTAAACTATGAGAAACATCAATAATAGTCCTTAATGTAGCTTCAGAGTGCAGAAGCTGAAAGACATTTGAAGCAGAGAAGAGCATATTTTGTTTTTTTCCACAATAAGTCAGTGATCTACTTTTCAAGGGATATATTTGGTGTGTTTATGCCCAGAAATGCTCTTTTCTTGTACAGAGAAGAGTTATAAATGCAATGTGGCTGACCAAATGATGTCTGCTAGAAACTAAAATGTGCCTAAATTGAAGTACTCCTTCTTGCATCACAACAGAGAATCTTGCATGTTGCATAGGTTACCCCTACTTCTACACTTGGTATCTATACAGATTAAGGAGGATTAATTAGGCTCAAAATACACTGTGTCTTGGCAGCATTGTTGTGTTTTGTGCTGCTAAAGCACAGCCCTTTTTTTCTGTAGTAGCTGGTCCAGGAGTTTCCCACAGCCCAAGCTTTCCAGGATAAACAAACCATACTTAGTTGGTTCATTGCCTTTCTTCTTTTTTTCTTTTTCTTTTCCTCCATAATCTCCCAATGAGGAGGAAAGCTTGTGGGGAGTAATTCTTCTGGGCTTTGATGTACTAACATGCCTCTAGCGCTTTCAAACTGGCAGTTTTCTGACAGCTGTTTTTAAACTCCCCTAAGAGAACATTGCTCTGTGTGTGTTCAGCACTGGCTGAGGCGGCCAAGATGGGTTTTAATGTCAGCTGCCACAGGAAGGCTATGGCAGGGGAAGAAGACAAGCACTTCTTATCAGAGTCCTAGCACCAACTGGAAATATCCCCAAGATACAGAGAGGGAGACCAAAGGAGACAAATAAGTGAACATTCAAGAGTGAGTTCCCCAGCTGAAGATAGACATCCTTGAGCAACCTTGAAGTTTATGCCCAGTAATCTGTGAGCCAGTGTGGTTACCCAACCGAAGGGCTTTTTATACTACACTGGTTCACCTCCTCCTGTTTAGCTATCCATGAATGACAACCCCTTTGGCATGCAAGATGTAAATTCTTCCAGACTGAGCTTGAAGGCATCATGAAAGGACAACTTGACCAACTTCATTAGTATCAAAATGCATTTCCCTTCCTTCAACTGACATGACTTTCCACTGCAGTGCTGACAATATTGTCCTGGAAAGAAGGGTGCACCAACTAATATATTTACCATGTCAAAATGCCTATGGCTAATGCAATCTGTATCTGACTTATATGCCTTTTTTTTGCAGAAGCAAGGAGAAACAAATGACTTCTTTAAATATTACACAAAGCCTAATTACAAGGAAATTGGGACCCTTGAGCCTCGAGTTGCTCTTGAGTTTACTCTTTTTACCTCTTTAAGTGGTGTTTAGGCTTTTTGTGCAGTTACTGGCATATTCAGTTGCTTTCTCCAATCAGACACATATCTCAACGTATTTCTTATTCTGATTTTCTTCGATACATGTTTTTGGGGGAAAAATATTGATTGTAAGCCATTAAGAGTCTACTGCACTAGAAGGCTAGTTGTTTTAACATTGTAGGGAAAAACCCCCTTAGGGTAATAAATTCAGTGCTGCAAAACAAGCCTTTATCTAGAGTAGATCTTGATTAATCCAGAGAAAAAGCAGCAGCAGAAAAAAGAAGGAATATATATGGGAACCCAGGATCATCTTCTAGTAGGAGTATGACCAGGGGTTCGGTAGTTCTTGGAAAACCTTTGTAGCCAGATAATCTGGATACACAGATATACAGATGAATATTTAAGTATAGAAGATATCTACAAAAGTATTTTATCCTTAGATACACTTATCTTTAGATAAGTGTTTAATCTACTTTCAATTCTTACCTTTCAGTGTTGACAAGGCCTATTTTATTGTACAATTATTAGTTTCAATTCAGCGGTTTAATTTTGAACTTATGCCTTGTGCTTGTGTTTTGTTTTGTTTTGTTTTGTTTTTCAAAGGGAAGCTTCTAAAACATCTATACTATTCATTATTTAAATGTGTTTGTCCCATTTCCTCTTTTTTATTTCTTTCTATGAAGTCAAGAGCTCCAAACTTTTCACTTGGTATGTGGAGGCAAAACTCCTTCCCTTTTGCAACATATTAGCTAGTCAAGACAGTGGCCTGCAGAGAAAATAGGAAACTTTTTTTTCCCCCTTTGTAGCCAGTGAGTAAAACAGATTGTTTTTAGAGATGACAGAAATAGGTAACCAGTTTCTCAGTACAGTCAACCTGCATTTATGGTGTCGTAAGGGAAAACCTTTAAAGAGATGTTTAACCTTTTATTTG
>NW_010578756.1:115005-135846 GCF_000705375.1 Tinamus guttatus
AGGACCCTTGGCCATTCTCTTCTCCCTGCAAAGCTCCAGAATGATGCCTCTGTTTTACTGTGCCTCTGGTTAACCTCAGGACTGACTGCCAAACTGTTGCGTTCCGGAGGGCTGTCTGGGAGATTGCTCTTCCACCCAGGCAAGGCTCCGCATAGAGCATCCTCTGGCAGTTGTGTGCTACCTCCGAGAGCTCTCCCCTCTTCCCTTCCCATCATTTGTATTCACTGCTGCTCCCGTATGCCAATTAGCTTTAATTTTTCCTATACACAGTGACATCAATGGCCAATCAGACTAGAGCATAGCTGGGTTTTTAGTGTGCCTGTAAACTATAGAAAATTGTCCTTGGACAAACTCGGGCTTTTAGACTGGCTGACAACAATAGACATGGTTAAGTTCAGGCTAAGAGCCATTAAACATAATTACTACCACAGGGTAAAAGTTTAATTGTGTTAAATTTTAAATCTGTGTAGTCTGTGCTTATTTACAAGCTAGCTAGGTCTTCCTGTTACATAAGAGCGAAGAAATTTGTACTTAAAAATTGTTGCATTTTAACTTCAAAAGGGAGATGAGAAAAATGTTTTTATATAAGAAGCAAAACAACCGCAAATTGAAACCTTTCTATATTTTGACCTTCTTTTGTGCCAATAGCATCAAGCTGATGAGTAGATGCTGGGCGTATTCTCATAGATTTCTCTAACTTTGATCATGTGAATTTGTGAGAGAGCATTGCATCTGTTATGGAGGTGTCTGGGGGACAGAATGCAGATCAGTTTGCTTGTGTAGGATTGCTTTAAATTTAACCCCAGATGAAAGTTTTTGTAGAAGGTTTTCTTCCCACTTCTTGTCTTTCCTCCCTCCTCCAACAATGTTAAGATCCCCATCGCAGAAAGTTTCAGCTCATCTAACCTCCAGGTAAGTAAGTATGAGAGGTGGCAATTAAAAAACAAAACACACACATAAAGGCAAAGGAGGCTGTTCATTTTGCTTTTCTTCCAACAGATTAAAAAGGGGGGAGAATTTGTGTTCACTGAGCTACAAGTTACAGCATATTTTTAGAACCATGGTGAATATAAGGGCTCTAAATCACTCCCTGAAAAGCAGATTAAAATTAGGAAGTGCTAGAAGAAGTGTGAAATGTTCATCTGTTGGGAAGGGAGGGGATGGAGGACTGTGAAAGTTGATAGAAGAGAAAAAGATTAGCGTGCTGACTAGCTGGAAGCTACATTTATGTAGACATTAGAAGGCAACATGATTTCAGCTGGACTGAACATAAGCTTCAGATCTTATGCAAACATTCAAAGCTGTTTAACAATTGCTTTACCCCCAGACCCCTGAAAGGGGACAGGTGAATGTGATGCC
This sequence comes from Tinamus guttatus, assembly GCF_000705375.1. The sequence goes on from NW_010578756.1 coordinate 116,365, forward strand.
AAATACATTTTTCATGTTTCTTAAGCTAACTGTTTAAATAGTTAAGTGAACATCTGTCCCAATTTCCCCATCATTTCCATTTAGAAAAGTCGCCTATTTGAAGGCTGAAGAAAAGCACCTGCTTAACAATGCAAATGGTGCTGTCTGGGGCCTCTTTATTTTGTTTAATCTAGACTGAGCTCCACACAACTGTGATGCTAATGAATAATGGATATTTTATACTTGCGCTTGTAGCAGTGTTGGTCACAGAGCAAATCTAGGATTAACCTCCCAGTTTCCCTGCCTGCTATATTGGGCTCACAGTTTGCTGTGACTAAGGTGCTCTGAAAACATAAGCCTTTGCTTTGTGGAAAACGACAAAACCGCAGCCAGGCTGCCTGTTCTCGCTGCGCTGACGCGCGGTACCCATGGAAGGGGGACAGCAGCTTGGAGAGGGGTCTGCCAGCGGCCGTGACTTGCGAGCAGGTCCCGCGCGAGGAGACGCGCGCGCTGCCAATGCCCTGTGTTGCCAGCGCAGCCTGCCGACTGCAGGAGCCTCCGCTGCCCGCAGCTGCCTCTCGTGCCAGGCTCCGAGAGCGGGAGCCGGGCAGGAGCTTGCAGGGAGCAAGGGGCTGCCCCCTGCGGCGTGTTGGGTACTCAGGGAATTTGGCAGTGCAAATGCGTATCTACGTGGGAGTTGTTCTGCCTTTTCAAATGGGGCCTTGCAGGAAGGATGCTAGGGATTCCCTTTGCAACACTGCTGTCCTGAACCACTGTAGCACAGACGTGTCTGATCTGCAGTAAGTTTCCGCCAAGGAAAATATATTGGTGTTTCTTCAGAAGAAATCTTGAAGTTTTCCAGACAGGTGTAATGGAAGCCCACTGATATGGCTCCTAATGAGGATGAGGAAAACTTTTTTTTTTTTTTTTATAATAACTGAGGACCGAGCTGACTCTGCTAGTGCAGCCCTGTGAGGGTGGGGGAGTTATGTGGAGGTTTCTGTAACACTATCAAGTGTTTTAGGTTGCAATTACTGACCGATAATAATTAGTATTGATTAGCCTGGCAAATTGCAGGTTTAGAAATTGGTTATAGATTTTCCTGGTGCATCCGTGTTGTGGAGCGAGCCAGAAGCAGCAGCTGGGAGAAACCCGGCCGCGTCTGCAGGCGGTGGCGCGTTGCCGCAGGCCGCGCTGGTGATGAGCAGCAGCGGTACGTCTGGAGCCTCAGAGTCCCACAAATAAGATTTTTATCTCCTCCCAAGCAAAGCGCTAACCATATGTGCATTGACCACAGTCGTGGGTGAACCTCGGTTTTATTGGCCTGTTGATTTGTGCCCTGGCCAGTTCCTGTGTTTAATCTAAGAGCGCGTGCTGCCCCAGGCACACGCGGGTCTGCAGAGATGTGCTCAAGAGCGGGGCCGGGGGAGAGATGCTGCCGTCTTGCTCCAGTGCCCCTGCGGGAGCCGTAACTGCAGCAGACATCTGGGGAGACAGATAGTGAGCGCCGAGATGAACATGGCAGAGCTCCCCGTGCTGAGGGGCTGTCCTGGAGGCCTGGGGAGCTGGCGTGGAACGGCCGAGCGCGCTGCCCGCGCCGAGGTGCAGGGGCTTAGCGTCCCCGGGGCACGTGGCCAGCGGAGCAGGGACTGCTCGCGGAAATGCTTTGCAAAATCCTCTTCCTGGGAGAGTTTGTGCTCTTTCATTTTAGACGGCAGGTAAGTAAGGTAACGTCTTCCTGAGTTGTAGTAGAGCTTTTCCCCGTAAGAGCTGGCAGCGTTGGCCAGTCTGCGTCCTGGTGTGAGCCTGCCTCCCTCGCAGATCCCAGCAAGGAGCAGCGGGGCGAGGGGTGCTGAGAGCCTGTCCCGGCACCGCGGAGCTGCGCATGGTTTTTGACTGAAATTTTGTGAGCCCCAAAATAGCAGTCTAAGTGTTTAATGCTTTTCTCCATTAGACAGCAAATTAGCCCTAGGCTCACAAACCAAATGAAGCTTCATCTTGACAATCGGAGCCTGCTCACCAGGCAGTTTTATCCCAAGTTCCCGCATGCTGGTTGGTCAGCGAAATGGAGACTGCAACTTCTATTTATTGGTGCAATACAGTATTTGATACTGCTAATTACACTTAATTAGTCCTTCCACCATTTAATTAAAATGGCTTCTAATGATTGTGCTTCTTTGGCAGGCTCTTTGGTACCACCGGGAATTGTGCTGCCTGCAGTAAACTGATCCCTGCCTTTGAGATGGTGATGAGGGCCAGAGATAATGTTTACCATTTGGACTGCTTTGCCTGTCAGCTCTGCAACCAGCGGTGAGGACACAGTTACTGTGCACACAAACACAAACTAATTTGTACCTTTGCTGACAAAATGGGAAATGTTTGAACCATGCTACCTTTCTGGTTTTTGCAGCCTGCTAGCACGAGTTGGTGGACTTCTTAGGCTAACCTATGTGGTGCATGTTAGTACCTGTAGCCTCTTTACTCACTGCAAATCCCCTTGAAGCTGGTGGGATTTGGGGGCGGCGGGGTGGAGGTTGCAGATCTGGACACTGTTATATGCAGCACAGCTGCTGCTGAATAAAACAACCCACTTTGGCTTCCTTTCAGCACCTACTGTATATGCAGAACACTGATGGTGGAGGAAGAGTCTCTGGCAAACTGGCTTTATTTTGCTTAAAGCAGTTTTTTTACAGGTTCAGAAATGGGACAGCAAAGAAGGAGCAGACAGGAGGGAGCGGAAGGAGAAATGCACTCTAGTTAAGCCCTTTCCAACATTAAGAACGAGCCCCTTTAGTTGTGCAGTTAATGGGTGTTGCTGGTGCTGTGACTTTGGAGACAGCTGCTGTCTTTCTGCAGGGCTGTGTGCGATGAGGAATGCACGTCAAAGCGCACCAGAAAGGGTCAGGCACCACGTCCCCGGGGCTACCTGGAGTCAGCTGAATCTGGGAGGGCTGTGAAAATTTTTCACAGCACCCTATTTGCTGGTAATTGCGGGCAGAATGAAAGCCCGCTGAGCCAGACAAAGTGCATTATTGCTTTTTGATACATACATCCATCCTTGTTCAAAACAGGACTGCAAGCGCGTGTTATTCTTGCTGCTTATTTATGTAGGTTACAGTAAGTGCCCAGTGCCCAGGGGTTGTGCATACACGATATAGTTCATGTCCTGAGAGCTGTGGTTGGGCGTCCCAAAGATGGGGCTAGGAGGCAATGCTCCAGCCCATGTTTGTAGGAGCATGATACCATGAGGGAACAGACATGACTGAAGTCTTGGGAAGATGGAGAACCTAATTCTGTAAAAGTCCAGTTAAAACCCTGATTTAAAAATGCATGGCTCGCCCTGGAGCACAGGTTGCAGCAGGACGTGCAGCGCCTCGTGCAGTCAGTCTGCGCTGCAGTGCGCAGCACGTGCTCACCCTCCCGCTCGCCCCGTGAACCTCAGGAGAGCGTCCGAACTGCGCGGCCTGGCTCTCCCTGCTGGGGTTTAGTTTATCCAGGTGAATGGAGTGGCACCTGGTCTGTGCCAGGGCACATAGGAGGAGACTCGGGCCTGCAGCTGGTAGTTCAGGTGACTTTGCTTGAGCGCTGCTATTGAGCACAGAGGCGGTGTTTGCTCGAGGTAGACAACGCTCCTGCTCCCGTCGCGACTCCCATAAATCAGGCTGTCAGGCGCTGCGTTCCTGCGCGGGCCGGCACTGACATCTAGCGGCTCGTGGCTTTGGGCAGAGCCTCTCGCCGGAGGCCCGCGAAGCCCCTCACTTGGCCCATCTGTTAGTTGTTCTGAACGTGCCCCTGCAATGGACTTTGTTGTCACTTGGCAGCTTGTGCACGTCGGCAGCGCCAGGACGTTCCCTCCCAGAGGCACAGCTGAAACTGCTGCTTTGGAGGGTTTTCCTTCCAGAGAAGGAAGTGTTGCAGGAAGTAGAGAAACGGTGCGATTCAGTGAACTTAAGGTCAGAATTGCAGAGATGGATCCCCAAAATCAGTCTGACATTGAAACGCCACCTCTTTCTCCAGCTCTGAAAATACTTAGTCATGAAGACATGTTTCCGTTCAGTTTCCTTACCGCTTGCTTGCCCTTCTTTGTAATAACCGACCAACTGATGTGTGTTAGACTGTGCTTAGCAGAGCAGAGTCTCTAATAATTTTATACTTCATCGGTATACGGAACGAGCGAGGGTCTCGCTTTCTGCCCGTCTCCGTCCGCTCTCATACTCACACTTGGGTGCTTCAGCTTCTCCTGTCGCTCCTAGGCCCTACGCAGATCTGGCTAGAGACAGCTGTTGATTATGCTGATGGCAAGAGTAATTTTTGCATTGCTGTTCCTGGAGATTTATATTGTACTTAAGGTAATGATAGGTAGCAGAAAGCAAGCAGCTGTGTCTGTTATTTGTACTGAGTGAACCTACTGGTGGGGCTTTCAGGAAAACATGTGCAGTGCAGCTCTCAGCTTCAGAGCTATTAGTTTAAAATGAGATCGATCTTTAGACTCGTAATACCAAAAAACAGTGGAGTTTCAGAACTGCTAAAGCACGTGCTGTAGAGGGGCAAAGGCAGAACGTCTCCAGTGAAATCAAGTGCAAAGCAGTTCCGAGTCCCCTCTGTACTGCCCTTGCAGATTCATCAGCTGCTTGTAGGTGCCCAGATGGAGAAAAACTCTGCCCATCTCAGACAATAAGGAGTATTAAATGACAAATCTAGAAAGAATTTTAGACAAGAACTAGGTGATGTCCCTGCCAAAAGCTCTGCCTGCAGAGCAGAGAACAGGGTGGTTTTGAGGCCTGTCAGGTCTCCTGAGGGAAGGAGTCCTCTCCCGGAGAGGGCTGCGTGGGTCCCTGGTATCATTTGGGGCTCGGGTACTCAGAGAGGGAAGTGCTGCTGGCCTTGGAGTTTAGTGCCTCATCCTTGGCTGGTGCTGAACCCAAAGCAGCTCTTGGACTGCACTTGCGGAGCATCATTTGTTGTCTTAAGAAATAAAGATTAGCTTCTAATTCTAAAGCAAGCAGGGAATGCAAAGAAGCTATTGGCTCTCAATTTACACATCTCCAATATTATATGTGGAACTTTTTTGACCTTAATGGTCAAATAAAATTGTTAAATATCATGAGCCTCTCTGTCAACTTTAATACAAATAGAACAATTTACATGGTATATAGCGAACATTACCCTTCGCTCAATGAAGATAAAGGTTAGGAGTCCAGCTATCAGGAAATTTCTATTTATTGTTCAGCACTGTACACAAGGGGGTGAGGAAAGACTTAATAGCCAGTCCTTGCCTATAAATTAGTGTAAATACTGCCTCACCTGAGGGGTCTGTGGAAATACAGAGACCGGGAAGAACTTCAAATACTCTGCGTGATACAGCCTGCTTGACTTCCTGCTTTCAGAGTTTGGAAACCTCTAGTCTGCCGGGATAAATTCCTTAACTTTGTGTCCCCAGCACCTGCAGATGCCCAGAGGCCTGGGTCCCTTGCGGATTATGAGATGAGTTCAGCTGTGCAGCATCATAGAAATAGACCACAAAACCCCAAGGCACATGCAGGGAAGGGGAGAGGGGTGGAAATAAGGTGGCTTTCCCAGGGCTCCAGCTCACCGGGAGAGCTGGAGATTCAACTCAGCTCCCAGGTGTCATCTCCAGACCCCAAACCCCTTGTTCCAAGTTCCGCAAGCAGCTGAAGGGAAGTGTTACCTCTAGTATCACTTGAAGAGTTAAAGCTCTTTGTTCTTCTATAATACAATCAGCCGGTTACAAAAGCCTATTCCCATGTAGACTTTCTTTTTTCTTTTTCTGTTCTAGATTCTGTGTGGGAGACAAATTTTTCCTGAAGAACAACATGATCTTGTGTCAGATGGACTATGAGGAGGGGCAGCTGAACGGGAGCTTCGAGTCCCAGGTTCAATAGCAAACTCTGCTTCGCTGAAGCACCGTGGGATGGACGTTCGGCCGCGCGAGCAGTGAGGGCGTCCGTCAGCTTGCCTGCAATATTTTTTTAATTCTTGGTCCAGAAAGGACTATATACATTGTAGTACTTTCCCCCCCACCACAAAGCAGTTAAAATTTTAGATGTACAGTTGTGCCTGCTTAGCTGAGCACTGCATTGCCTGTATGTTTGTGAGTTCTTGGGGTCTGGGGAGGGCTCTGTACAGTCTGTTTTCTGTATATAAACTGGAACATTTATTTTATGAGAAATGTAATGCAATTTTATTACTGGTGTGAATTAAAAATTATGAATGTTTCCTGGTCATCTTAACTGTGGTTTGTTCCTTATGTGGTAAAAGCCTGTGTTTCCTGTGTTAGATGTTGACCAGACATTTTAAATATATATACCCAAATCAAACCGCAGAGAGGAGCACCAGTGTGTATTCACACACACACACACACACACATACACAGAGTGGGGAAGAAGCACGGCTCCAAAATTAAAGCTATCTTTTATGTACTGGGGAGGAAATGGGCCACGGGGGTGAGGGTTGGGAATTGTCAGTGGGGTTGGCAATTGTCAGTGCTGCTTGTTGGGTCCTATGAAAACGACTGTGAAGTGTCGAGTTGTTGCCTTGTTGAATTGTCTCTCTTTTCCCCTCTAGATAAGTGTAGGCAGAGGGTTGCTAAAATTAGGAGCTCTCAGGTCTGCCTAATGCTGCATCGTTGCAGTCTGAGGAACAGATCGGCCCCCGCCGTGGCAGCAGGCGCCTGGGCGGTGACCAGGTTACCAGTTTCCAGCCTTTGCATGTGGTTCTCTCCTGCAGGACGCCGGCAGCGGGCGCCACGGGGCGCCCAGCGGCTGCGAAGCGTGGCTGCAGCTCTCTGGTCTTGCTTCTTGTTTTCCCTCCTTCCCTCTAATAAATAGATACCTATAGATGTCTTTTTTGACATGACTGACTTGGTTACTGGTCTTGAATGTTTTCTGAACTACAAATGCTGCACATCTTGGCACTGCTTTACCTGTTGCAAGAAACCCTGTTACCATACCACTAGGACTGAAGCTGGTGAAAAGAGAGGTAAAGCTGAACCCCAGAAACTTAATATGTTCCAAAATACCACCCACCTCCCACATGCGGATTGGCTGGGTGGACTGCTTCTATGTAAACAGATGTTTCTGGGTTAGGAAGATTTATTGTAAGTTGACTGGTCCCTTTCACCTTTTTAAAGAACAAGTGGCTTTTTGATGAATTAGTATTCTATTTTTGTGTCATTCAGGGTTAGGCTGTGGTGGGTTTGTTTTGTTGTTGGTTTTTTGGGGGTTTTGTTCGCTTGGTTTTGGGGGACTCTGAAGAAACTGGAAATTGGATGCTCTTTCTCTAGAGGTTATTGCAGGTGGCCAGGGACTCTGCTGAAGGAATAGCCAAACTTTGTTATCCAAAGTTTTGGTTTAATTCGTTTGAAATAGGTTGCTGGCCTGTCCTTACCTTTGCCTATGCTCCAAAGTCACTGTTAGCTACATGTCCCATAGGTCAAAATCGGTATGCAATGACAGCACACAGATACTGCCCCTTGTGAGAGCCAACAGTGGTAAGAAACAAAATGATGCAAGCTGGAAGATTTTATGAAGTTTTATCTCAGATTTTCAAGGAGTATTTGGATATTAAAAAATCCTTTCTAGGTTGGTACTTCAAAGCATGTTCAAATGGGTTATGTGGTTCTAAGTTTTGCTGCCTCTCTGCCTCACATAAAAGTACCCAGAGGAGCTGCAGCCTGTCTGTCACCCTCTCCGTGCCCACACAAACCTGTGTGCTCTGACACGTGCTCCCGAGACCGGTGGGAATACGGCGTCTCTAAAAAGTCCCAAAGGAAACACAATCGTGTTTGAGTTTTTGGTCTCAGTGCTGCAGATTTGCTTAACAGAAAGTGGCGGAGTGCAGACGCGCTGGTGAGTAATCGCTGACACGGCGGAACACCGAGCGCAGGAACCTTTTGATGGTGTTGGAGTCGTCACTTGGCATAAATATTCATTCGAGGAATCAGAGCGGAGTAAATGGCATTTTAGGCTCTAATCATTTAGTATTAGCAGATCGCCTTTTTACTGCTAAAGATAACCACTGCTTAATCAGTTTAGTGACCACTGGTCTACAGTCTGACATTTAAGCTTTTGCCTGAGTCCCTGGCTCCGGAGGACGCTGTCAATGACCCCTCTTGCATCAGCCTTAATAAGCCTCGGAGCCGGCAGGCGCACGGCTCACCACGATGCCCGCACATGGGGCGGCTGCGCTTGCCTCCTCAGCTCGCGTCAAAGCCGTGCGCTGAAATCTAGCGTCTTTCACAGTGGGTTTCTGAGGCTAAAATGAAGACAATAATTAGAGGCAACCCAGTCTTGGCTTTATCCTCCCTCAGTGCCAGCGTAGCTGCCGTGCAGGTTCAGACTCGGCCTCCCCCGCAGCGTCCATGCACCTCAGGCCTGAGTTGCGCTTCCTCGGCACCACCGCAGCTCCCCTCACCTTGTGTCCAGCATGTTAATCCAGTACTAGCAGCACGTTGGTACCTTGTTGCTCCGTTAATTTATTGCCAGAAATGCTGTATTTGCATTTCTTCCCTCTTCTATTGGCCTGAAAGCTGTGTTTCTGGATGCCGTAAAGACATCTGGGGCTGTTCGTGCAGTTCTCCGAGTGGGACTTGGCTCCGGCAATGCCGGGCTGGGGGCAGGATGTAACAAGGCGACGCATCATGAGGCCTCATCGCTAGTCAGCGGGTGGAGATTTCCCTGGTAGCCGACAGGTCAGGACAAGGGAATGGGCAGAGGCTCCGGCAGGTAGGTTTTCCTGTCACATAACGGGGAATTTCCTGTGAGAAATCTGGGAGAAGCCACCACAGCGGTGCCGCCCGGGCCCCTCAGCGCCGGGGAGCGGGGCCTGAGGAGCAGCACGTGGGCGGCCACAGAACAGCAGGGCCTCAAACCGCCCCTCGCCAGTAAGGGCCACTTCCCGGCAAGTCTGGTGTTTAGCCTAAATATCTCCTTTTTTGCCCAGCAAAAGGCAGTCAGTTTCCTTGGCAGGTCAAAACTCAGCTGCAGTCAGAGGGGAGGGAGGCCTTGTGTTGGTGGTTCAGTTTTCTGAAAAGGATCGTGTCTTTCTTCCTCACAAATTGCTTTTATTTTTCTTATTTTTCCCTAACTCTTCCCCAACCGTGCCCTGGCCTTGGCTTGGAATTTTCTGCCTGGGTAGCACATGCCAGGCTGCCCCCGGAGGCTGTGGTGGTGCCAATGGTGCCGAGTGGCTGTTGGGAAGCTCGGAGCTCCTGGGAGTGACGTATGTAGAGTTATATGTTTATATTCATATACGTGTGTGTGTGTGTGTGGGCGCGTGCCCATGCAGGGGATGCAGAGGGTGAGGTGGGAGGGAAGGTCGTGGGCTTCACCTAGCAGGAATTTACCTCCCAATCCATCTTTTTTAACCCCTCCAAATTATTTTAGGGCCTTCTCTCCAAAAACTTTCTATTGAAGTTGCTGTAATTTGGCGTATTTGGGGCTTTGGGCAGAGGACAGGCTGAGCTGCCACGTTGTGCTAACATGTCCAACATGTGGCTGTCAGGGGAGAGGCATGAAAACAACACAAAATAAATCAGCTGCAAAAAAGTGAAGCGACGTAAACTTATGAAGGACAATTTTTTGCTGTCAGCACACACAAAGGCCTCTGAAATTGGAAGCTTTTGAGGAAAAGAAGCACATCTGAACTTCTGAGCAAGTGGGAAACTATTGAAAAGGCCTAAATTTCTGGGCTCCTCTGAGGTAACTTCTGCGCTCTGAGAGAATATTTCAGAAGACATTTTATTCTTTGGAAGATGCCAAAAACGCAAGACTTGGCACTTTAACAAAACAGAAAAAGGAAAACACATAATCTTCTTAACTAGTAAGTCTTTGAGCCCAGGATCACATTGTTGCTGTATAATAAAAAGGCCTGTTCTGCAGTAATTTGGGCAGTTAGCAATTCTGCGCCTACTCCAAATCGTGACATTTCAAGGACAATAAAGTTGGCTGGCTCTTGGCCACTGGCCATAGGAAGAGAAAACAAAAACCGGAGCTGTCAGCTGGTTATTCATACCGCATTACAAAACAAGGCTCCCAACAGGCAAACACTCTTTATTGCTTGTGTTTTTGCTCCAGAAATGTATTTTTTAATTAAAAAAGAAAAAAAAAAACTTCTTACAGCATTCATCTTACAAATGTTAACCCCTTGAAAGACAATGCTGACATCCCTTGCCGCTGGCTTTTCTGCTTTATAAATGTTCGACAGACAGTAAGGAAATCAGAAAGGAAAATGGATTTCTGGCTCGGCACGAGCTGTCTGTTTCTTCTTTAAAAAATCAGGACATGCAAGACAACTTTTAAGTGATTAATCTGGGGGAATGCTTTTTTTTTTAATTTTAAGTGTATGACTTGAAATACCTTCTAGAGAGCAGTTAGAGTAGTTTTTCAAAAAAATTGAAGTATTTGAAGCCCATTGCTGTATATCAAGTCGCACCTCAAAATTATACGATTTAACTTCACAATTATTTGTTCCATGGTATTGTCTCCTTTATTTCTGCATTGGTTCTGAGTTTTGAGAGCTTTAGTACTTGTTCACATGTGAGTTTTTTTCTTCCTCCTTAACCTATACAGACACTTTCTGTAGCTCAAGGGCAATGCAACTGCCTGAGCCTCCCAGTTTCCACGCTCTTCATTATTTCCTTTCAAATCTATGAAAACTTTTATTCCCAATGAAATTTGCCCAATACTAATTTAGTCTTGGTGGGGGGTTTTGTTATTATTATTATTATTTTTTAATCTGCATCCTTCTCTTCTCTTTCCGTGTCTTCCCGGCTCTGCCACGTCCCATGTTTACCCGCTCGGATCGCGTGTTCTCCGGGACGACGCGCGGTTGCCCCGTTTGGCGGATAATCGCGTTGGCCCCGTGGCCGGGCTGCCGGCGCCGGAGCGGACGCGGGCCGCGAGCGGTGCGGATTTGCATGCCGGGGCTGTAATCTGTGGTGAATCGCTTTGCGCTGCTCGCGCGCAAGGGAAGCTGCTTAAAAAACAAATTGTGCTGCACGGCACTAATGGCGCCAGTAAATCCAGCTGGGCTTTCCGCTCGCCGAGCCAGGAGCCGCGGGAGCCACCGGAGCGCTGAGCCCAGGCCAGCTGCCCATGGGGTGACCCCCGTCCCCGCTGAGCACGCCGGCTCTGTGCCGCATCCATGCCGGTGCCGGTACCGGTGCCGGTGCCAGGTCGGCAGCGCTGCTGCTGCAGGACGGCGTGCCCGGAGCAGACCCTTTTTAGCTGCCGCCCCATGCCTGCACTGCCTGAATTTTGAGCAATTCCATTAATTTCGGTGAAGTGCGACCTGATTTATCCCCACATGTGCAAGAAGGGAAGCAAGCGCAAGGCAGGTGGAGAAAGCAGCTTATTAGGAGAGCAAATAATTCACAGTGAATAATTTCTCCAGTAAACACAGCTTCTGTTTCTCAGTGCCTGTAAAGGGATTGTGGTTTCTGTGAATCTGCTAGTGTCCAGAGGTGATAGGGTCATTTTTTTTTCCCTTTTTCCCTGCAGGTGGGTGACGGCGCCCTGAGCCATGTTTCCTACCCACGATGGGTCGCCCAGGCTGCAACCTGCCTGCGCAGCCGCAGCCCCTGTTCCGCAGCGAGTGTCTCTAGGGGCCGATGCTCAGAGCCCCGTGTCCCCACGTGCGGACTGCGGCGAGGCGGCCGCTCGCGCTCACGAGGCTGCGGTGTTTGTCACCTCTGCAGCCTGGTGCACGGCCATCGTGCCTGCATCCAAAATCTTACTTATGGCATGTGCTGGCCCAGCTGAGCCTCTCTGCCCAGCCCAAGGCACAAGGAGCAGCCCATGTCACGGGAAACACGGCAAGCACGAGGACACGTGCTAATAGCCCTCTGGCACAAAGACTGTGCAGGGAAACCTTGACTGCTTCGTTGCTGACAGGAGCCACATGAGCCAAGCTGCAGCAAGCTCATGTACTTGCAGGAGTATTTGGGGAAATTCCTTGGCTCTATCCCTGCCTAGTGCACTTTAATTTCATGAGTGAGTCCTTCTAGAGTGGCATTTCTTTTGTGCCTTCAGTAGCCCTCAGCAAGGTAGGTAAAAGAGAAGAGGAAGCCAGGAATGTAATTTATGGGAGGAAAGTCTGCAGCAATCAGATGTGTTGTCCTCTGCAAAGTACTCCTGCAACTTCAGTGTGCGCTCCTCGAGCAGCATTTGCAGCTAATGTCACGATGGGTTTCTTCCAAAAGCTCGCTCTGAGGAAAAGCATAGCTAAAAAAAAGAATACTTAAGTATGATGCAGACAGAGACCAATCATCACTCCAAACAGCACGGTCCTGGAGTGTTTGTGGTGGAAACACTAATTTCCCATTGCCAGCAATGCAGTCTGCAACATGCCTGAAAAAGCTGCTGTTCTTGCAGCCCCCAAAGCAGCCCATTTCTGAGGGGAACCCTCGCCAAACTCTGTGGGAGGTTTGCTGTTGGCTTTGCCCGTGTTTGCATCCATTAAACTCCATGCAGCCTTCAGAGAGGAAGGGAAAATAAATACCTCAGGATGGGGTTTGGTTTCCCAAAATACAACAATAATAATAAGCAGCTCAGCAACAGCAAACTAACGGGTCAGGACTGAAGTCCCCGATTCCCAGGGCTTTGGCAGCCCACGCAAATAACCCTGGTCCAGATGCTAGCAACTATGGCCCATCTCAGAGCCAGGCACAGGCCTGAGGAGCAAATTCCCCTGCTCTTGGTGGTTTCCCCTTTTCCCAAGAATTGTATTCAGCGCAGTAGATAAATCTGCACGGCAGGAGGAGGCGCGGGCATCGCCGCTCTGGTAAATCACACTGCTCAGGAGCTCGGCAGATTAACTCCCCAGCCAGCCCCGCTCTTTTAGGGGAATCCTGCTGCTGGTCTCCTTCTTTTTTTTTTTTTTATTATCCAATTAGCTAGAAATGTTAATAAGAAATTTCCTACCTTATAAGAACAACCGAGCAAATTTTCTGCTGTGCCTCGAGTGGCATAAATAGACCTTTTTGCACGTAACTTCAGTGTCCTGGGACTGGTTTGTGGATGTATATTGCTGCGTAGAAAGATTATAATTTACAGGTGATTGTTTGGAGGACTTCAAATTACCACCACTCATATATATGAATATATAAATAAAGAATGAGGCTTCTCGGGAGATTCTGCATAAACAATTTTCTTGGAGAGAAAAAGGATTCTCAATAAAAAAAAATACACAGTATTTTTTTATATCTATGCCACTGCATAAAGTATTGGTAGACTATTTCAGTCCTTCACTTCTATTTCAGCATTTCTGGACCATTTCCTCTAACATTTTATCTTTTTTCTTCCATCATATAAATCCTCATATATTTCATTCCCTGTGGACTCCAGCAAGTTTGCAATCTAAAGGCGAAAGGATCCTGTCACAGGAGCCCTGGCTTTGGGGGCTTTACTGCATGAATACTCACTCTAAGAGAAACGCGAAAGGAAAGGATTAACTCCAGCTACCTTAATGAAATATCATTTCAGCTTGTGAGTCTCTCCCTCTCGCTCACGTGCACACGCACACGCACGCAGAAGAAGGAGTATTTTGGGAGGCCACTTGTGCCTTGGTTGCCTTGATGATGGGGAAACCCAGTTTGGAGATACCCCTCTAGGAGGTGCTGGGAACATTCACCTTTATTAATCACGATTTCCTCTTTAAAAAAAAAATCTGGATATTCGATCTGGATTTAACTTTGAAGGATGTTTTATATAAAGCTTTTGTTTTGTTTTGTTTCTTCTTCCCCCCGTCTTGCTCATTATGCACCCAAAGCACATCGCCATGCTCACCAATGTGATGTGACGTGGTTCAAGGGACTGTTCCTTCCCCGACTGTCCAGTCTCCACTTTGAACTCATGCAAGCTTCCAAGCATTTTCAACACATCCTCCGTGATTCTGCGGCCTTCAAAGGTATAGGCACTTTAATGCAAGTTTAGATCACTTACTTCTTTGTGTGCTCTGAAAATCTCACACTTAGTGGCAGCTGACGGTCTTTCTCACCCAACAGGGAAGGGGTTATTTCTCAATCTTTTACTGAGGCCAGCAATAAAATCTGTCTTGAACTACTAGCTTGGATTTCTTAATATAATTATATGGCTTAAGCTGAGCAGTACCTGTGTGGAGAACAAGGGATATCTATGTAGGAATAATATATTTGTAATTGAGACAAAATTCTTCCCGGAATTTTCCCAGTCCTCAGGCAGGATGTACTGGCTCCTTTGCTCACAAAATCTCTTTTGCTGCAGAGTGAAATCCGGGATTGCTGCTATCCCAGGTAGCAGTGAAAAGAAAGGAAGTGGGATGAGCGACTGTATATCACTGATCTCCTGGTCTCCAAATGATGATTCAGACTCATACAGAGATCTATAAAAGTCAGTGGTTTATTACGGTCTTGTATTTCTGCATTAACCCCCTCATTATCATCCCAAATGGGACGTAAATCTGGCGGCAGCACGTTGCCCTGGCCCGTGGGCCGGCATTTCCCTGCTCTTACCTGCAGATCTGGGCTCTGCTCAGCAGGAGGGGCTCCTGGCTTTGGTCTGCATCTGGGCTTGGGGGTGTTTGGGGGGTATTGTTGTTTCCACAGTGCTGACAACAAGGCAGGAGGGTCATTTTAGCCTCATAGCAGCCAATATAATACTACAATATGATCATAAGTGATCTAAATGCTTGTCCCCCAGCCTGGCTGGTCCCTCAGCTCAAGGTGATGGAAATATTCCACTCTGAACTGGTCACCATTCCTGCCTCTGCTCTGCTTGGGGAATCTGTGGCCTCGATCGCCTCGGCCACAGCCACCCGTGAGCAGTGGGGTGGCCCCGTGGCCCCAGAGCAGCCCAACACACAAATTTGCAGGCCCAGGTCCAGGCCGTGCTCTGGCCACCACGGTGTACAGCTCCCTGTGACCTCCGGATTTAGGGTTAAGAAGAAAAAAAAACAAAAAGGGATCAAAACCCTGCAATATATTGAAAAGGAACTTTTATAAGACATCCCTAGCTCGCAGCTTGTCGGAGGCAGAAATAATTGCCAGAGGAGGCTTGTGATCTTTTGAGCTTCGCCATGCTCATGAGGTTGCCTCCCCAGGAGCACGTGCCATTAGCAGGCGCCAACGTTTCCTGTAATTCAAGGTTAACAAATGTGCTTTTAAGCAATGGTGGAGCACATTCCTCTTAACAATGAGGTATAATTTACCTAAAATATAGCGGAAAGAAAATGCACCCTGTGCACCAAGGTCTCCAAAATCCCACAACACTTTCAGCCTCAGCAGAATGACATGGATTTGCCTCAGCCAAGACTTGTCCCCCTGATTGCTTGAAATGTTGAGAAGAGCAGCAACTTCAGTGTTTGAAAAATGATGCCTACATTTGAAAATAGAAAAGATGGAAACTGCTGACGTTAGAATTACAAGAACTGTATAATACTCTCTATACATATCGGGCCAATGTGTGTTGCTTTTATCAGCACTTCTTTGTTTGTCTAGTTCTTTTACTAGGACGAGATCAAATGAGCGATGGGGAAAGCAGAAATTATTTGGCTTCTGTGTAGCATGCAACACTTTTTCCACAGACACCTCTCTGTCAAAATGCGCGTGTCACCCCCCGGCTATTCTTACTGCAAGTTCCCGACGCTGTGATGAGTTTCCAACAGTTTGATGAACGGCACCAACGCTTGGTGAATCGGTCTCCTCCAGTCCCCCAGCAGCTCCGCTCTCGCCCACGTGCCCATGGAGCAGGTAGGAAGCTTTCCAGGCCTAGCAAGCGCAGCGCCGCCTCCACGAGGGCGGCTTCTCGCTGGCTTTGGCTTCACCACAAGTGAAAGGCACTTAGCAAATGTTTCTGGAACAAGAAACCCTCCGCAGTCGTCATTCATTTTCAGGCTGATAACTTAAATACTGTACTCCCGCATAAACATTTCGCGGGGATGGCGTATAAACGTTCCTAGTGGAGTGCACTTAATGTAATTTTGTTTGCCAAGTGGCTCTGCCTCCTCCCAAGCTCCGGCTTTGTGAGGGTTTTATTTAAATGGAGATATAAATTAATTGCCCTCGGCACAGTCTCTCATCCCAACGCTCTCTTCCATCCACACCTCGGATGAGCTGAAGGAGAGAGGGGGGAGACGTCGTGATAGCGGCTTCTGTCATGGCTGGTTGCTGCTGCAGACAGTGCTTGTTTTCTGCAAAAATTAGCAAAATATAAGTTTCAACGACCTCTTAAGCTGAGCCGTTCCTAGCACGTGTGAGCTTTCCTAAGATCAGCCCTTCTCTCTGTGCTGTCCGTAGCTGGGTTTCAAAGTTGACGTGGAAATGATGCAAAAACTGGTGACACCTGACATGGCGACAGGTTTGGGCCGTCCCCGAAGGGCTGGGAGGAAACGCAGCGACGAGCGAGCAGCCCGGCCGGCCCCGCTGCGGAGGGAGCTGCTGCAGCACCATCCCTGGCAGGTGTGTCTTGGGACCATCCCGTGGGTTTTGCCATGCGGAGCAGAGAGGGGAGACGTGGCCGGAGGCTCCCTGCTCATCGCGCTGCAGCCAGCGCCCTCCCTACCTGCCTCTCTCTGCCTGTTTTTTAACCTTTGAGATGAAAAACCTTCTGAAGAAGAAGGTTTATAAGGTTTGTGGGAGAGGTACACAAGAAGCAAATTAAAATTCCATAAATATATTTGCTGGCTGAAATTTATATATCCTGTAGGGGAGACGTGGCCGGAGGCTCCCTGCTCATCGCGCTGCAGCCAGCGCCCTCCCTACCTGCCTCTCTCTGCCTGTTTTTTAACCTTTGAGATGAAAAACCTTCTGAAGAAGAAGGTTTATAAGGTTTGTGGGAGAGGTACACAAGAAGCAAATTAAAATTCCATAAATATATTTGCTGGCTGAAATTTATATATCCTGTATTCCTCGGGCATCTAATTAGCACCAAGAATAAAATAGCCCTGCAAAGGATAGGCATTTTGCTCAAATAATTTTTAAAAATTGAGCTAAATAATGGCCATTTTATACGGCACACAATATAATTGTTCTTCTTGTATTGGGGGGTAGTTATAAATTATCCGGTGTCCCATTCAGCGCTGTTGCCATGCGGCGCTCCACACAATCGTGGCTCTAGTTCCCGGGCACGTAAATTCGCTGCCTTCTGACAGCTCTCCCGTTAGTGCGGCTCCTAACTAACCTTCTGCATAAAAAATGAAATCCCCATGAAAGAATGAGCATTTATCTAAGTGCCGACATTGAAACATGCTGAATAACTCTTTGAATCATTTGTACTATTATGGGTAGAAAATGTAATTATTGTAATCAGCCTTGAGTTTGAGGCCATGTTGTTTAAAAAAAAAAATTAAAAAAAAAAAAGGAGAGCGAGAGAAAGAGGTGGTGGGGGGAGGAGGGACCCAGATCTGAACAACGAAAATGAACCTTGATAATGGAGCAGCCTTGAATTCCACTTCATTTATCACACTAATGGATGTCAAGATGACCTCAATCAAACATTTTGTTTTCCAGTTTTAAGCAATGGAAAATGCTTTCTTTTTTTCTTTCTTTCTTTTTTTTTCTGGAAAAAAAGAAAGTTATTTAAATTGTTCCTAGTAATTACATTAGAGTAGAAGGTCAAAGTCAATATGAAATATCCACCAACCTTTTGATGAGTCTAGTCCAGGGTCTTTACTGACACAGTTCACATATCTCTATAATCCTCCCACAATCCTTACGTTTCTCCTTCCCTATCTTTTATATTAAAATAGAAATCACTTTTCTTTATGGTTTTGTTTCCTTTTTTTTTTTTTTTTGACTCCGTGTAATTTTTCATCTTTCTGAAAAAATGATCATGTGGTTTAAACACCAGCTTCATGACCAGCATATTTCACAAGGACAGGATATAAGTGTGAAAAAAAGGAGCAGAAACAGTAATTAAAAGATGTTTGCAACAGCAGAGCTTCCTTAAAACATCTTGATTTGGTCAGCCTTGCAAAGGCACCACGTAGCAGACTTTTCCAAGCCAGAGAGTGCGGACACAAGCCAATTACTCCAGCAGCTCAGATGTAACACGGCGGCTGGGATTCCTGCTCAGCGACATCAATGCAGAAAACATCAATTCCAAAAGCCATGCAATAGCGTAAGACTCACAGTAATGAGGATCAGCAAAACAGGACTCCTACATTCGTGCCTTTTTTGACAGTGCTTTTAAGGGAAGAGACGTCCGCACCAGTCAGAGCAGGAAGGCCCCAGGCGTCGTCACTGTTGGGTGATGCAGGCCTCAGTTCTGGGCCACATTTGCCACAAAAGATTAGGCAAAAGCCGGATTTAGGAAGAAGAGATAGGGTCAAGTGCATGGACCTAGGAGACCTGCAGGGACCATCGTGTTACTTCTTGAGGTTTGCGTTCGCTATTTCTGTGTTTTCCACCTCTGGTGGGATAAGGGTGCTCTCTGGGAGTATGTTGCACCACACGCTGCACTGTTAGAAGCACGTCTTGATTTTTGATTTAGGAACTTTAAAGACTTTTCATGGTACTTTGGATGGCGTTATCTGAAGTAAGAAGAAGTCACATAAGAGATTGCCTGCTTGCATAGAAAAAGAGAACATGCAGTAGATGATGTGCAGGAAAGGCGCAAGGTGCCTCCAACCCCGATAACACCCTGTCCATCATCCAGGTAACTGCAAAGCTCCTCGAGGAGCCTGTGCAGAATAACCTAGTTTGAAATGGTCAGAATGTTGTAGAATAGCAGCTTCCCTTTCTGTACCAATAAGTCAGCATTTAGAATAATACTTTGGTTTCACAGGATTAACCTGTGGGACAAAAAAAAATATTGCTGAGGAAATAATCCCATGCCGCTTTGTGAAGGCCACTCTGCAGCAGGACAGACAGGGACTGGATTGCCCGAGTGCGGCAGGGAGGCCTCCGCATCCGTGCCCGCGCCGAGAGCGGCCACGTAGCAGAAAGGACTGAGGATTAATAGGTCTGAATTGAGGAAAGCTGCGCAATATTTAGAAGGATCCTTGAAGGAAGGTGGGGAATAGGCTTCCCTTTCTATCCTGGGAAGCATAGCGTGTTGTACAGTAACTCCAGGCTGAAAAATAGGCCTGTGAATCATAAAAGGGGTGGGAAAAGAAAGTGTGGACATTTTTAAGTTGAGCCTTATAAAATAAATAAATCCGTAGACTACGGCATAAACAGTTGCCTCCTTTCCCCCACCTCCAAACACTGACTTAAGTGATTGGAAACATTTGGGTTAGAAAAAAAAGAAAGAAAAGCAAAGCAAAAGCTATAACTGTGTTTTCTTCCCTTTTTCCGCCAAATCATGCAGAAGATGCTGGCAGCCACAAAGATTCAATTATACACAATGCAAAAAAAAAAAAAAAATTAAAAAATGGCACTTGAGAAAAAAAAAAATCGCCTCTCCAGAAATCGCGTGGAACAATAAATCTGTTAATTAGCTAATTAATATTCAATTGGGGTCAGTGGGCTTAATAGCACCTTTGCGCGCGGCCCGGGCGCCGGGGGCT
>NW_010578756.1:135904-150151 GCF_000705375.1 Tinamus guttatus
TTTAGGGCCCTCTGTTTGCTCTGCTGTTATTTAAGGCAGCGGAGCGGCGGCAGATTGGTTTTCATTGGCTGCCATTTTTTATTTTTGATTTTATTTCCTCCCACCCCCTCCCATCCCGCTTTTAACAAAGTCGCCGCCGGCCGATGCTGCCTGCAGTCCTGCTGCCCTTGCTGCACGCACGAGGTCTGCCCTCCCCAAACTTTCTGTTGCCTTTGGTTTATGTTGGCTGCTTCCTGGCCCCGTTTTCCAGCTCTCCCCTTTCCACCCATGTAGGCGAGTGGTTGGTGTCAGGTCCCCAGCCCACATGCCCCCCTTCCCTCGCTAAAAAGCTGCACACCGTAATGACAATTTTTGGAGTTTGCAGGGCTGACTGCAGTTGTTTATGGCCTCCCACAAAATTTTAGAAAATAGTTTGCGATCAAAATTGCATTTTTTGTTTAGCCGGCAGTAAATCCTCCAGGTTAGTTTAGAAAGGCCGTTTAGGTCCAAGCAGTTTGACACAGACTCCTTAAATCATTGTCGCAGGCCCTCGACATGTACTATACCTTTTTGATGATTAGATTGTAAATGAAAAATACAGTTGGCATTAACACTACAGAAAATGAACATGATCTACAGGAAATACCTGCTCATCTAGTTTTTCATCATGCTTAATTTCTCCTCAGTGTTATAAGTGACACCAAAGAACGTAAAAGTTGCCTGAACACTTAGAAATTTCCTACCGGGTTGTTATTTGTCCCCCAACCAATTTTCCCCTTAAGGAGCGACTCTTTTTCTCCTATCCACCACTCCCTTATCTGCCCTAAGTTTGCGTAAGAAAGAGATGATCTCAGGCACAGGAAAAATAAGGAGAAGAGGTTTTTCACTGAAAATCGGGAATCTGAGAAATCATTTTTCTTTTCTTCATTCTCTCATTCTCCTTCTTGCGGTATTTGTTGCCTCTCTGCTGGCCTTCAGGCAGGGGAGAATATAAATGTTTAAAATTAAAGGTGAGAATGTTGCAGATATTTTCCATTTAATGTACTTTGCTCTTGCCAGTCATTTGTGTACTTAACTTTATATTAGAAACCCTTGAATATGGGTGATTCATCTCCGATTCTGCTGAAAAGAACAGTTCAGAGGATTTCTGGCCAGCTAAGGTGTGGAGTAAATGATTTACATGGCTCTTTGTAGCGGCGGCTTCTCCACCTAGTTTCTGCCAAGAAAGTTTTCTGCTGGGAAGTGTTAGGAATAAACGGGTACTTCTTGGATCATGTGGTATCTAAAAGAGGCTAAAAAGTACATGGCAGTGTGATCCAGCTGCTTATATTTTTTAATTTATTCTTTGTTGCTGTTAAGTATAACATTTGGGGTTTAGTTGTTTTTTTCAACCCGACTTGATGAGACTCATGTAATTGGGAGGGGTGACATAGGCTGAGGAGGGGGAATTCAATTTTTTTTTCTTTCTCCTTCAACTTTCTTGCAAGTCACTGGACTTTTATATTTGTTTCCTGCGCAGCCTATGTGCAATTATTCTGATTAGATCCCTTTTGCCACCTCTCTGCTATAGCGCACACATACCCTAAACCTTAAAGGGAAAATAAAAGCTGCTATTTCATATTTTCATAAATGAAAAGATGTTTCAAGTATTGGGAGACACTGAAAGCAATTCTGCAGTTTGAAGATACTTCAACTTAACTACTAATTGCAGAGGACCAGTGGGCGTAATTTTGGCACTATATTAGCTTTGCCACTCCATGAATAATTTGCATACAAAATGCTTTATTTTGGCAATCTATTAAAGAGCTATACAGTATTTGTGGCTTATCGCATTCACGCAGGAAGCAGGATCCTTGGCCATCTCGTTAAATTCTGTTGATGCATAACAATTTAAAGCATGGCACAAGCTGGTATGACATTTAAAGATGCCTTCACTTAATTATATTACACAAATATTGGGTTGTTTATCCTTGGGAATAAAGTCTTTTTGAAGTCAAAGTTGGCATGTGTATAAAGGAGTAAATTTTAACTGATCCCTCAAGTGGGCCTCCTAGCTGCAAATTGGGGTTCTTGCATTTTTTAAATTATTTGTGATAAGGAGCATTACACTTTGAATACAGCCACTGGAGTTTGTTTGGAACTCCCCCCTGCCCCCAGCCCCATAATGGAAAATACACTCTTTAATAATAACTCATCACATGAAGCTAGAGGGGTAAGTGTAGGTTGTGGGGAGAATTGGGACAAACAATGGCATTCGTAGCAAAGTTTGGGGCTGCAAAAGAGACACCACTTTCTCTTCAAGACAAGGGAAGCGCAGTCATATAACACCACCTATAGACTCTCCATATTGATGGGAAAACAAAAATGAGGCTAAAAAAAATGTTGTTTTTCCTGCTAGAAGTGTAGTTAGCATGAAGCAGAACCTGGAGTTTGAGTTTCTCTGCAGATAACAAGCGGAAAGGCTGCTCATGTAAAGTTCATACTGCTCAGCTCCGGTGGGGTGATCACGCTTTCCCCGGGGCTGAAGGCACTGTCATGTACGATTTGCAGGAGGTGGAGGCAACATGACCAAGAAAGAGACAGCCAGGGAGGTTTACATCCCATCAAAAGTCACATGTGGACTCTGTAGATGAGGGAAATTAAACCATGTATTTGCAATGCCTCCAGTGTTTGAAGCAAAGTGTGATCACATCACTCAATAGATGACATTATTAGAAAATTGATTAAATTTCAGTCCAACAGACAGTAAAGGAAAGATCTCTGCGGTGGGAAAACAGTGACTTGGGACATGCTTTCTTGCATCTCGCCTCCTCCCCTTGCCTTATCTTACCAATAAAGGAATTAAAACGGGTCAAAAAAGCCCCAACAACTAACATCTAATCCTACATAGCCTTACCTGTAAGTGAGGTGACCTTAAGATGTGGACAGATCATCACTTAATGTGTTACTACACATCAGATTAGCTGTGTGAAGTGGCTTTGTGTCCTTTTCCAGAAATGATATTTTAGAATTAAAATAAGCTGTCATATATTTCGTTGGTTGGGTTAGGAAAGCAAAAGCATTCAGTTCCCCAACACTTGTATAATGTTAAAAAAAGCATACAGTATTTCATTCTTAGCAGAAAAGGCATGTGAATTTGGACATTATAACTAATATTTGTCTTTTGTGTCTTTTAGCATGGATGCATTCTCACTGAAAAACTTACTGAACATTGCTTTTCTTAATGTATTTGTTCATCTAGTTAGAGATTCTTTGAAAAACTGAGATATGTATTTATTTTAATTCGCTATTTTCTCTTATTCTGCGATAGTTCTTTACTAGCTTATGATTTTTTCCTTAAACAGGCTGACATGAGGACAGTGCTGAGCCGTGTGTAGTTAACCCTGGAGCTTCCTTATGTGAAGGATAACTCTCCAAATTTGAAAAGAACTTACTACCACTTTGTATTTTGCAAAGCTGCATTGCTGAAAATAGCTTGAAAAACATGCAGGCCAGTTGGCGTTAGTACCGCCGCACCAAAGGCAGAGCTGCTCCTTCTACTCAAGGAGCAGTTTGGGTCTTCAGTGTAGTTTTGGCTTCACTGGATGTCCTGTCCCTGCCAAAATTAATTAACTAATGAACTGATATCAAGTAATTTTTATACCATGGACTATTGATAAAACCAGTGTTAAGTATATTACCAATTAGGAAAGTAAGAGGATGTTAGGAATCCTTACGTCCAAATAAGTATTGTGATTTAAATTACCCTCCTCCCACTACCCTCTCCCTCCATCCCCGGCCCATGCTCTGCTGCTGCGGGATGTTTCGGGGCGCTCTGCTCGAGGGGCACTGGGGCGCCTGCGGGTCACGAACACACAGGCCCTTGCAGCCTAAATCCTATTGACTTGCAGCAGGATGTGAGAGCCCTGGCTCATAATTAAATCACTGAGTGCACCAGCTCGGCTCCGTTCCACGCGTGTGCTCGGTACACGCTGCCTGAAACACAGGCACAGCCTTGCAAAGCTGGGCCGGTGGAGCGGGCCGGGATGCCCACGGATGTCCTGCCATGGCAGGGCTTGTGGCAGGGGTGCCAGGCAGTTTAAAAGGGTTGCTCTGGCACTGCTCCTGGGTGCTTTGTAAAATAGCTAGGCATGCCAATATCTTTTAAAATCTTGCTATTGGGCTCTGCACCTCCAAGCTTTGCAGCTCCTACCCTCAGCTGGCTAAAGCTTTTCCAGTGAACTGAACTGCATGCAGGGAAAGCTCCACTGATTTCATTTTTTTTTTCTTGGGAGTTTGACACTTATCTAACTAAAGCATCTGCACCTGAGGACTTGCTCAAAGTAGTGTCTTAAACTACATCAATGTTTTCAAATGCTCATCTGCCTTACAGAGTACCAAAGGCCTAACCAGTTGCTAAAAACATAAGGTGCTTGTTTTTAGTCTTTCTAAGCAAATATTTTAGCTCCCATACAGAAATATTCTTAAGCGTAGGAGACGAGGTCTGCCCATGTTATGCTTTGTATCAATGTAATGAAGTCCTCTGTGCAATTACTTCAGACACAAATTAAACAACGTTCATAGCTACACTACTAAAGAGCGCATTGTTTACTGCTTCTACCAAGTGTAGCTCTAATATTTATATTACGCTTTTGACTCATTGAGAGATGCGGTTGAATAAACTTTAGCTTCACAATAAACATCTCCAGGACTTAATGGACCAACGCAGACACCGCTGAGCACCAAGTCTCGGTAGCAGTGCCAGGCGCTCCTGGGGAATTATTTGCAGGTGCAAAGTACTCAACAATGCAAAAGGACTGCAAAATGCACACAGTAATCCTCTGAATACAAAGTTTGCTGGCAAGCTGGAGTAACTGGTACAGTCAAAAGTCATGGTTAACAGACCTCATGATCCCTGTTTGGCACCAGTTCCGCTACGTATCTTTCAATGATCTGGACAAGGAAAGAGTTCGGAAATGCCTCATTACAATATTCATAATAATCAAAAAAAAAACGCTGTTGCATAATGTAATGATCTCCTACACAGTCTAAATATATAACATGGATGACTGGTGAAAGTAATGAAAACCTGCAGTATCAGCACATACTAATTAATAACTCTTAAAAAAAAACACTTAATGTAAAATTAATATTTGTAGCTCATATTTGTAGCTACATCAATTTTTAATCACAAGGAGTTATGAGACATGCAAGCTGCACCCAGCAGTTATTTCCCACTGCCCTGTAACTCTGTAACGCCAGCCGGCCCGGCTGGGTCGCGTGCTGGTACCAGAAGGCGCTCGGCCTCTTCACGCTCACGCGGCAGGTCCCCGCGACACCGGCACACGGGGACGCCTTGGTCCTCAGCTGAACTTTGGGGACGCAGCTTTCCAAAGGTCACCGAGACGAACTGCAGGCTCAAAAGGCAGTTGCCACCTTGGCCAAGGTGAGGAGCTGATCAGAGGCTACAGGACATGCAAACATACGTACATAGACACATGCACGTGTGTGTGTATATATATTATATACATAAATATGTAAGATTTGGTGTTTTTATCTGCAGCACAGGGCTGGTGCCCTTACCTTGTACGGGTTTCACTGGCCTGCTCGCAACCAGGTGCTTTTCTTGGCTCAGTTGACACCCGCCTTGTGTCTGAGTCACCCACCTGACAACCGTAGACTGCCTCAGTGTGTTCATTGAATCTTGCACTCTGGTAGGGGCTTTTTAATTTCACTGCATGATGCCTGATTTGAAGGTAGAATTTGGGTCTTTGGGCTAATTTTGCTTAATGTTACAGGATCTCCTGAGAGGTTTTAAAAGGAACTCTCTATTAACTATCGTAACAGCTGCACCCAGGAAACTACAGTGTCTTCTTAGCCTCTATCACTGAAAATCAGAAGCCACCATTTCTACTCTTTTTTTGACAGGCCCTTCATTCTTCCTTCAGCCATACGCAGGTTCCAGCCCTGTTGTTCCCTCTTGGAGTGGGCCTCCTCCTGCTGACTTTCTGAGCATGGGACGAGCGATGGCAAGGCACACGAGTGCCTCTGCTCTGCCCTTCCTCATCTGGGGGGACAATCAATGAGCGGCGGCAACATCGTCATGCCCGGAGGCATCAACCAGGCTCTAAGCATATAAATACAGGCCAAAACTGAAGTCCTACCAGCAAATGGAGGAGCCAGCCAAGCAGAAAAAAGACACGCCGAGGCTGAATGACTTGAGTGAAGACGCATGGTAAGTAACTAACTGACCCAGAAATAGCAAGTCCCCAGTGGCTGTGGCTGGTGTTCTGCTCCTGGAACTTGTTCACTTTTGTTGCTTACCCTACCTGGCATCGCTTGCCAGGGTCTGCACCGCATGGAGGGGGGCGCTTGGGGCTTCACGGCCGCACCATGTGTGGGAGAAGGACATCATGTGGATACTGCTCCAGCAGAGGCTCGTGCTGGGTGTGCACGCACCTTCAGAGGCACAGGGTAGGACTTCTGAAAAGCGTCCTGAGGGAGCCATATGGCTGATAACACCCAACTTGTCTTTTATTCTTCTAGTTTGCTTCCAGTCGCACCAGTTCCGTTGGTTTCCTCCCTGATGCTGGTGCAGTTGCATGGCTGGTCTGAGTGCCACATAGCCAACTTGGTCAGCAATGTGTGATGTTTTTTACTTTGTCTGAACATGACGGGTATCATTAGTCATAGCTTTGATAGCTCATGGTGGACCCGTCCTACTTGTACAACACACAATTAAAAATTTGGAAATTTACATTGGAAAGTTATATCGGACTATAATTTGTAAGGTTGTCATTTAAATACCTAATTATGTATCGTCATATACCAAGTCCATGCAGTAAATTGAAAGGCATAAACAATGAAGGGATTCTCCACATTATGTGTTAATTTTCTGGTATTTCTACCACATACGTAATGCAAAGCTTCATTGTCAGTTACTTTGCCTTTGTCTTCAATATGGAGAATTTAAAATAACTGAGATGATACAAAACAGTTATTATGCTATACCTGTATTTCTGCCTCATGCCTTATTCAAAATTTGGGTCAAGATCAGTTAGTCATCCTTGTAGGAAAAAGGTTATTACATCATGTTATTACATCATTATTATACATGTTTTATAACATTTCCTTCTGTTACATTTCCTGATACTTTCCTTACTTGATTTTGAATTTTAGACATGTTCAATGTCATTTCTTGTTCATATGGGATAGCTATGTTTTCCCCTGAAAACTACATTATCAATCACAAGAGCTGTAAATGAACTGCAACAGTAAATAGCACCTGAATATTTTTCACCACAGTAGGTCCTAGGTCAGCAGCTGACAGTTCCCTTCCACCAGCACCAGCCAGTGACAAGTGCGTGGAGGGGGCAGGTTGTAACATGTTCCTGTGCAGTATGGAGCTGTATTTAGCCCCATCCAGGAGGGATGCGAATGATTCCATGTGCATATTCACAGTGCTGACAAAATGCATGAAGTGTTCGCAGCACAAAGTTTCCATAACTGAGAGCGCTTGGGAGAAACACGGCTTTTCCTCCACGCTTCCCTGCTCTTAGCTGATAGTTCAAGCCCTCTGCTCCTCCTCACAGTTGCAACCTCTGTTGGCCAGCCAACTATGATAGGGATCTTAGCCAAATAATCTCGCTGATGCTAATGAACATTTCTACATCAGATTCCAAAGGTGCTGTTGGGTCAAGCAGCATACTGTTTACCTCTAGGGTAAACAAAACTGGAATCTTTAGGACTTAGTAAGCATACGTTAAGTTTTGCACCATTAGAAGGAAAACACATAGGCTGCAAGTGCTAAAAACATTTAGCTCTTTCCTTCAGCTGACTGTGCGACTGTTGCCACAAATTGTCTTCTGTCATGAGTTCCTACCAGAGACTCAGCTGTTGGTATGGAGGGCAGGGTCAGCAGTACAAACTTTCAGAGCTTGAAAAAAAAAACACAGGGTGTTTCTGTAAAGCTCACATTTCTGGCCTACTTGAATCCAGCTGTGTGACTTTCAGGTCAGGAAGAGGAATTACAATACAGTCTTCACTAACTTTTGATTCTCTACAAAAGGTCTTAACAAAATTGGATGAGCTTTATGTGAATATGTTAGCAGGGTGTAGGATAACTCTTTGCTTGCCTTCCTCTCACTGAACTGGTAGGTAGCCTTTTTAGTGTGAATAGAGGCTTTTTGTAAAGAAAGACTTATAAAAATATAATAAGTGAATGGAAAGAGAAGCACAGTAAGTTCTGCATCTTTTCATTGATCCGTTATTTTTAGTAAATCATATGTAATCATAACACAAAATCCTTGAACTACTATGTGACAAAAATAATCAGAAATCAAGCTCAACCTGAAAATTAAAAGCATCAGCTCTCACGCTTCGTGAAAGCAGGCAGAATATATTTTAGACGGTCTGGTTAGCATGTTGCAATCTATTTAGCAATGTAGTTAGCATACTGCTGCATCTGGTGCAGTGCTGTGTTCCTTATTAATTTTCAATACATTTATTTGCAGGATTTATTCTTCAGATCTTCCGAGTGCTGCCAGAAGTGCTATTCCATTCCCTCGGATTGAATTCAGAGCTTAACAGCTACTTACCCGGTACTGCAAGTGCTGCAACACCCGTATTTACCCCAGGTAGGTGCATTTGAGAGGGCTGTTAGGAGGACAGCTCAGCAGCCAGTGAGAACACGTGTAGCAAAAATTAATTATAGCATACGCTATATGTGATAGAAATGAGTTACTGCCTAATTATGTCTCCTGCTTCCATTCAGATGAATTAACGTTTGTTGTGAGCCCTTGGGAAACCAGGCACACTTTAAAGTTGTAATGAGTGCTATCATTATTGCTTTTGACAGTCATTGAAGTATAATTATCTGATCATCTATTTAAAAAAAAAATCAAAACTTGTTATATATGAGTTCTGAGCTGGCAAATTACAGAGCAGTCACCTTAGGAGCGGAGCTGAGGCCTCTTTTCTGTAGTGGCACTGCCATCTTCTGGAGAAAGAGAGGCTGCGCGTCCAAATCTTTCTCCTTGAGATGAAGGGAACTTTTCATGAGCAAGAGGTTAAAAATAGAACACTCCACTTACTCCAAAATTGAAGAATTAAAAGAGCTGACGAAATATTTGGCTTTAAAGTTGAAAAACGGTTGCATGATTGTGTTATCAAGTGATTTAGCTGATGTTTGGAGCATCGAGGGCTGTTTCTGTCTGGAGGAGACAGTGAGACTTTGCTCTGGTGTTTCTATACAAAACTTAAGGGCATCATGACTTGCACAACAAGAAATGGGGCAATACTACTTACCTTAACGCCCCAGGTGGTCAGTAACCCAGAACCAGGCACTTCCAAGTGAGGCAAGTAGCTGACCAGCAGCATTTTTCTCTTAAGCAGGGCTAAAATTTGCCTCCATGCCCAGTTACACTGAGGAAGCCTTGGATTTGTGCAGAGTGAAATGGGTTCGGGGGAAGCTCTTCTTGTTTCAGCTAGACAGTTGCTCACTATTTCCTGAAGTTACAGAGCTCTAGCTACCTCAAAAGCTGAAATCGTCATTTGCACTTACCAGGTAACCTCCTAAGCCCACACATTTTGCACTACTCCCCAGATAAGAAGGCAATTGTAATTACTTTCAAATTATCGTGCCTTGATGTCAGGCTGCTTTGCCACTGTCAGTCAAAAGCCAGCTTTGCCCTTCACCCAGCCTTCCGGGAATGGTTCCCTGTGTCCCGGGGGAAGCTGTGGCCGTTGGTGCTGGGATGGAGCCGCGGCCGCGTCGCCGCTGTTCGCGCCTGCTCTGGCCGGGCTCCCTTCCCACCGCACCTGCCTCCGCCTGGTCCCGCTCCCAGTTTTGCAGCCTGGAAAAAAAAAGGGCTTTGTTGGCTGCTCAGCTGCACAGCCGGATACGTCTCCAGCTGAGCAGCTCCCTCATTCTCTCATGTTGTGGGCATGCAGGTGGGATGCTGGCCTCATGGATATCCAAAAACTCTCAGTAATGCTTTGGATTTGAATCTTAGTTTTTTCCTGCCTGCGATGCATGTGAGATACTAAATCTGCTCTAAACGAATTCACTAGAACATAGTTGTTCAGCTTGTTCATTTCTTACTGTACATGGTATCAAATTGCTTCCTGAAATAATCCTGTGGATAATAGGATTGGCACCCACTTTCTTTGACTCCAGTCAAAGCAAAGCACAAGTCATATAAGGGCCCTTCTGGTCTTCTGAGGATTTTCCTTTTTATCAGAAACACCTGATTTCCTCCACAAGACACCTAACAGAAGCTTTCTCGTAGGCTTGCTAAGATTTTTGTAATTTCAGGCTGTCCTTGCATTTTAAAACCATGATAGAGCCTCAGGATTTTATTATCTTTTAAATAAATCCAGTACAACCCGTTGGGATTTCTACCAATAGCTAAGAGGATTTTTTTTTTCTGAATCTACAAGAAGTTTTCTTTAAACTTCAACTTTTCTCTTAGACAAAAAAAAAAGGGAAAAAAAACCAACGACAGTAAAAAAACACCCTTTTCCTGTGGTATTCTAAGGGGCTATACACGACAAGGTCAGTTACTCGGTAGTTGCTTCCTGCAACCGTACCACTGAAAGACGAGAGACACTCATATGTCTCCAAAAAAAGACAAGAGAGGCAATAGGCTTTTTTCTCTTTTTCCCTGAGCACCTTTACTTCCTTCAGCAGCCAATACGTCTCCTTCATGCTTAGGGCAATGTTTGAAATTGGTTTCTCAATAAGCCTAACTGGAGAGAATATCAGCAATGCAGAGATTTTGGCCAAGACAGAATCCAAAAATCAAAAGCAGCTTTGATGAGAACCATGAATCGAACTGACCACATTGATGGAGTCAGGAATTCCTAAGACAATCCAAAAAATTTATTTCCAAAAACTTAATTTTTCATAATTGGCCATTATCCACTCAATTTCTCTGCATTCATTAGCTGCTAGTGGCCCCAAAGTGTAAGCATTAATCACAAGGCTTTTCAGTTCTGCGAATACTGAAACTCATTCTGATGCTGCTACAGCAGTTTCCTCTTTTCCCTCTCTGCATCATTGCCAAAATACTGCTGGGCCTAAAACTGGGTTTTCCATAAGAGTAACACAGCCTTCACAGATTCTCAAAATCTGTGTGTGCCTGGTAGGTGATCAATTACCCAACAATTCACTGTTCTTTTACCACTGAAAGTTCCCCCTCTTGTAAGGGCCAAACATAAATGTTCTCTTTGAAAGACAACATTACCTTCATTTTTGATTTCCATCTGGCTGCTTTAGCTCAGTAAAGGCTATCAGATGGTGCCATCAGCTCTTGATCCAATGGTGTAACTTACACAACGTTATTTTCCTTAAACCAACTGGTGGGCAATGGCATTTTCACCATATTCTCAAAATAAAGGGTTTTCACAAGGAAAATGGTTTTAATAAACTGAAAATTATAGCTCCAGACTGATGGTAATTCTCAAAACTAGAGGATTTCCTGGATGCCTCTGAAGCTGTGTGCTCATTTTGTGATCAGCTTTTCCCAATGCTAGTCTTTAAGTGTACTGTTTCTTTTCATTATCGCTAATTTCACTCCAGATTCTTTTTTTTTCTCAATACCTAGACACTATTCTTCCTCTTTTATGCACAGACTGTTGTTGAAACACACTGTAGATGATTAACCTCCTTAGTTGACAATGATTCAGTGAAAGATCCCTATTTCCACCTTGCGTGGTTGGAGCCCTGTGAGAACACACCAGCCTATGAGAGGCATACTGGTTACACGCTAAGCTCATGAACCTTTTTTTTTTTTCTTTTTTTTTATTTATGGAACATCTGCCCTATGAGGAGAGGCTGAGGGAGCTGGGCCTGTTCAGCCTGGAGAAGAGAAGGCTGAGAGGGGATCTAATCAGTGTATATAAATACCTCAAGGGAGGGAGTGCAGAGGACGGTGATGGTTTCTTTTCCAGTAATATGTCCTCTGCTGCGAGCAAAGCACCTGAGAGAGGCAGCAGCAGACCTGCTTGCAGGTATTTCAGCCCAAAGCAGAGCTCTCTAGATACTGCAATTAGCTGTGCTCTGGTTAGCTCATCTTGATGACTGGGTCAAAACCATATAAGCAATGAAAATCTCCTATGTTACCAAGGAACCTCCACTTTTATTTCTTTCTCAACTAGGTTTTATAACTCTTCCAACCCAGCTTCCATGTTGACCAAACTTTCTTTCTGAGTCTCACCTGGTTTCTCATGCTAGAATTCTCTTTTCCACTTCCTGAGTAAATTCTTTTGCTTCAAAGACAGTTCTTTTGTTGTTGTTGCTTCTCACTTGGTGGGATTTATCTGATCTGTATTCACAACTGCGAGGTGGCCAGTTGTTTGGGCAAGAGACTTTGTGCACCCTTTTTCGCCAATGGGGAAAAACATGCTGTATTTCTTTACATCCGAAAGTAGATTTCTACCTACGGTCTAGTGAATCATGTCTGAAAAGCACCTATTTTGCATATTCAGTACAAAATATGTCCCAAATATGACTCTACACATCACAGTTCTATGGAGCTAGTGACATGAATCCTCAAAGATGAAGACTTTGTGGTGCACTGCCACAGTCTCCTGTAGGTCATGCTCTTTAAGGGGGCTTTGCAGAGTGGTTGGTGCTATATGTGCTCTTTGAATTATCTGCATCAGAGCCACAATGAAATCAATACTCAGGATGCAGGACTTTTATTTATGAGTAAAGTAAAAGTTTTGCCCATAATGGATAAAATTATAGTTTAAGTGGCTCAAAAGGTGGCTGGCATATGGTAAAGAGGCCATGTTCTCTGGTTCCTGCTGTACTAAATGCATCCTCTAGCTGAAAGAAAACACTGATTATCAGAAAGTCAATTGTCATTCTGCCTCTTTAGAAAAATTCCCATTAAAGATAAAGCCAATTTTAATTAGATTAAGTATCCAATTACTGTAATTACATTTTTAAAAAATTCACATCATGAGGATGACCCTTTTAAAAAGGGTTACAAGAATAATTAGTGTATTCATATTAACCAAAATGTATTGGATAATATTTATACCCAGAAGGCAAAGTACATTACACATATTTCACCTTTGGGGAAAGCTTGCAAATGTTTTGGCAGTGGTATGAATATTTATAGGCAAGAGTGTGCTTTAGCAAGATTATATGAGAAAGCATTTATATGCTCACAAATTTTTACCCAAGGGTAAAGTACACATAAAATGTAGTGCAGAGATTATGGATGTGCACAGTACGATTTAAGTGGGGAATTTATATCAGTTTGTTTAATTAATTGGAGGAGAAGACTACTTATTTTTGTGACAGAGGGGCCCGAAGATTTCAAGTCTGAGCTTCTTTTCTGCTGATTGATGACAACAGGGAAAATGCAGGGAAAGGGTCTTCCTTCTGCAAGCCATCACCTGGTCCCAGGTCAAACCAAACCTTTCAGCGTGTGCTCCTGGTTGGAGTTTGTGAGCAGGCCCATCTGCTACCTCGTACTATCCTTAAACTCACTAACTGAAATTTGAGAATTATTAGCACTGTGTTAGGATTTGGCATTACACCCCTTCCTAGGGGGTGGGAAAAAAAGGTCTCTCAGGCTCTTGAAATTAATTCAGGCTGCGGTGTTTGGCCAGCTGGTCAACTGCCGAATGTCGCCAACACCCTCCATGGTCCCAAGGGCGAGACCAACGCTGCCTCCGCGGGAGCCGCTGTGTGTTTTGTGCATGCCTCGCTCTTGGGAAGTGACTCGGTGACACTTGCACGGCCGGGGAAGTTAAACTCAGCCGTCGCAGCCCAGATCCGTGGAAAACCGCCCGGTTCAACCGCAGTAATACAGTGTAATATAAATATATAAAGCCATAACATTTTGTTTGATGTGACTGGCAGTTTAGTGCTTGAGGCTGTGAAAGTGAACCAGTACAAACAAGAAGCTCCTCTCTCCACTTCCATCTCCTTTGTTCTTATTTTTATTTTCTCACTTTCTTGCCCACCGTAAGGAAGGCGGCTTCAGGATGCCCTTGCACAGCAGCAACCTGAACCAATCCATTGGCAACACGTTCAAGCTCCCTCTTGGAAACATCTGACCCCCCACGTTTCATTTGCTTGTTTTCCGTTCCTTTCACAGGCTGCATACAGCAAACTGGCTTCAAGCACGCCCTGGGCGCGGACGGGGCCAAACCCGGAGCGCTGCGCAGCCTCAGCGCGGCACGGCGCATGCTCGCGCGTGCTCAGAGCGCGCGGGGCGGGGAGCAACGGTCGCGTAACGGTCGCGCGCTGCCCCGGGGCGGGGAGCAACG
>NW_010578756.1:164314-212122 GCF_000705375.1 Tinamus guttatus
TATAAAGTTTTGTGAAATTATAGTAGTGCACTGTTGTTATTAGAATTTGTGCTCAAGGTTTGCAGTATGTTTTAAAACACATAAAATGTATGTTAAGCATAGAGTGTAAAGATAAGATAGCATTTCTAGATGGGTATTTTCATATGTTAATAAGTTAACATGTAATAAATTGTTTTGAGTAACAAAGCTCATACTCCAGAGTGCATTAATTATGGAAGTACTGCAGCATGCACCCAAGTTTTCATGCTGCTAAGGACTGTTCAACTTAGGATGATGCCCAGCAAACCACTTCGTGCAAACTGTACTACACTTTCTGCACAAATGTGGGGTACAAGTCAATTTTTCTGTTGCCATTTCCAGTGGCTATGCTAGTTAGGTCTGGACTTCCAAGTCCCTTAACAAAGGTAGATACAGAATTCAGCTCTCCTTAGAATCAGTGTGACAGGCTACTCTGTGCACCAGAGACACCAAGCACTGGAGTGAAACAACAGAAGTATTCCTATCAGAATCAATAAAGAAAGCCTCTGAGTCCATACTAAAACAGAATCAGTCATTAGCACTTCTTTTAATACTTGCAGTACAACTAAAGGCTTGACTATTTTTTTTCTTTTACTGCAACAGGAAGAAAAAAAATGATGCTATCGCAGGTTGATTGGTGCCAGTCTAAACAGTTCAGTCGCTCTGGCATCCCCATCCACGGTACCAGTAAGTGCTGTTAGAACAGAGGCATTTATGCCTCAGGTATCTCACATAGCAGTTTACCAGCAGCCTTCAAACTGACTAATTCTCCTTCTGCTTTTTCCTGGCACTCTTACTTTTGTTTGCTTCA
Organism: Tinamus guttatus; assembly: GCF_000705375.1. The sequence goes on from NW_010578756.1 coordinate 165,144, forward strand.
TTCTTTCCCCTTCTCAAACAGAAATGCATATTACATAAGCATTTTAAAATGGGCTGCTCTCACAGGTATGCCAGCATTCTTAATGATTAATCACTCATTCTTAGGAGACAGTATTTGAAGAACAGCTTATTTGGATCAAAGCAGCAGTCCGCAAAGAATTTACCAGCTCCTAGTCTGGGTAAATCAAAATCAGGGCTGAAAATCATCAAGGCAGGATGCCACAAAAAAAAACTTCAGTAGCTCAAGGGGGCTGCCAGTAAATTCAGTCACAGAATCACAGAATGGCTAAGGCTGGAAGGGACCACTAGAGATCATGTAGTCCAACCCCTGGCTCCAGCAGGGACACCTAGAGCACATGGCACAGGGTGGCATGCAGGCAGGTTTTGAAGATATCCAGAGAAGGAGACTCCACAACCTCTCTGGGCAGCCTGCAGTCAGGCTTATTAAAAGCACATGCTCCTTATATTATCCTTATATTTATTAAAAGCACATGCTCCCAACTAGCAAACTAAATGGCCATATATTTAATTATGCATTTGGTTAAAGCTAAAATAAATAGTACATTTTGTATAAATTAAGTAGTATAACTATTATATAAATGTATATATAAAAATAAGTACTTGCAGTTTTATATATATTTTAAATACATTTTATGTATTTATAAATATATTAAACATTGTATTTTTATATATTTATACTAATATATTTTGTATGTTATACATACTGTATATCTGTAAAAATGCATAAAAATGCAAGTGGCTAATTATTTCGAGGTTTTTGTAAATAGATTATGGATTATCAGATCAATGCCTAACAAAAACGCTCTGAATAGAATTAGTAATTCAGTAATGTTTGTTTGGATAACAGGTAAACAGGTGAGAATTTTTTTGATCTGACTCCCTGACTCAGCCATTAGTGTGCATTTGCTGGACCTTTTCCTTTTCAAGCTAACTGTAAGGAAGTGAGAAAGATCTTGAGGTCACAGAATAATCTAATGCAAAATTTTGTATTTAAGTGATTTTTTTCTTACTTGCACACCATTATCAAAATGCTGCTTCTGTCTTCATGTATCACAAATGCCAGCCACAAGCGCTGGACAAGACAGCCCAGGTAAGAGTTACAAAGAAGTCAATTTTCTCAGTGTTCTCTTAGCAATTACATATTTCAGAGGAAAAAAATGCAACATCAGATCTCGTATTCCTTGTAGAGCAACCTCTCCAGCTGTATGTGTAGAGAGCTCTTTTTCTTACCCTGTGAACTTCCCCAGCTTTTGGGAAAGGCCCAGGCTGCTGGGGAGCACGTTTAGGCATGTGGCAACGTGCTCGTTTTTCTTGCACAGTCCAGAGACCCCTCTTGCCCTCAGTTGCCAAGGCCGCTGTGCGCGGACTCCTTGCACAGTGCGGGAGCTCTTCACCTGTGCTGTCCCGGCAGCAGCTTACCTGAGGAAACGCAGTGTCTCCCGTCCTGCAGAGCTGCTGAGATAAAGGGCTCCACGCCAGGGATCACTGACCTTGCAGTTGAAAAGGTCCCAGCTCCTCCTTGCTGCAGTTTGAATTGTTTCTGTCTGTCACAGATATGGGGGACAGATGACTCCTATTGGCTTTGCCAGGAGCCTTTTACATAGGTGAAGGGTGGTGTTTTTTTTTTTTTTTCCTTGGTTTTGTATTTGTGCAGTTGATTATTCCTGCCTAGGTATATCCTTGGTTCTTGTCCTACTGACCTATCCTCATGGGTTTTCTTGAGACCGTTTTGCAGTCTTGTTTTGATAAATAAGTAGGCCAAAACTTCAGTCCTTAATAATAGCTAGGATTAGAAGTTCAGTTAGCACCTTCAGAAAACAGCACCAAAGTGGCAGGCACTGCAGCCTGTAGTCCAGCAGTAGAGAACTCAGACAGCAAACAGCTGGGCCTCTGCTTGCCCTGTGTTCATTAGGAATCTCACTGGCCTCTTCGTAAAAATGAGCTAGGGCAGTATTTTACACTGTGAATTAACGTCAAGTACTTGAGCTCAAGAAAAATTGAACTGAAAATGTTTAGAGATAGGCTAAAGTCAGGGCACTTAGGACTGGACTGATACTAACTTTTAACGGTTATGTTTTAATTTTGGAATTCCTGGTAGCATTAAACCTTAAAAAAAACAGTTGAACAGTAGTAGAAATGCCTTATGATAATCATTCCATATTCGTAATTTATTAATATTTCAAGCCTTCCGTGGGGAAAGACATACTACTTTCAAATAGATTAAGTTTAGTGGGTCCACACAGGTGGTCTCTCTTGAAAAACACTGGAACACTGTGTCATGCACAGTGCAAATTTTGTGAAAATACAAAGTTAATAGTTGTACATGCTGATAAATAAGTGCATTTGCTCCAGAATTCCAAAGAGCTTCTTAAAAAAGATCATAAAAATATATTCTTGCAGGTTTATCTAAAACTCCATATAATTCTGAACAAAAAGGAGATGTATGACTGCTCAGAACGGGGTAAGACAGTTTTTCAGTATTTTCCTCTTTTAAATCCCCTGGAATTTAAATGAACTCTATACGGTAACATTCTCCTTCTACTGTATATCATTCATGATTTATTTAAGAAAGACAGCGAGGGATTAGAAAGTATTCATTGTGGGAGAATAATTTTTAAATAAATTTTACATTTTCATTTTATTGGGACAGAAACATCCGTTTGGACCTGCACTTTCTATTTCTAGAAATTGAACTAAAGAAGAAACAAAATTACATTCTTCTCAACAGGCTTGACCCACCCCAACAGATTGTAAAATGCAGCTGCTCTCCAAGAATGGATCCTTCAAGCTGTCATTAGCTGGACCAAAACAGAGTGGGAACCAGACAGGGTAATTCCTATTAGGAATTTTCCAAGCTTAACTATCTCAGAAGTATTATTTTCTGAGGTAGCTCTGTGGGTCTATCAAATTATAAAACATACTCCACAGACTCTTTTTTTTCTCCTGCTGTTCCCCTATGTTTGCAACAAGAAACTGTTCAAACAGAAAAAGTAAAAATCCCGGTTTTACAATAACGTGGGTACAGATGGACTCATCCCATAGCTCAACCCACTGAAAAGTCAGCCCAAAGGAAAAAGGAAAAGCAGGGGATTGTCTATTAAATAGTCACTTATACAGAGCACATGTAAGAGTTCATTTATTTTTTTTTTTAAAAAAGGTTCTCCACAGAAAGATTTCACCTCTTCAAAAAATATTTTAAAAGTGATTTCAAAGGACAGAGTCTCTTTTGAGATATTATTTTGCAACAGCTAACTCCAAACTAAAGTACTATAATTATTTATGCTGTCAGTGAACAGTGGAAATGAAGCCTCATTAACCCCTAGAGAACACCAATGGATTTTTTAAAGATTATATATACATGTGTACATATATGTGGGTACCCTCCACATCTATTTGCACACATAACGTCAGAAATATTGGCAAAGAAATAAATTAAACCTATTCCTAATATTGGGGATGCCTTCCATACTGGGCATGTGTGTGCCCCTTTATATATGACTCCCACATGATGTTAAGTTTCATGACACCAAGTACAAGATTTATTATTTAAAATAATATTTTTTAAATCACAGGAAATAATTTTTGCACTCTTAAAACAGTTACAAAAGTTACCTTTTCTTCATAATTGTTTTACTGTAACCAGCAATAGGTTTGTTTTATATAGTACTTGTTTGGGAAACTCCCTATGTAATTTGGCAATTATTATGCAGGACAGTTATTCAGTATGAGTCCTTAAATCACAGACAAGTGTTAACAGTGTTCTTTCTTTCTAAATGTCTGTCTGGTTGCAGTAATATCATCTTAGAAATTTAAGGCACATTTAATAAAAGAATGTCATGGTCTTTGCTGACAGACCTTTTGATCTGAAGGACGCTTCAGATAGGATGTGCTTAAGAGGAAAATTTGATCTCCCTTCCAAGCGCACCTTCAGAAACAGAGAAAACAGTAGGATGATGTGCAAGTACAGTGTTATGGGGACACAACAGAGGCTAGGGATTAGAGGCTACTGCAGTAAAGGACTGAATACAGTGCAAGTATAATAATAATAGTAATAAAAGTTACCTTACACACAATGTAAACACCGGAAAATTTCAGTTGACTTGAAAAAAGCCACAAGTCCCAGTTTCTGCCCTCAGGAGGAGCCATTTCTTCAATAGTAGGAGAGCTGAATCTCAGAGGCTTCAGTTCTGATTTATTTATTGCTTTATATTTTCTTCTTTAAGGTTCCCTGCACATCTTTGCAGTAGTGTCCTCACACTGCAGAGCAGCACATGCAGGGCAGCAAACACCACACAGGGCAAGAGGAGGCCCTGTTACCCAGCATGATGACATTCTACTGAGTACTAAGCATGGGCTTAGCAATGAACACGCCTCTGTCGTAGGTAAGTGTGTGTGGCGGCTGCTTGCACGAATGTTAAAACCAACTATCGTTGCCCTCAATATTTAAGCAGTTAAAAATAAAGGAGGAAAAAGGAAAGGAAGATTATTTTCCTCACAAAGCGAATCTGTGGAGGGGCTCTAAAAATAAAGCTGGTTATTCTGGCATTCTTTACACCATGCTCTTAGCATGAAGCGAAGCTATACTGATAAAGCAGATGCTTTTAACCTACAGTCCATGCATCCTTGTCATTTGTAAAAATCCACAAAACAGCCTGGGCTGCTGTCAGGAAGCTTAAGCATGTATCAACAAACCAGGGCTGAGAAGGGGAACGAGACGCCTGGCGCATGGACTCTGAGTAGCCAGCTGAAGGAAGCGGCCACCAGATGCTGCTCCACAGCTTGTGACCGCTGCCCCGGGACTACAGCGGGGTGAATCCCTTCTGTGGGGACACTGTGTGCCCCTCATCTTTGTCAGGCCCCTACTCCAGGCTTCACAGTTTACCTCGACCCATGCAATCTGAGCCGCTGAGGATTATGCAGCTGGAAATGCAGGCCACCCTACCTCAAATTGGGAATGCATACACAGGGATTTAACACACTTCAGTTGACAGACATTACCTTTATAGCTGTCATAGCTTAACTTGCTCATGTGTCCCCACATGGAAAAACTCGTGCAAGCTTGAGAGAAGAAAGTTATAGAAGAATAAAGCAAAGTGGAAGTTGACACAGATTCCTAAGAAGCTGAACAGCATCTCCCACCTGTAAGGAAGGATTTGAAGCAAATAGGAATTCATTCTTACGGACCGACCGATCTACACACTCCCAACAGACAGAATGACTGAAAACAGGCATAACATGGTAGCTGGGATAGACTGTGTGTCAATTAAAAAATAACTATCATAGCGGCATTAAATTCATTGGCTCTGGAGGCTCCCTGCGAGAGCTGAAGAGCTGTATCAGCACTGCAGACAACAGTGCTGCAATTCCTGGAAGCGAGCGCAGCGCTACCATGGCCTAGCTTTGAACACGCAGATAGGAGTTACAATATAAACCCGTTTTACATTTTCAGCATATATTATAGAACATTGAATCTCCAAACAAACAGGGTCAAAAATTTAATATAACTTCACTCTTTTTACTTAGAAAAACTCACTGGTCTGATTTAGTTTATTTGCTGAGCAGCTTTTTGGTTCCTGACACTCGCACAACACCCTAATGTCTCTTCTGGGTCATTCATGTAAATTAACAAGCATGAAACTTGATTCCAGTGTAACATCAGTTGCCTGATCAGAGCTCTATAGTAGTACATGCAGTTTTTCAGGCACTGCTCTCAACAGCATGAAGCTTGGTATGCCTGCAACTACTTCAAAGTCTCTCTGCTTTGAGCCCAAACCACATCTTTGAAAACATTTAAAAATAACTTAAAAACACCAGTGTTTTAAGATGTATGGGGATCAACATAGTTCTATTTCCAGCCAGTGAGGACAGAAGATTTTCTCTAAGGAAGAAAGCATGGTGGTAAAAAATGTGTTATCTTCTAATAAACTCTGCCTGAAATGAAAAATCTTTTGTACATTTCACAAACATGATTAAACACTCAATTTATGTAGCATAGGTGAGGTCCAAAGCCTGACCACGGTACAAAACATACCTTGTTTCATATACTTGAGACATCATCTGCACTGGCAAAGTAACTGACCTCATGAGATAATTTGCCCAGACCTCAAGACTGCAGATCTCCTAACACCTGCTTGAACAGTAAGCAGTAAGCAGAGCATAGCCTAAAAAAAACGGTGATGGGAAATGAAATAATTCCTGCTTGGATTTCAAAATTGCCTGTGAGAAACTCCTCAGAGGACTTTGGAAATCCCATTACTTACTGTGGTCCTGAGGACTCTGAAAGATTCCCAAAGCCAAAGGCTGGGATCTGTAAACCAAGCTGTTTCCATTTCCACTGTGTAAATTCCTCTGTCTCAAGCTTCCTAACGTGACATCTCCAACCATAATGTGAGCTTAAGAAATAAAATTTTGAGTACGTGACATCTCCAACCTTAATGTGAGCTTAAGAAATAAAATTTTGAGTGAATAATTTCCTTGTAATTTCATCCTATCTGTAAGCATTAAAATCAGCTATATACTAACACTAAAAGCCTATACGCAGAGCTTAAAGCTTGCATGCTATTACTTTGAGAACACTTGTCTCATAATTTACCAATACTTGTGATGGCCTAATTAGGGCATTGTGCCAGCTGGGATAGCTTCAATAGAAAAGCCTGAGTTACGCTATCAAATATGAGAAGCACATTGAATTGTAAACAGCCCGTGTGAATATATATAAAGTCAATAATAAATCATAGGACTCATTGTTTTTAAGTCAGGGGTATGTGACGAGTCGCAGTCTGCAGTAACAGTAGTTTTGAACAGATGAGTCACATCCAAGCGGGAAAAAAATGACAAAAGTACAAAAGGCAACTTTTAGCACCATCACCCAATGTGCCCGCCTGCACATAAAAGCATAAATAGGCAGCAAGGCTGCCTGAAGCACAGCAACGTGTTCAGGAACAGTGGTTTGAGAGCAACCAATGGGGCAGACGGCAGCACAGCCTGCGATACGGCACGGTGAGGAGGAGCCATGTATCAGATGGCTCATCCTGCTGCTTTGCTCTACCTTTTGGGACCAGGATGACACAGAAGGTAAAAGTCAAAGCCCACTAAAATCACTAGTGAGACTTCCATCAAATTCAACAGTGCAGCGAGTTTATCCTAAGGAAGGGGCTAGCTATCTGGTTTCTGTGGCAGTAACTGCACTTCCCAAGTAAGCACTAAAGAGGATAACTCAGCTTGTGGCCAGCGCCTCAAATCTTCCATCTGGCCTCTCAACCAAGGGGCTTCTCTTCTACTCACCACGTGTGCCCAGCACCTGAGGGCGCTGAGGCAGCAGGAGGCTACTCGACGTGCACAGAGCCGCAGCGCTGAGATTAAACCCCAGCAGACCCGATCCCCAGGCCCATGTTCTAACAGTGGTTTGACGCTGATCCTCATGTTGATTCAAACGTGGATCTGTGACTCGTACGAACATCCTTTGCAAGCACTGCCTAAGCCACAATAAATGCATTACCATTCACTGTTGCTTAGCAGGTTGTCTCTCAAGCAGGAGTTTAAAACAACCCAATTCTCATGCAAGAAAGCTTTTGTCAGAGTAATGTTCAAACTGCCACTGAAGGTTTATATAAAATCAATGATGAATTTTCATGGGGTTATTCAGTAACCAAATTTTAGAGTGAATATAAAGTTTTCTTTTGTCAGGAATCTAAGCAAAATTTTCCTGAATCATGTCATCTTTCTAAAGCAACTTAGCAAAAGCAGTATACTGTTTCCATCAGAAAAGTTCAAGAGCCACAGTTAGGACTTTGAAGGTGTGGAAAAACATACCCTTTTCAATAAGAGAACTCCATAACTTCTAGGCTTTTAAAAGGAAACACAACATGTAAAAGAGGTTTCAATATATTTTCCCCCAGTTACACAAAGCATTTGCAAGTATCGTCTACTGAGCTACAGTTCATAGCAAAGCACCAAAACACTGATAACTGTGCAGATCCTTTTTGTCACTCCTGGGCTAGTAACAGTGAGAACTGAAAAATCTCTACACAAGTGATTTTGAGTAGTTACAGCCCTACAAGGGATGCTCCACACAAGAAAAACACCACAGACCGACGCTCATCAAGCAGCGCATCCGAGAAGAGCCTGGATCTGCAGTTAGATGAACTACCCCCTCAAGGTCTTGTGAGAAACGCGGGAGCCGCCATGGCACCCACAGTTCTCATGAACACGACTGCTGCTGTCAGCCGAGCAAGACACTACGGTGGTGAGCACGTGCTTCTCCAAAAATAGCAGACAAACAACTTAGTAGGGGCGCTATCTGGAATTCCCCAGTATCAAACCAAAACTCCTCCCTCTGACATCTGCTAAACACCTGTAGAAGCTGTCTGCCCAAAACACCAGACAACCACTGCCCTGTACTACTAATATAACTGAAGACCAAGTACTCTGACTGCAGTTTGGATTCTTCATCTCTTCAGAGCAGGAATTCATTTGCTGTGTGACTGTATAGCATCCAGCCTTGTTGCATCCCTATATAAAATAAATGATAATAAAATCATAAAAATCCAAGATGCAAGAACTGGAGTGATTTATTGAAGGACTGACCTCATTCTTTATGGGCAGCACTCATGTAGGGCAAGCTTTTTACAGGTAGAAAAGTAGATCTAACCCTTAGTTCTGTCAGAGAGATTTCTCTGATGTCTATTGTTCTTTCAAGCTCCTCTTAATTCTTTTGTGCATCAAAAGGGAGTAAAAAGCCAGGAAGACAGAACTGATGACATTGGCTCATCACGACAGAAACGCCCCCCCGTAGTGCCATTTAGGTCCACAGCGGGGCTACGAGATGTTGTTACAGAGCCCCCTGCTCTGAAGCTCTCTGCGCTAGCGCCGCTGTCGGGCAGCTTTGGTAGCGAGAGATGTGCCCAGCAATTAGTAGGAAGGTGTTTGCAGAGACTCCCCAGCACCCCCATTCCCAACAACGGCTGCGACGTTACTACCTTGCGGGATGAACGCACCTTTGTGTGCCATACATTATCCTCCAAGAGGAGCAGGGCGATTATTTCTTCTAGAAAATAAACTGTCTGAGGGCATCAACACATTTCACTTCACAGAATCACTTTCAACACCTTGAAAAAGGCAAAAGAAGACAAGACTACAAAGAGAACCTGTGTAGCAGTTTGCTTCCAGGCACGTGGACAGTGCTGCTCATTGATTGCAACCAATGGTTTGGAAACTAGTTACTGAACATTTACTGAAAGAATTTCTGATTATATTTTAGCCAAGCTTTTTATCTGCTACCTTTTAATGTGTTAATTTGCTCAACTGAAAAGCCAAAGGGCCAAATTCAGCCCTTTGATAAGGCTTCTATTGTAGAAGCATCACTGGATGTGCACTGTAGGCATTATTCATTTGCAGAGAAACCACTGAATGATATTGTCAAAATAAACACTTCTGAGTTGCTCTTCCTTGAAGAAAAGATAAAGGGATTGTGAAGAGAATGAAGAGAAACAGCACACGGGAGATGAAGAAAATCAGATACAGGGCTAGGAAGAAACTGTTTGAAGTACACAGAGTGACAAGTTAGATTAAAAACTCTCATTAAAGCATGCAGCATTTGCCTATAAGCAATTTGGGCAAGGAATTTGTTTACAACACTGCCAAAATCTACAGCAGATAAAAAAAAAAAACCCTGAGATTTTAAATAATATTAAATCCACTGTATTCCAAATACTCACTGGAACTGCATGAAGGAAATCCATGGCTTGCTAGCATTTATCCTTATCACATAGAGTGGAGGACAGGGTTTATTTCCTTTGCACACGGACACGCAGCTGGGGCTAGGCTGCCTGTGCCACTGGCTCCTCGCTTGTGTTAGGAGGGAGGTGTCTCTGCGAGTACCCTGCTGGTAGGCAGGAAAAACTAATTTCCTGAGGCCTGGGTAATGTCAGATATGCTCAGAGAGACCCTGCAAGCATGTGCAAACAGAACCTGTGAACCCATCAAGCACTCCAGAAACAAAATGTGCAGAGCTGCTGGAGGGCTCCGGAAGCAATAACATCCATACACAGTAACAGAGCTGCCCTTCACCAGAAAGGATCCCTCATGTGACACAAATGCCAGGCTAAATTAAAAGCAACTGCTTTTTGGGGCAGATGAGGACAGGCGAATCAAAACAACACAGTACCCATCTCAAAAGCAGTGAGGAGCCGGGGTTTTGGCTAGGGATGCTGGAAACAAATACTACCATAACTGACACCAGATTTCTTGAGAAATTCTCATTTCTACTAGTCCCAAGTTATCACTTCCTTCTAGCGAGCTGAACTGCAGTAGTGGCTGACTAGGATGCTGGCAATTGGAGTCTCCACTTTCCTCCTGGCACGCTTACAGGTTAAAAAACAGGCCTGGAAAGAGCACGCAGCAAGCGCGATGCTACCCAACGCGCGGGCAGCGGAAACGTCCCAGGAAGCGCAGTCATCTGCCCAGCTCCCGTTCACACTGTTGGGCACAAGTTCATTGTGGGGGAGCATCCGATTCGTGCCAGTTCCCTGCAGGGCCAAGGTGCAAGTCAGACCATTGCTACGATCCAGGTTAAAAATAAATCTTCCTAAGCCTAATGCCAACACATGCCTATCTGCAGCACACAACTTGTACTTAAAGCCTTTGACACAGTTTTGTGCACAGAGAGAGGCAGAAAGTTATTTCAGGGCCCACGTCCTTGGATTACAACGAAAATATATTCCTGGGGATCCACAGAACTAAAGTCACCCAAGTTCAGCCATTCCCATGCTGCAGTGTACCTGAAATCCAAATCTGACCTGGATATTACCAGTGCGAATCCCTCCTTTTGCAACAGGCTAAGCAAAAAATCCAATTATCACTGGCACTAGTGTTTAAAGACTTAAGATGGGAGGCAGTGCAAAAAATCACCAACTACAGGAGAAACGAAGCATCCACGTACAAAGTGCAGCATAACAGACTGCAGCTCCTGACTCGTCGTTTTGATCAGTCACTGGGAGGTGACTGCTCAGTTACCTCGCACAAAGGTGACTTTCCAGTTTATACAGTTACGTGGAAATGCTTCTTGCAAAAAAACAACAACAACAAAGAAAACAAGAAAATGAGTCTCCTGTTATTTAAAGATCACATGTGACAGGCTGAGTCCATCAAGAAAACAGTTCAAAGTTAGCAGTCTTTTCTCCTATACATTATTAGAAGATTATTAGATTATAAGAAGATTATTAGAAAAAAAAAGTTGCCAATTACATATTATCACTTCCATCTGAAAAAAAAGATTTTCCAATAAAGCTGTGAAGTGAGCAATAATAATCTAATACAAGCGTGTTAGTCCCCTGAATCTTCCCTGCCTGTGTACTTGGAAGCAGACCTGAAGGCAATTGAGAGAAAACAGCATTATTTCTTTTATTAGTTGAAATTACGCAATCCAAATGGCACAACTTGTCCTTATGGCCTGTCCCCTACAGTCAAAAAGGGCGCACGCTGAAAGGGCTGAAAGCTATGAGACATGCAGATTTGATTTCATTTTCTTATTATATAATCTTTGGCTGGGCAACTCAAGAGGCTAAAAAGGGGGTCTGAAAACACAGTATGAAACACAGTTACTTTTCCACTCCCCTCACATTTCAATAGCCTTCTGGTGAGTGAACTACATAAAAATTCTATTTCTTTGTGTGCCATCTCGGATAATACTGGATAGAACAATATAGGCAGACTCATTATTTTTAAAGGTTTGAAGCTGCAGTTGTAGTTGCAGCTCTTGACTTTTGAGATATTCAGAACAGAATGGCTTGGCTCTTTGCTTATGTTTTGAAGTAGCATTTGTTTATATATTCCAGACAAAACAAGCAAACAAAAACCCAAAAAAGAAAAAAACATTTCAAACTACTCAGTGTCCTGCACTAGATTTGCCTAGAAGGATTTAGCTCAGGTGCTGGCACTACATTACATTATAGAATGACATACACAGTTTCAATTGATTTCCAGCATTCTTACAATCTCAGGTAAATATGAAAAGTGGTTGTTGCTGAAATTGCCAAAAAAAAAAAAAAAGGCAATCAACAAATTTTAAAATTGCAAAAGGCCAGACAAATTTAATAAAATATTTCCATTTACCCTCCTCAAGTTTACACAGCCTGCTTAAAATAAGATTCTGTGTAGGCAGCCTTTATCCAACTCTTCATATCACTTCATACAGAATAGGCATTTCAATTACCACAGCAATACAAGGATATACGTTCCCAACAAGCAACATGCCAAATTCAACAGAAGTTATGCTTTCTTGGCATCTACAGAGTTTTGTTTTGCTGTATTCCCAACACATTTTCATTTTAAACAAATTTAAAAATATGTAGATGTTAAAACATAATGACAACTCAGAATTCAAGTGACTTGTGCAACATTATTTTGTGCTTTCCATTTCTCCATTTCCTCCTTCTGCAATTAAAATTCACCATGCCCTTCCACAGATACAATAGCAGTCCAGTCTAGGTTGCCAACCCTCAGGCTTGGCTTTATGCTACACGAGATCCTTGCAAATTCAAAAAAAGTGCATCTTTGTAGTGATCTTTCCTTTATGTTGGATGATGGAATGCAACCTTGAGGTATGACTGCAGCCTCAGAATAATTCTTAAATGTAAAAAGAAATGTTTTGAAAGCGCGCTTTCTGGATTTAAAAAAGACACACCGTTATAAAGGTGCTACTAGAGCCACGCTACAGTACATCATGGCAGATCTCCATAACAGAACCAAGAACATGAGATAGGACTTCTATTTACACAAACTTGATGCCACTTTCAGAAAAAGATGACAGAAAAAAGGAAAACATTATTTCCTGAATGTCCTGAATTTTAAAAAGATTCTTTTTATTTTCTCCCCAGCAATATAGTAGTCCTCCAGAACTGCATTTTCCCTGACCTGTTTAGTACAGACCGTCGGTGACCCCCGCAGGAACTGGGAACCTCAGGACACGCGGCCTTCTCCGAGAGGAGGCTCTCCCGCAGCTCTCCCCTTACTCACAAGCCAGTTTGCTGTCGAAACTGGAAAGGGCAATAGCGAAGGCCTGCAGCGCACACATGGGGTAGTTGTAGTCCATGGTGAACACGTCCTCGGCCACCCGGCCAAACTGCATCACGATGTAGTCAGCTGCAAGAGAGGTCACAGAGCAGAGCATCGCCGCTGTTCCCGGGCGCTCCCGGCACGCGAGCGTTCCGCTCGCAGCAGGGCCCGTGCAGGCCGCGGCAGCAGGCGCGCTCACAGCACAGACACAAGCAAGGAGGTGCTGAGCGAGCTACAGCTGAGCGGGTCAAACCTGCGCAGCCTTTAAAACAATCACACTGACGGCAAAATGCTCTGGGCTTTTATATGGCAGGAAATCTCATACACACAGAGAAAAGACTGCTTCTGTAGAAAATGTGCAAGCTGGTTATAGAAACCAAGTGCTGAATTTCACATATACAATCAACTGACTAATTCAATTCCTCCTTACTTTAGGCAAGTGGATAAGTAAGGGGAAGAAGAGGACATATGATTGCAATCTAGTTCTGAGCATGTGTCTCAGTTATATGAAATTCAGTAGTTTTTCCTCAGCTTTTTTTTTTTTAAATTGTACTTTTTTGTCAGCAAGATTAAATCTTAGCCTCATTCACAGCCTGAAACACATTCCTTCATTCGTGGAGCTGGCCTAATTATTTTCCATTAGAAAATGCAGCAAATGTGTACATGAATGTTTCAAACCCAGCCTAGCTCTCAGCCCGGCACAGCCACAGTGATTCTTATCCCAGCTTCCCCAGTTGCTTGTTGTCTAAGCACGGCATTGCTCTAAGCCAGTGTGGGCTAGAACCTACTGTCTGTTTAGGCCTGCCAAAAATAAGTGCCAAGTGGTGTGAATTCAGCCTTTCCCCTGCTACAGCACTCGTACCTTAGCCCCAGAGCCATGCGAGGCTGGAGGAAGCAGCCTCCAAGTGAGGTCCTAGTGGGGGTGTGCGAGGTAATCCCAGCTTTACCAGGTCGAGTACTGCAGGACTAGTGCAACCAGAAGCAGTAATGGCAAAGGGGGTGTGCAATGGGACCGATCTGAGCCCACCAGCTCCAGGTGGACAGTGGATGGGGACCACAGCAAACAATGAACCTCGTGCTATGAGGCAGGATTGGGGTGATACTGCCCTCCAGGCCTGCTGACTGGGAACAGGGACTGCAGCTGAGGGCACCAGGGAGTCTGGACTGCTGCTCAGTTCACATCCAGGGCAGCAGGGGCAAAAACTAAGGCAGCAAACAGCAGAATCACTTCTGGTAGGAGCAAACAGGAGCTTTTAAACACCCAGTCTGCACAACAGAAATGGCCACACAAGTCAGAGAGCAGTAAGTTGGACCCAAGTAACTAAACTTGTTCAAGTAACATCAGCAAGGGCAGAAGCACTGTCAGGCCGCATTGTGCAATACTGTTTCCACACATTTCACTCATGGAGCTCTACTTACGGTCATTATCATGAATAATTTGGAAGTTCTTCACTGAGGCCTGTGTGACTCGACCATGGAAATTTAAAACATAGGACTGGGTGTCATCATTCCAGACTGGAGTTTTGTTATGCAGCTCAATAACGCTCTCGGTATTTTTGTTCTGCCATCTCGCAAGAAGTGTCTCATGTTCCTACACACACCAGATACACACTTCAGTTTAATACTTTCACAAGGCAAAAAATAAATTCACACAAAAACCACAATAGCCCAAAGACTGAACAGTCCCCCACAATTCTCAGCGCCATATCGTCAAAACAGGTACCTCAGAAAACTCTGAGGTATCTGAATGAGACCATGCATTTGAATCCTTTCCACAGTCTGGGAAAGCTTAGCTGTTATCAGAATATATTATTATTTGTACTGCTACTGTGAGTCAGAGATTTAGCCACACACCCCATTTCTACAACTGTTCAGACACAGAGTGACTTTTTTAACCTCTAAACATTTAGAGATGCAAAACAACAACTCTAACTAAAAAATAATCCAAGTTGTTATTACTGTTGATGGATAGTATGCCTTACATTCCGTGGTCTGATGGAAACTCTTTCATGGTCCATATTCATTCCTGGTATGATCACACTCATTTTGCGAGGTCCCTTAAATCCCAAGACATTTGTTTCCTAAAAAGTGTTTAGAAAAGAATTCATCGCATTTTGTTTTTCTTTAACAACTTCAGCGAAACAGATATACTGGCAACCCAAGGAAATCACTTGTTAGTTAGCTCAGAAAAGATCTCAAAATTCCTGCCTTCACCAGCACTGCCAAACATTCTGGCTTCGTCTTAGAAGCTCTGACAACAAGAAAAATAGATTTGGAGAGTGTTGCCACAAACACTCCTGTAACTGGCTGCCAGCAACTTTAATACCATTTAAAATAAAATTTCTTTGTTAAAAAAGGATATATAACCAGATTGCTTGGATACTGGTCCCAAAATAAAGCAGTTTAAGTTAAATATGATAAAATTCAGTCACATATTTTGATGAGAAACAAAATTAAATATATGGGACCAACTCCATTTATTCTATAGCCAGCACAAAAGCTGACAAGCAAAAGCTGCCAGTAAGAGCATCTGTTAGCAGTGCTGTAGTTCTCAAAGTCTTCAGATATGCTAGACCTGGAAATAAGGATGGTGAAAAATAAACATACCAGCCTGAATGCAAATTTTCTGAGCTATAAAGGCAGAGACAGCAGAGAAATAACATAGACACCAACAACATACCCATGGAAAATACAAATTCTTCCATTAAACCAATTAGTGCTTTTCCAAGCAGGTCTTCACAAACCAGCACTGCACTCTTCTCTCAGAAAATAATCACTAAAATCCAAATTCACCTGAAATCTTCCCTTTCATGACGCATTTTTTTTCACTGAATCATGTGAGGCTACGTATTTCAGTAAGTCGTCGTCTTAGATCCCAAGAGAAGAAAATACACGGTGATGCTTTCCAACTCATTCAGTAAAATTCAGTAGAATTCATGCTGGAATGAGTATGTGAAAGAGAGGTGCAGAGCAACACCTCTGAAAATTCATCCCTTCATGTTTTATGTCTTTTTTTGTTTGTTTTCTGCTCGCATGCATTTTCCCCTTGCCCTTCCTCAGTGAAGGGCTATGACCATGTGCTACAGAACCTCAGGAAGGAAATTCCCAGTGGTGCTACAATGCCGGGGCTGGTCACCCCCAGGCTCCACCTGAGGCGGCTCTACTACTGGCACTTTCAGAATTGACAAGTAATTCAGATGCCTCTCCTTATATGCATTTTTTTAAAACCTCCTGATTTTAGGGACCACAAAGCTTTCTACAGTATCTCTACTTTCACATGCAAAAATCCACACAGCAGTTGAGAGTTCCACTCACTGGAAACATCTGAAAATACATGCCTAAAATCTACTCATGCAGAAAAAGTTTTGCCATCTGTCAGACCTTTGAAATTACTTTGGCTGTTTCAGCGAACCATCTGGAGATTTTACACAACTTATCCAAGATGCTCATGTGTGCAAGATAAATCCCATTGAGTTCTTTTGCTGAAGACTCTTGAAGCAGTCCAGCTATATTTATACATCTTCATGACTATACACATCAACGGGAGATGTTCGACCTCTTTTCTGAAGCACTTACATCAAGGCCCTTGGCAGACTAAACCAATGTCCTCGGTTCAGTTGGAAGCAGCGTCCTGGTTCTGTATCATGATGAGACTCAAACTGAAATGACTGCCAGGAGATTTTATGAGCAGGATAGACTGAGCCCAGCAAAAGAGCATTTCTAAGAAAAGATTCATGCTCATGCTTATTTTTCACTAACTGCTGTCAATTTTGGTCTCCCCTGGGACTGCTTAAAAGCTCTTCTCATCAAGCTGCAGTTATGCTATATACAATTCATTTGGATGCTGACTGGTTGAAGACTTTGTTCAAGGTAAAGTTAAATAATAGGGGTGAATCACTTCCTTCCCAATGAGCACCATTATCCCTCTGAAACAGCAGCACCGTATTCTTTGAATTCTCAGAAACACTGAAATCAATACTTCTGCCAGGTGATATGGGAATGGATGGGAACAATTTCTAGTTGCACAATACTCTGTCAATCTCCGATTTCAAATGTTTTATTTGCCAATTCTACCTGCTTGTGTTTTTTCACCTCTCTGCAATGGGGGTGGCATTAGCCTGGTAAATTGGCTATTTCTTGCTGCTGTAAATTATAGTTGGTGCCTACTGGGGTCTGATGCTGCCAACGTAGACACAGTGGGCAAAAGGAGCACCACAGGTCAGTGTGTGTTAATGTGGGACAGGTAACTGCAGCAAAGGGGACGTATGGCAGGGGGCTGGATGCATCCCCAAATCTCCCCATTGCTGCAGAAAGAAACCCAACAAAGCTTCCCTTTGGCAGAGTGAAGCAGCAAGTGCTGCTGGGCCTTCCTGGAGCAGTGTCTGCAGGAAGCCCTGGCAGTTGTGGTAGTGGCTATGCTGATGGAAAGCTCCAGCCTTTCAGGGACTGCTGCGATGCCTCTTGCCAGCTGTGGAGGCCGAAGAGTGAGACGGTATGTCACTGGGGATTCATTGCACAGAGTTGTATCCGCTGGCATGTGCAGTTTGCACACCCCAGCAAGACCCTTTCTGTTGGCCTTTTGCTAAAGCCGGAGAGTGAAGGGAAAGCACTGCCAAAGCAGGCAGAGGAAGAGGGGCCCAAGCACAGGGAGCTCTTCTCAACTTTAGGAGCATTTTCAATATATCTGCATCCAAATAAAACTAATTCCCCTTACCTTCTGTATCCTTCCTTGCTTCTCTTCTATTTCCCCCCACCCCATCCAGTATTTTGTGTGTGTATATTCAGAACTATAATTAGCATTATTAGGGGAACATGGGCTAAATTCTGTAGTCTGTGCCTCAGACCAGCCAGCAATTGGCTCCAGCGAGAAGGCATCACAGCAAACTTGACTGAAAAAGCACAGAACCTCTCGTCAGTTTTGCTTTTAAAATATTATGCATTTTCATGAAATTATGCAAGCATTTCATCAGGACGACTATAACTGCCATAATAAAAGCTGTGTGCCATATATCCCAGCTGCCTGCTTGACAACAGTTTTCTAAGAGATTCATGATTGTTCTAGTTATGCCCAAATTTTCCTCCACTTCCCTATCTGGACTTGATTGACACATCAGTGTGCCTTGCCTTTAACACAGTCTGCCAAAACTACCCTTCCACAAAGCCTAAACCCCCCAAACCCTGTACCACAATGCAAGTGATAAAGGTACAACAGAAAAATGCGGGTTTACTTTAGCTTTACAGAATCTGAGTCACACCTCAGATTATCAACTGTGCTTGCAGAACTGGACACAAACTGAAGCACGAGCTTCTGCGGATATAAAGGAAGCCACAGCATAACGTCCTGGTGCAAATGTTACAGTCACACACTCTGCCTCTGGATAACTCCTCCTTCACAGTTATGCACAAAACCACAGCGACTCTTGAATCAGCCATTAGGTGCTGCTGCAGGGTTATTAATCTGCTAGTCTGACATCAGTGAGGAAGAGTAAAAACAGCTATGAGCACCTGATGAAGTTCAGACCTTGTACTATTTTTTTTTCAAATGGCTCAAAATATGCCCTAATGGGAGCTCCACAAGGAGAGATTTCAACACAATTACCCAGAGATAACAGTGCAAGCTGTGCCTGTCTCTCCCTGTATAAACCAGACCTACTGAGATGACTTTGCAGGCCAGGATCATTAGGTTGGCAGAAGTGGGCACAACTCACTCTCCAGATGGGTATTTGATCAGATGAGCTGACAGGCAGTGCTTTCAACATATTGTTTAATATTGTTTTTCCTGCAGAAAAGAAATCTCAAAGCAGAAATTAAAAAGTTTCCTAAGAACAAATGTGTTTTGGCAATGATCTTTCTGGCATTCTTTGGTTCTGCTGCAGCCAGGAACAATAATCTCACTTTAGTAAGTTTGACTATTTGTGAAATATCTTTTAAGATTTTCCTTTGTCCGATGGCCATAGCACACCAGTAACCTGCTACCTTACTCCATAAGTATTAATATATTAGTGGAATGAGTCATTTTTTATGTAAGTGCAGAAGTTTTAAAGTGCTGATTTCAAAACAGGCATAGATATAAACATCCTTAGTCTTAGTCACATTCTCCAAACAGCAGCAGTAGATCTGTTCTTTCTATAAGCATGTTACACTTCTAGTGTCCGCCACTGAACTCAACTGAATTTTTAATTTGGTTATGTTAATGGTTCAAACATCATTGTTGTTAATTTGCACAAATAAGGCCTTTTTTTCCCCCTCCAATGCATAACTCTTTTTAAAAAAAAAAAAAAAAAAACTTATTTTCTTTTCTCCTTGTATTTCCAGTTTACCTCAGAAAATTAATTTCCTGGCTCCATAGAATGCCCTCTTGATAACATGTTTATCAAATACGTTAAGTTCTTCTACACTCCTACTGAAACGTCAGTCCAGCTTTAAGCTGATGGGAGATCATGAGCTTTGTCCTGTTAGATGGATTTCCTGAGATTCTCAGAGTTTCAAATAGAATTTTCAATAAGTTTTGCAAAACTAGGGCAGGAGTGCATGAATCCAGAGGCCATGTGCCTGAATAACAGAGCATGGGGAGATATATGTTCCAGGAACACAGTATTTGATTTTGCATGGGGTATGCTTGGACAGCTGGACCTCAACTGACTAGTGCATCCTTGATGAGAGCTGGGCAGCAACTTTTTAGAAAAGTAGAGGTTTGAGTATTTTTGTCAGAAGTTGTTGATTTGTGAAAACAGGAAACTTTTTGTAGAAGCATATCTACTAATTTTGACTGGAAGTGCTTCTTAGACCAAAAAATTCCTGGACTGACGGAGTAGTCTCACCAAAATAGTCAGTAGTCCAATGCCAACAAGAGAACTGTCTTTTATATTCTGATTCACAGCTGTTGTTATCCCTGACAAGTGCCCTTCTATAGTAGGCTGGTTTCTCTTAATCAGGTGCATTTCAGATTTTCTTTTAGTTTTCCTAGTAGAAAGGAGTCTTTCAGCCACTGCTGCAAATATGGCTGTCCAGCTACCTGTGTTTTGGATCAGAGAGGCCTCCTCCATAATGTCACTGCATTTTGCCTTAAAGTGTCAAAACGTCATGGCATCGCACCTTAGTGGAGTAACTCTGCCTGCATAACCACTCCTCCCAAATCTGCAGGCTCTCTCAGGTGGTGCCTCCGTGGCTGTGGAGATTCCTATCCCTTTCAGAGCATTATGTAAAAGCTTTGACATCTTCTGGCCAAAAGTGAGAACTGGGCAACCTAGCTCTGAACACAGGAGTTTTTCACCTCTACTTTCGGCTGAAATTCCTGGTTTCTCTAGCGAAGACCAGGTGTTTGATTACATCAAAGTATGAATGTTGACTTACATAATTGTAAGTGAGAAGGAAAGGCTATTTCAGAAACTAAACTGCTCTTTCTTGCATATTTTGCCTGTGAGCAGTACTTACATAACAAACAGCAGCTAGCTCCTGACGTAGGAGATTCGCCTCCAGGCTTGCTGTTGTTTTCATTGGATTTACTCCATTGTCATAAACTGTAAACTTGGTTCCCATAAGATTTGATCTATCAAAAAAAAAAAAAAAAACAGAAAAAGAAATTGCTTTTTGTCAATAATACTGCCCAAACCATACATTCTTTACTGTATTACAGTCTTTGTCATTTCAAATCACAACTGAACAGCAACTCCTGAACTATAGGCAATAACAAAAGTGTAAAGGCATGGTACAGCAGAGTACAGTAAATGTCCCTGTAATTAGCCCACAGATTTCTCATGACATCTTACAAACTAATAAATTCAAGACAGCAATAAGGAAATGTTAAAATGTGATTTGTTTGTTTTTAAGAATATGTTTCCTCGTTAAGAAAGCATCCTCTTTCTTACCTGTTTGACCACTACCTTAATTAGACTATAAACAATGATTTTCATAAAGTTATAAATAAGGGCAAATTTTACTATTTAAATGGATATCATACAAATAAATGCAAAATGAGACTTTGAGCATATTAATTAAAACACATCCTGTGTTTATATTACAGTAGCACACTAAGTTCTGAGATCCATGCAGGCAAACAGCATGGGGTGATAGGTCCCTTTGCTCAGGCACTGACGATCTAAACATACTTTGAGAGATACCAGGCAGATATGAACAACACATGGATGTACAATGGGGTGACAGGTAGAAAAGCAGCACATGGTTCTGAAAAAATGGCACTACTTGTAAATCAGAGGGCCTTTAGTACAACGCAAAAGGCAAGAGATTTTCAGAGTATCTAAGTGACAGAACTTCAAAAGTGTTCATATCAAAAGGGCCTAGACACAATCTGCTCAGGCAGTGGAAATCCCTTGGGATTGTCTATATCTTTAGGTGCCCATACATCCTTGAGAATCTGCCCTTTGGGCATTCTAAGAGCATCTATCCCCCTAACTTTTAATAAGATGTTGCCTCTTAGGTACTTGAGGCATTTTGAAAACTTGCCTCAGATACCTGAAAAATCACAGAATCATAGGTTGGAAGTCAAGAGATCTCCTCAAGAGATCATCTAATCCAACACCCCTGCTCAAGCAGGGACACACTGTAAGGCAACTACCACACTGTACTATAGTATAGTCAAGATTGTCATTAAGAATTCAGAGTGGATTACAGGTTTCTTAATTTCAAATTAAATTTGAATTGTTAAAAAAAAAAAAAAAACACTTTAATGTATCAGTGTTTACCTCAGTTTTCCAATAAAGCTCTCTCCACCCCGAGATAGGTCAGTTGGGTCTATGGAGATAAGGTAATTAGAGGTTTTGCTCTTCTTTCGTTTCCTTCCAGCTAACAGAAACACCTAAGCAATGAAAGAAACGTCATATTCTAGAATGCCAAAGGGACTAACACACACTGTATCTTGCTTTGATATAAGGAAACTACAAGGCAATTTTTCTATCTTCCAGCATCATTACCAAAGTTATAGAGTGTCACCTGGGACTTATCAAAAACAGTAAAAATCAGAAAGGGAAAGTGACTTCTCAATCATTCAGTCCATTATTTATGGTTTAAATAATTAAACCTGTACTATTTGTTAAATGTTTAATTCTAAGCTTCACTAGCTCTTCCAGGGGGACTGAAAATAGAGGCTGTTCAAATCACAGAATGCAAAGAACCCTAACTGCTGACTGTCACATTAAGTTGCTGTGCACAGATTCTCTTAAAGCCAAAGATTAGATATACACGAAGAAAGGAATTGGAACAAAGTTGTTTTGCTTTTGGAACAGTGTAGAGAAAGGAAATATATATTTTAAATTGTCAGACTTCTTCACACTTCTAATGACTTTTATATTCAGATGTAACTGGTATGCCATTCAAGTTATTTTATGACCTTTTTACCATGCTCCCTTTCCAAGTGGAGGTAATAAGTAGGGTACATCCCTCGATCCATTCCCTTCTTGTCTCTTGTGATTCTGCACTTGACAGTGATGCCCTGGGGCGCAGGTCTTACAGCAAATTCCTCCAGGTCATCAACATCTATGAGAGGCTCGTTTGTAGAAGGACTGGGAGCTGAGGCTGCTTCCTAGAACAGTAAGCAACACTCAGATTTCCTCAGCTTTAAGACACAATGTTATAAATACAAAGGAATTACATTTGATGACAGCTGCACTTTAAAAAAAAAAAAAAAAAGAAAAAAAGGAAATATAGTCTTTTCTGTTCCAATTCTCCAGCGGCCTTCAAGACAGCTTCTCAATCTGTCCCCATTCAAGTGGTTGAGCCCTTGGCTACTTAAAGCCCACGCAGCAGATCTCTGGAACGGTGATGTTTACTACTCAGGACACATTTGGCAGAGTGGAACAGGGCAGCTGCCCGATTAGAGTGCTGTAATGGCAGAGAATAATCTCTGGCCCACACCTCCCCTTCTCAATATGTTTCTCTTTTGAGAAGTCATAGCAATGAAGGACGGTGCTGGTTGTTGACAAAAGGAAGAAATGGGCTGGAGAAAGACAGATTAGGCCGTAGAAAGCTGTAAGAGAAATCAGAACTTGGTACAGTATAGAAAATAGCAGGGCATCATCAAGGGGTTTAGCTAGTGTTTGTGGCGTGGAATATTTTAATATCTCTAAGACTTATTTTATTTCTGGACAGTAAGAGCAAACTGCAGTTTCCTAAGGTAGGAAACTGCACAGAAAAAGGCAATAGAAACCCAAAGAACCTTCTGAGCACCTGCAAGAGACAGAAAAGTAAATACTGACTGTTTATTTTCATCTTCATTCAAGCTCAGACAATATTTGCTATTCTTTTCTCCAAGTCATTATTTTCATTGCTTCCTTCTGTGAACCCTGAGAGTATGACAGCAAATGACTGCAGAGATACTCGGCTGCATTTTAAAATGAAACAAGAAAGCCACTGCACCCTGCAATTGCACAGCACACAGACACCCTTACTTGTTCATATTGACCCCTTACCTTATTGGACTTCTTGCTTGTGGCAGAACCAGGCCGGGTGTTACTGTTTAACTGTGAAGAACTAGAACTGTCTTCATCTTCCTCGTCCTCTTCCTCATCAAAATT
Organism: Tinamus guttatus; assembly: GCF_000705375.1. The sequence goes on from NW_010578756.1 coordinate 188,746, forward strand.
CATGCTGCCTGAAATGCCTGAGAAGAAAGCAATACATTTGTATGAAATACTAATATACAAACTCGAGGCAAAGTATCATTTATAAGTATCATTTATTTTATTGTTGCACCCTGAGGCTTACAGGTGGAGATGGGAGGCAGGGAGGAGTTCCTTGAGTACAAATACATAGATGAGACAGTATCTCACTGAGGAGCTAAAACATTTCAACAAATGAGAAAGGAAATATGATTTCCATTCTACAGAGCGCACTGAGTTACCCCAGAAAACACAAACAATACCCACTAGAAATTAAAATGTAAACCTCCTTTGTTCAGTCAAGTGCTTCCAATACAACACAAAATCTTAAACCTGAAATTGGAGCTGAGTGTACAATGCCTACAGCTATATGGAAATCCTTACAATTAAAATAGGAATCCTCCTACAGCATACTGTTATCTGATCCTATGCAAACTCATGAGAAGCCAGTCTTAAAGTGAGAAAAAACATTTGTATCAAGGAAATGTTCTCTTGAATATTTGACGCAAAAAGCAGAGTATCAGTCCAGGACAAAGGAACTTCCATAGAACACTTATAACTTTGACTTTACAAGAATCCCCAACTTCAGATATTTCAAAGGAAAAAGAACTTTGAACACCAGAGATGACTTGGCAGCAGAATGTGTCAATAGAGGGACATTTGCCAGGTCTAGGTTTTCAAGGAACATCATGCAGATGAAGCCACCCTGTACCTAAGTTCAAAGCCCACATATAAGAGGCAGATTATACAAGATTAAAAAAAAAAGGGAGAGGAAAGAAAAAGTTGGTCCAGAAGTTCCACTATTGGTAAGTCAGATGCAGAAGGATAAATGCAAAGATTTCTGGAGCCAAGCAGAATGGGCATAAGTAACTTAATCCTTCTGTACTTACCATGAACATGATCCAGGGCGACAAGACTGGATTGGGAGGTGGAAGTGGACCAGGATGTATTTGCATGGGGATCTGGGAAAGGAAAAAATCCATGGGCTTGATTCTGCAAACCCTCAGTTGTGCAAACAAGCCTAATTTGTCAACAGGATTCCTCACAGGACTAAGGGATTGCTGGATGGGTCAGCAATGCTGTTGCCAGAACTTTCAATTATGCTTTAGGGAAATTACATTTCTCTGTACAAACAAGTTTACCTTTCACCTGGCTTATATCTGCTGTCACCTTCCTTTTCAGCTCATTGAATTAAGTCAGAAAGACTTGAATCACAGAACTGAAGCTTCATAAGGCATCATCCACACTATACAGTTGCATCACAAACCTTCCTGTAGACTGTATTCCCTCCATGGCAAGTTTTTGACCTTATTTTGAAGTCTAACATGTAGAAATACAAATTGATGGACAAAAATGATATACTCAATTTCTACACAAATGATTATACAGTAATATTGAGAAAAAGTCTCCAGAAACATATTTAGATGGCCTAAATCCTACCTAAATCTCTATGCCCAGTGTGTCCTCTTGGCTGCCTAGACAGATGCTGCTCACTGTCTTTCTTGGGTTCTCTAAATTCTACTGGTGATTCCAAGGATATGCATAAAGGCTTACACACAGCTTTGTTTCTTGGAATATTGTTTTGATCTGCAAAAAGCAGACAGCATCCTAAACTGAAGCACAGAAATAAACATTGGAGTTAGTAATGATATTCTTCAGTTCAAATTTTTGGGACTGAATGAAAAAAGGTATTATAAAGGCATTATATTTTATGCTGTTGCTGCTTCCAATAACTTCAACGCCTATAATCTTAAAATAACTTTTGACATCAGATGTATGCTGGATAATGAAGCAAGAGGAAAGCATTAGGAGGGAAAATACAGAGGTGAAATACAAGTATACGCAACGTTGTATTCCATGCAGATGCAACATGGACGGTCTCATTATCCACATTTTCAACAGAATGTGGTATGCAAGGGAGGCCCGAGTTCACAGGTCAACAGATATATTTTCAAACAGCTCACTCATTAATAATCACAAGCATTATTTCCTTATAATGACAACCAAATATGCATGGTTAATCTAGGCAATCTATCTTTTGAGCTGGCATCAGGGCTGAAAAGCTGGTGCTTTCATGTGTTATTATGTACTGACATAACCGGTTACTTTCTATACTTGTGCAAAGAATTTCATCAAGTGTTAGCTATTCAATGTTAAAACTTAAGGAAGTTTGGCTGTCCGAGTGACTCATTTGCCAGAAAGGAAGTTTACGTGTTAAGATGACTGAAATGAAAAGGATGACCATCTCCTATAGGAAGAAAATGGTTCCAGCTATAGAAATTTCTAACAGATGGAGAAATCGAATAAAATATTTGGCATTTTGCTTGCAAGTGGCACATTCTCTTTCCATTGTTTTGAAACAGAAACTGGCTTTCTGGGGGATCCTTGAAGAACAAAGCTACATTCTCCTAAGAGATATACTTCTGTATATCTCCATAAAGTTACTGGTAAAGAGCAGAATGGGAACAAATCAGGGCTAAGCACATCTAATGGAAATTGACCTGTTTTTCCCTATTAGGCCAGTTAGCACTGCTCCATGTGGCTTTCTCTTGTTACTCCTGTTACAAGACAAGGATTGATGTGTGACAGCAACTCTAAATGGTCTGCTGCAGGCTATGAAGCAGAATTGGGAATTCCTATGAACACTCCTAACTCTATGTAAAGGCTCCCATGAATCTTGAGATACTCAAAACTGTCTGCCAAGGCTCCTCCCCTGGCATCAAGCAGCAAACCACACAGTGAGACTAAAAATACTTTATGGAGAGACCACTAGTGGCAGTCTTGTCTTAATACCTTTCTTTGTGTCTCACAGAGCACAGCCCTATCATTAATAAAAATAAGTAAATCCCTGCATTTTCAGTTAAGACTAATGCACCTACATAGACTCTAAGCATACTAGTGGAACAGTTTTAGCTGGCATCTCTGTTCTCCCCAGGAGTATACTCAGACCTTGGTAAGAAAAGGTTTTACTGCACTCTTAAGAAGAACCAGGGGGAAAAAATGCTTCCACTTAAAATAGACCAAAAAACAGAGAATAATTTTTTATGCTAACCTGGAAAAGAAACATCAAAACTAGAAATGACCTCCAAAGCAATAAATCAGAGAGGCCTGACCTAATTTGAGATTAAGTCAACTGGGGTAGTAGTAACTAGTGCACATGGCAATAAATACTCGGAGCCAGGCTCTAAGCCAACACAATCACTGCACAGATCAGAACCTGTTACTCATGGCAACATGCCTCCCATTCAGATGCCCAGGAAGTGCATCACTTGGAGAAAACCTGCACATTTCAGATGAAGTTGCTCACATCTGCAGAATAATAACCCAGAAAAAAAATGAACCTTAGTGAGAACTGCTCTGCAGATGAGAGGCTGGCATTGAGGTATGAATAGCTTATTCTAGATGAGTCAAGTTTGCACTTATATTTTGCTCCTTATACACAAAGAGTTTATTCTTAAAGCATCACAGCAGTCTTGGCTCAAGCCATCTCAGCTTCAAAGGCTATACACTAAAGAAGAACTCCCAAGCAACTGCCTTCAGAAAAAGCTTTGTGAAGATTTTAGAATTTCTTCCTTCCTACGGTTAATGTCTGATGAAAGATAGTAGTGCTACAGGAAGGAAGGAACAGGCACATGAATGCACCTATACACAATCTATCTCCTGAATCATGCACGCCTTAAAAAAAAAAAAAAAAAAAAAAAAAAAAGGGCAGAACATCTGAGAACTACGTATACCTCCAAGAAATGCTGCAGAGTACACAGTTCTGTCATTTTTCACCTCTGCAAGCAACACTATGCATTATGAAAACATGAATAGAGTTTAACTAACATCAAAATTAAAACTAACACTGTAGTTTAAATGTTGCTGTTCCAGATTCTTCTTCAGCCCTCAAGTATGTGATTTCCAGAGCTCTATAATGGAAAATGTAAGCAGATGGATATAAGCATGAACATCTGCCCGGTGCTTCAACATGGGTACTGCATTACAGATGCAGAAGCCACATCCCTGATAGCACTTGGAGAGCTCTTGTTTCTTGGGTCAGGAGAGAGCTTCATTACTGTTTAGAAGACACTACTGCTTATAGCAGTAGGCCTAAACTGAAAGGCAGAAAAAAAGGAGTCCCGATCTTTGCCTACAATAATGTTGAGAGCGAGAACAGGAGGAGTCATCAACATATGTAAAGCAAGCAGTAGGAATAAGGAGGCAACTTTGGCTACTTACCCTTTTTCTGCATTGCTGTTCTAAGATCCTGTTTGTTTTGCTGTTGTTGGCTGCTAGCCATTTTCTCATCATCATCTTCATCATGGCTCGATTGTCCAACAGTGAGAATTTGCACTTGACTTCCTATCTTCTGAACATCCTCTTGAAAAGCAGCTGGGCCATCAATTCCTTCAGACAACAGCAAAAAATTAGTTGTAACAGTGCCAAGGAGTTACTAAGAAGAGAACCACTCGCAAAAATATCTTTTTTAAGAAACAAAGCTCGGCGGCTCATATTGAATAATATTTTTGAGATTAAACAGGAATAAAACAGGCTCCAAGGCAAGCATCTCACTCCACAAGTACTAAGATCTCCCCTGCTCCTTATCTATTGATTTGCTTTAAACAGCAAGAATTCAGGGAAAAGAAAGGAGTAGTCCTGATTATTGGTATAGACAGAGTTCATCACACAAAACCCACTCAGTTTCTGAATGCTCACATCCAAGCTGCCACAAACGCATGCCCAGAATGAGGCCCAGACATCTGGGATATGCAAGATGTGACACAAGTGAGAGAAGGGCAAGATGCATCTCCTTCAAGTCTTTGTACCTGTCTGCAGCATCTCCATTTCTGTGAGAGACAGACCTTGGTTCCAGCGTACTCCAAGGATGCCAAGCAATCAGAACACACATATTAGAGCACAAAACTCTCAATATGAGAGAGACAGTTCTAAGTTCTACATAAGAAACCATAACAGCATAACATAACAGCACTCACTAAAAATTTTCTGCATGTGCATTTTTTTAAATGCTCAGACCTGTGGACTTCTTCAATTTTCATGAGTATTTTAGAGTTACTGTTTCACAGTTGTTCAGTCTCTCACTGAGATCCAAATCAGCAGCAGATTTCCTCTCTTGTGCAGAAAGGATTCTATTTATGCAAGGTGCTGTTCTTTGGTGCATCACTCAGCAACTGGATGTCTTAAGCATTTCTTTAAACATGTGAATCAAGGTGTTAGTTTCTCATCTTTATGTGGCCATTTTAATAAGTCTAGCTGCCTTATAATTATTTGCAGTAGAGAATCTCCAAGAGATCAAAACCACAAACAATTTTACTGCTGTCCTCCTCATGCACAAAATGCACATGTCCGCATCCCAGAGACACTAAAAACTAAACAAAGATACTGGATAGGTAAAGAAAGTGCACACAGCTCTCCCAAAGACACAAAACTGATTCAAAAATAGATAAATCTGAATTCCATACTACACTGTATCCCCCTAATACACAGACATTGTCACTGCCAACCAATGCTTCAAAGTTTCAGAATCTAGGAAACTCACATGTAGATGTAGCAGTGTTTACATAAGGAGGAGGTTAACAAGATTAAATATGTCTGCTAACTTTGTATATTGCCATACAACCAAAAGACTAGAGCACAATATAAAGAGAGTAATAAAAAATTCCTTGGGTTTTGAACTTCACAATCAGAAAAAAGTATTTACTTCCTTGTTATTGTAAATTGCTTTTGAAAATGGTAAAATGAAAATACAAGCTAACATTTTTTTTCTTCAGGATAGCAAGTTTAAACGTCAGATTGCAAATGTACTTCCAGTCTTAGATAAGATATAATGCTGATATATTGGTAATAAAAGCATTGGCAATAAAAAAATGGAATTCTGCACCAGTATAAATGGTAATATTATCATTTATGATAGAGTAAATAATAAAAAGCTACACAGTGCTGGTGTTCTGAAATGCCTGTTAAACAGCAATCCAGTGAAGTATTAGCAAACATTACAAAGAGCTAGGTCAGTAACAGAAGATGTCACTCCTCACACCAAACAGTGCGGAGTAAATCCTGTTAGAGAAAGCTGGAAGGGGGAAACAGGACTTTTCAGACTGTTGTCTGCAGTCAGTCTCTCAACACACCATTTCAACCCTCTTTGCTAGCAGCTGTCAACTTGCATTAAAAGACAACTGAATTGTACATTTAGCATGCTTTACTGTACTTTTCCATACTTGCCACTCGTACCACTCTGGTGCGAAGCACAAATGGAGCAGCACTGTCTGTGCAACTACCTAATACGATGCTGCCCTACACTGCATTAGAAGAGCACTAGACTGTCCAAGCTAATTGCACAGAGGCTGCGGGTTCTGATGCTTGCAGAACATCCGCACTCATATCCTGTGCTGTCAAGAACATCCCATATTATTAGGTGTTTGGACAAAGGTCACGCTGGAAGGACACATATTTAGAGAAGAAAAATCAATTTCAGCATTCTGAAGAGTGCATCACTGATAGAGTGTGTTATTAAGCACTATGAATAGTTTCACTGCTGACCCCACTTAAGGGAATGGAAAATGTAGAAGGATAGAAAAAAACATGACAAAAAATTAAACCTTTGCTGCATTGTAATATCATGCAAAAGCAGTAAAGATACTTGATGCTGCACATGTTTTCTGGCAAATACAAGATTAGCTATACTTGTGTGCGAGTGTGCGCATTAACAAATCTATGCATGCATATATAAAATTAAGTGTGAGCACATGTATATCTTTATATGTATCAGGTCACATGTGTGCATTTTTGAAAGCCACAGTTCAAAAATGACTTTACCATTACCCACCTAATGTTTGAAAGCATTTCCAAGCCTGAACAACCATGATGACTCAAGGTAGATCTCTCCCTATGCTCTCACTTCCCTTGCCTCACCAATCCCTTCTTCTTCTACCCACCTGCTGGAAGGAGGGCACCATGCAATAAAAACAAACCAGCCCTATCTATGGTTATAAATTTCCTAGTTCAAGAACAGGATCAAGAGAGGTAAAGAAGCTGAGCACGCTGTGCCAAAAAGATTTCTTTATTGCCAGTGTCCAGCTTTTCTACTGCTTTTCCAAAAAGTCAGGCAAAAGCAAACTGATGAAAAAGTCCTTGCGTAGTAGGACTTCCAAGTAGAAAAGGAATTATTTGTATTACCCGCTAGGCAACTCTGAGGGCAAGGAGGAAAGAGAAGGATCAAAATAACCCCAGTTCTTGCAGTGAATAGCTTCTGGCAAACTTCTAAATGGTCATGTCTCAGATGAAACCCAGAGGCACACAAACAAAGAGATCACCAAAACTCGGAAAACCCTGTAATTTCCATCCTATAAATGGGTATTTATCAATGTCTATATTCTGTATGCACTTAATATGCTCTAGACAGTGTTTTAGACACTGTTTAGGAAATATTTAGGCAGTACCTGGCCCCTAGAACCCTGTAATCTAGACTATCATGTAAAACAGAGATAATTTGATTTTATCATCTAAATTCATCTAAATGCTATGAAATTTAAAATACCTCTGGAGGACACGTATTGAACTGTGATATCTCTCTCTGTTTTTGCTTTGAATACCTGAAGTGCCAACTATCTACACAAAAATTCAAAAGATCCAAGACTGAAACAAGGGAAGGAGAAAAATATATGGGATAAACAAATAATAAGAGAGCTGCTACTGAAAGCTTTGGAAAAGAATAAAACGGAAAAAGGATTGCTTAATGCTCATGATGTATGATAAATAAATCTAAGCTTCCATGCATTTCATACTGTCTCACAATGTCTGTTTAAAACTTCAGTTTTCAAATGATGGACCAACAACTCAAAATCCCATTACAAGATGTATGAAGCACAGACCTTCCTTTGTCATTCCAATCAGCAAGTAGTGGAATCTCTTACCAGCAGGGCTGCTGCACAGCCCCTCTATCCTATACCCCCATCAGTTTTCTGCAGAACAGTTTCTAACCATTTTGATGTATCCCTCTGGATAGATGACAAATGAATCTTGATGAACACTCTCTGTACAACTAGACACAGCCGTCGCATTTCTTTCTGAGAAACTAAGCAAGTACAAGTAATTCAGGATGGAAACTATAGATCCTCAAGTATATTCCTCCTCTCGTTCCTCCAGACCTTCAGGTGGGAGTTCTGCAACAGCACTAACAAAACGTGCCAAGTGCAGCTCTAGCTTCCACTTCACAACCTTCAAAATGATTTTTTTTTGGAAAAGAAATACACTTTCTAACCCTATTTGCATGTGTAAAATCAAGGGTATTTTCAGGCTGAACACAATCAAAGCCTCTTGATTATGCTGTCTAAACACAGAAGCTACAATAGATCAGAGCTGAACTTCCTCTTAAAATTGGACAGATATTAAATATTTCCTGAACAGATAAAATCTCAGAGTCATTATAACCCACTGACACAATATCATTACAGCAGAATAAGGAAACTAAAGAAGACAGACCAAAATGGCAGCTTTGATGATTTCACTGCTTGAGAGATAAATCAAGAATGAGTTAATTAAGTGGAGCAAAGGAGAAGCAGAAAAAAAAACAATTTACTAGTAAGTTATATTTAATCAGGGAAGCTTCAGAAGGGCAGTTGATATACATGACCACTAGTTACATGCAAGCACTATACTGAACATAAAAACAGGATACCTCTATCTGACAATAGTAAACGCACTATGTTATTTTTCAATAAATTGGTTACAGATTTGAATGTGACAAACTACCCAGCAGCAAATTATAGGCATAAGCATAGGCTACAAAGCTTTAGTTAAGTATTTGACTGTGTAGTACATGAATACCCAGTAATGGGATCTTTCAAGAAAAGAATCAATTATATTTATATACATTATGTTGCATTTATGTATGCAAACATTTTGCTGTGAAAAGATTTTTGAGCAAATATTATCTCCTCTTGCTTCTTTTACATGAACATGTACGTACAGGGAAGAACGATGAACTAATTGCTTAGAGAGATCTTCACAGCACCTACTGTAAAAAAAAAAACACATTTCTAAATTATTTAAAAATAACTGGATCTGTCATTAAGCTGACATCAGAACAAACAGGATTTCCAACCACTGAAGAACTTGGCTTAAAGCAAATCACATCTTTGCACTTATTATCTTAAATGATCTACCTCTTATGTTAAAAAGACCAATCAACAAATGAAACTTTTGAAATACTCATTTATCAATAAGCTAGACCACTGAGTACAAGGTTTACTTCTAGAACAGTGACATAAGAAAGTAGTATTGCAAAAATAATAATAAAAAAAACAGAATATGTTCATGCTCAGAATTATTGCTTAGGAAGCACTAATAAAATAGTTATAATGAAATATAAAAACACATCTTTTAGAAATTTAGAACTCTACTGTAAAAAAAAAAAAAAAAACCTCTATTGGGTAAAACTCTCTTCAAAAGTAATTTATTGGAAAAGCAGAAGATTTAAAGGAAAGAAAAGTGAATACAAAGCATTGATTGCTCTGTTTTTAGGACCAAATAACATGAAGTATATTCTAGTTGTCAGTATTACCTAAGCCATTTCCCAATGTGTGCCTGGTCTCACAGTGGCCAGATGCCCACCCATGCAGGTGCAAGGACATGCAACACCACGAAGGTATTTGTTTTTTAGGTAAGTAGACAATTAGAAATATTGGTAAAAAAGCTGATTAAGTTCAAACTTCCGTAAGAACAGAGACTATTGCTAACACCCGACTAGGTCACTACGAACAAGCACAGTTATACAGAGTTCTCGTTCAGCAGTAATCTCTGTGTTCAGCTTGAGGAAAACAAGAAAATCACAGCAAGAACTATACTTCCATAAATCTGTATCTTGAGGGAAGCCAAAATGCTACACAACAAAGTTGCCGAAGCATAGCCTAAACGTGCTGTCAGATCAGGAGTTTCTTGGCTGAAACCCATTTGTTCCTCCTTCTGCCCTTTCTCTCTAATGTGCAGGGAAAGAAAGATAAATCTACCCTGCATGAACTCTTCTTCTCCTGTCAGACAAGGAAGTGCTATGCTGAGAAATGATGCTTCTTGCCCAACAAATGGTGCTGCTTTCCTACTTGGCCAGCATTAACATACTTACTTGTTACATACAAAAATGGGACAGGATGCACAAATCAAAACGGACAGACAGGCGTGAAAAAGAGAAAGGAAACATTAAAGAAGCCAACCAAATCAAGGAATGAAATAGCCATCCTGGCACAATAAGTGCTGTTTGTCAAAGCAGTTCTTTTTGCTTTTTGATTTTCATAATGATGGTAGGGAATGCCCAACATACTACAGAAATTTAATGTAACAAAAAAGAGAAATCATAGGGAAGCTATTATTTATTTGAACACTTAAATAAAAATCCAGATCACAAATGTAAGTGTCAAAATCCTCATTTATATTGCTCATTGCAATGAATGAACCAGTGCAGTTCAAAGCAGGGTTCTCCTGCTTTGCATTATTTGCATGCTATATATACTATATGTTCAGTTATAACAAAACACTTTCACAGAATGTTTCCTGAATTTTACTATCAGATTTCACTTTGAAACAGCTCCTGGATTTGCATACTTTTTCTTTTCCCTCCCAATACTTAGTATTATATTCAGCAGCAAACTGGGAGACCAAAGCTTTCAGAAATACCAGTTTGATCAGTAGAGTTACTACAAAATGTAAGCAAGCTACTGCTTTTGCAGTCTCCTTCCCACAAAAATGCTGTTTCTTTTTAAAAATAGGCACAGTATGTACTGGATATCATCATTAAGAGTGAAATACCAGCAATAATCACAGATTTAGAAAGAGTTGCTAAGCACAACACTACCCATCACAGATTTACAAAACGCAGTGACCCCTCACTGGAGAGGAATTATCAGTCCTACACAAGCAATTAGCCACATTCTTCTCTTGCCTCACACCACTGTAACCTCATTAGACACAGTATTTCCCTCACATTCATCTGATCATAGTTTCATCATTCTTGGAGCCACTTAGAAAAGCATTACACATTTAAGGTTCAGAGCACTATCGTTATACCATAGCTTCAAGAGCTATGTATAATTCAAAGGTTTTCACTCTGAATTAGCTCATTATTCATAAGACTGAGTCTAAACATACTTTCTTCTTAAAGCACAAAGGGCTCAGCTATGCTCAGACAGGTAATATTCACTATAGTTAAATAGCGAAGGAACCCTCTACCATGCTGTTTAGCATATGAAATATATTTGCCCCTACTTGTTTATGTTGAATATTATCAAGGGCACCTATAGCAGCTTTCCCCAGACTTCTAAGCGCTATGAGCGCTGCTCAGTGGACGCTGCTCAGGTAAACACGGTGCATGAACAGTGATGCTTCCTGCAGCCAAGCAAATGTTGCTCTTGTTTGGCCATGCAAGAAGCTGAGCAGCTTCTAGTGATTAACAGCGGCGCCGACTGGTAGTCAAAGACAACCATCTCCTGGCACCCTCCAGCTCAGAAGAAACATCAAACAGGAGGACTCTCTTTTCTTGCTACTGGTTGTGCAATAGTTACTAGTCTCAAAGAAAAGCAAAAACAAAAAAACAAGCAAAGCTATCAAACTTGACTAAACCAGACCAAATAAAATCAGGATCTCCTGGAAGAAATATTAATACAAGAAAATAAAGGTAAGAATTTTATCAGGACTTTATACATCCAATCATGTATAAAATAATTTCAATAGACAAGTTTGTCCACTAGTTCTGAATTACACTTTTTTCCTCCTCTAGAATATAAACAAATATGTTACTTCGAAAAATATTTGTTTTACAACCTTCAGCCCTCCCTCACTTCCAGGTTGTAGAAGCTGAGACAGGCCCCAGTCAATTACAGTCAATTTTCAGCTATCAAAAATTGATTGGTATTCAAAGAAATAAAAATTAAAAAGGATATTTTGCAATCAATTCAACATTTGACATTCAGCAGCATGCATCTAACCTTTGTGTTTCCCTTTTTTCTCCTTTTTGGCGTTGCCAGTTTGACAGCTGGCAGCTGCTGCCTTGTTTTTTTTAGTTGCTTTCGGAGCTTGGACATCCGCTACCACCTTTACATCTTCCTGTTCAGCCTCCTGCACTGCTTGAGTGAACCCACCAAAAAAGGAAAAACAGAGAACAAGAAAGAGACAAGAGAAAACAAATTCAGAATCTGTTGAAGGCACAAAGGAGTAAGTAGACATAGAGCCTAGGGTTTGATTTATATTTCAGCCAATTCATGCAGATATGAGATTTAAATAAGCCAGAAAACGCAAAGCAGCAGTCAAAAATTGAAGGTGTTTTTGGATGGGATGCATTTCCTAACTTTTTTTTTTCTTCCTTTCAATAATTTATCACCTTTCAGGCCAAAAATAACATCAGAAGATTAATGTGTTGTTGAGTGTAAGCAGCACTTTTCCTCATAGCAAAACAGTCAGACTGACCATCAAGAGTGGCAGCATGAAGACAGAAGGACTTAATTTACGCTTTTTAGTGCATATGCTTACAGCTACATCCTAACTACATAAGCAAAGAATCATCAGAAGCTTTATTTTCAAAACATACATCTTATACGATTGCATATATGATGCTATCATTAGTAGAACTGCCATGCATTTATTGAGAAATTATAGCCCAGGCTGAAATTACAAACTGCTCTCACTTTGTAGTACCTGCAAATTAATTATTTTGAAAACTCAGCATAAGATACATGGAGTGAATTGTGAATGTCAGCGTAAAACATCCAGTGCTGACTGTTTTCAAAGTCAAAAGAGGTTTTACCGCTTTCTAAAAGCACAACACGTTTTGAGGTCAATATTTGAAATCTATGAAAGCAACATACACAATAACTCATTCTTCTGGCCAGAGCAAGCCTTGGAGTGAAATAAAAATGAGTTTACAAAAGCATAAAAGCAATTACCTTTGTGAGATGCATACAGAAAACATCCAACTTCCCAACCCCAGGCAGAGCAGCCTGGAGGTGGGCGCAGAGAGGTTTGGGCACCAGCTGCTCTCTCTCTGTTAATTGCTAAGCCCCTTGGCTTTAAGTGGTGACAAGGATTTATCTCAGAGGAATATGATGCTGGCACTTGGGGCCTCCCATAATCCTTTTTTCTTTTATGAGAAACTAAATGTTTCATTTAAAAGAAAACAAAATTGTGTGTGCTAAGTTCTTGCAAATAACTAGTTGCTCTTAAGGTTACCTTAAAAAATCCCTTTTCTCCAAATCCTTCACCTACATGAGCAGCAATAGAAACACCACTGTGATGCTCAGAAGAATAAGATGAAATGGATTTAGCTAAGTCTCTGTGAACTGTAGCCTGCAAACCCACATCTACCCTTTCCTGGTACAACAATCTGTTATAAGTAGCATTACATTCACAATACATTGAGCGTCTAAGGAACTCCTTAAGCATTCACCCTATCACACAGAGAAAGGACTCAACTTTTATAAAGAACATGCATGAAATTGGCAGAGGTACGTGTGAAGAGAGGCCCAAAAGAAGTTTCCCTCATGAACGAACTGTGTGTTGAACAGTACTGCATTTTACAGGGTAGAGCTACAAATTGTTGAACATATTCAAATGAATAAAAACGGATGTTTTTCCATCTGTCCCTTGTGATCACAAGTTCACGTAGAAAACTAATTCCCAAATAGCATGCAGAGAAAATGCAATGATGTTTTTCATTTGCATACTGATGCAGTCTGAGAGGAATTGTTGCACACACTTATGATCTTAGAGGAAAATAAATACCAAAAAAAAAAAAAAAACCTATCTATCATAATTTACCAATCCCTATCACATGGAAATGCAAAGTGCTAAAAGAAAAAATACTTCTGATCAGCACATTATGTGAAAAATGAAGGGGGGGGGGAAATCACAGAAAAAAAATCTTAAATATGAAAACATTAAAAACACAGCCAGATGGATAAGCTGTACGTTGCAAATCACTGGCTGAACTGTACTCAGCCTACTTATTAACGGCCTCTCACAGAAAAGTGAAAGCCAGAATGACTATCAACAAAGAAAACTAAACTAGGGGCCTCTTACGAAACTAGCCAGCATTTTCCTGGTATTGAGATGCTCTTCTGTTTCTTCTGCAACTAGCTTGCAACTATTATTTGTAAAATTTTAACATTAGCGAATATTGCTATTTGAGCTGTCATCCGTTATTATTTTATTTGATCAACTTCAGATTATGAGCTAGAACAGCCTTTTTGCAATCAGGTAAAAGGCACAGGATTCTCTTTGAAATATTCTTAGTAAAGTGAAGATGGGAAAATACTATATTTATGATGAAATATTCTAATTAGTTTTGTATAAAAGGCCTAAGAAAGGACATCCTGATGACAAAACTAGTTAAATACAAGGCCTACATTAGGATAAAGCTTGTGAACGTTAGCTACAATTTAATTACATATGAAGACTTGATTTCTGCTTCAAAATGCTTATATTTCCAAGCATTATTCCTGCAACTAGGAATTCACAGATTCCAGACCTCCTAAAAATTCACCATGAACTCCTTGCAGTTTATATAGCTAACACTGATGTGTTGACCAAGCTGATTTTACAAAGATGAAAATAATGAAAGTGAATGGGTTGCAAAAAAAACAAACAAGTGTATACAATAATTTGGAGCTGCTTAAAGATGCTATCAAAAACTCCTTGTTACAAGGGAAATTCCTCAGAAGGCACAAAGGAATAAAAGAAAGATCCCCTTAACCTCCAGGGATCTGTGGTCTGACTACAGAAGAGGGAAGAAATGGAAGCATGTGAAATGCAATTGATAGTAATGAACTAGACTCCTTGGAAAAAACAATTAATAAGGAAAGCTAAAAATATCTGTGAAAAACCTAAAGCAGGAATAAAGGCTAATAGGGAGTTAGAGAATTGATTTATTTTATTAATGCACTAGCACAATAAGGACTGTTGATAAATCAAAATGCTTTCAAGAGTGTTGGCAAAGAAATGAGGACTGAAAGGGAGATTTCAGAATATATGATTATTTGAAGTACAGTATTTTACCCACATGATATGGAGAGGTCAGGCAGCACTCTAAGAATTAAGAGTACAGTCTTTTGCACAGAATATACTCTTTGCTTTCTTAAAAAAAACAAACACACACCTTTCCTTTCGAAGTCAGGAAACAGGGGTATGAGAAAGTGTTTTGATGAACACACAGGCATTTTTAAAACACATGGTTAACTGATATCCACCTTGTAAGCTGATAGATTGATAATCATCAGAAAACACTCTCTCATCATTCACGATCAGAGCAGAATGACATGTCAAATTTAACAATCTAGAGCTATGACTTGTCATCCAAAATCTGCATGACACAACCATTTCATCTATATGTGTTGCCAAATATCAAAAAGGAAAGTAACTTTGTTTTTTTACACATGGCTAATCTAAATCTCTACACTGGAAGTTGCCATGAAAATTATTTTGAGAGTCTCTAATTCAAAACATTTTTAATTTCAAGCATTTAAGAAAACCCACATCTGCAACAAAATATAGCAATATTAATGAAAGCATCACTGGCACTCGTTCAGATCTTAGCTCCCAGCAAACATTTGTAACCCAGACTGAGCAGTATTGCGCTAATTGTCGAATCTTGCCATCTCAAATCAGGCTATGACATTTATTCAAATTTGCAACAAACTTCCACCAGATACCTATTGCTTGAAATAGCAGGCAGGCAGTGCAGGGTCTCAGCTACATGTGTAGTCCCAAAATTACATTAATATTGACATATCGGTGTAAAAATAAACACTGCAATCATCATTTTATATGTAAATTTTATCTCCATATACTCAGCTCTCTCCCAAAGTTACCCTAGAATGTTGCATGGAACTATTTCTCCCGTTAGCGTGCTTGCGTTCCTGTGTGCAGAAATCATAAAACGAGAGGTTCTGTTCATACTAAATCTCTCTCTAATCCCTTCCAAATAATTAAAGAAGTTCCCTGCATGCTACCTGACATGCAGATGCTGAAAGAGAAATGCTGGGAAGTGTAATCATTTGAGCAGCTAAGTGGCATAACCACTGGCTAATACTCCAGTTCAAACTAGGCACTCCTATGGACTGGGATGCCGAGGCTTCCTTTCATCTCAGGTTGGCCTGTTCAACCTAATTCATATCAGTTCCCACAGGAAACTCACAAGACTTCAGTGTTACTAATTAATTAGGCAATAGGATAGTAACCAAAGGGTTTTTAAAAAATTAAAAATTTTCTTATTTCGACATGCAAGTAGCTTGCAAGTCACAGGATTTGAAAAGTTACACCTGTAGGTGAAACATAATCAGGAGCTGAGAAGAAATTATCCATCTGGGGAATTTTGCACAATGAATTATGCAGTGCTAATCCATTTCCTCAGAGGCAGAGCATCCATTTCCCTAAAAGTCTGAAGGCACCCAGGGGAATTACTAATAAAACTTGTCAGGGAATGGAGAAACCATCTCATCCTACCTTGTCAGCTCTTTGTTTTGAAGGTATCTTGAGGGACTTTTTTACTGTACTCTCCAGTAATTATTCTGGAATAAAACCAGAATATTCCAGAATAGAGTTGTCCATCAGGGAACCATTCCCACACAGAAAACTGTATTAGACTGAATGATGGCAGCTTATGAAAAACAATTTCCCAGTGCACAAAGCCCAACATCTCAGAACTGAAACCACTGACCTATTTTGCTCAAAGTATTATGGAGACATCACTATATGGGCACATCCAATTATTCACTAAAACCAACCATAATCGGTGCTATACAGAAATTTTACATGGAGGAAGAAAAAAGCAGGGGATGAGGGGATGTAAAGGGCTGATAGGGGGAAAAGTGTTTCATGTAAGGGGCTGATAGGGGGAAAAGGTTTTTGCTGTTGTCGTCGTTGTTTTGGGTTTTTTGGTAGCATTTGCATTATAGGAATTGATTGCACAAACATGCTCATCCAAGCAATGAGGTTCATTCACTAGAATGTCAGCTTCCATCAAAGAGTCATTCTTAACTTGAAATCAGCATGCCCGTAACAGAAACAAATGAACGGAAAAGAGCAGAATAGTTCTTTAGAAGCGGCCCAGCTGTCTCATGTATCCGACACTCCTACGTACAAATGTTTTCATTGAAGGGGGAAAAAAAGCACAAAGCCTGAAGCTGAATGCCATGGTTAAAAATGGCCTTCAACCTAAATACGTATCATGAGAACACTGTATGCTGAGACACTAAGCACATTCCCAGAGACGACCACACCAAAAAAGGACACTTCTGAAGCTCTTAGTGTTTTCAAGAGCAATGTTCCTAACAGAGGATTTTACAAGGCAATAAAATACTTTACTAGACAATTATATTCTCCTAAATTGACTTTTGGTAACTTCACAGTTTATTATAAGGACAGCTATCCCCAAAAGATTAATGGACTCCAGGTTGGCTACAAGAAACATTGCTATATTTTTTGCTTCTTTGAAAACTAGTCAAATACTGGAATTGTATGAGAGAAAAAATTGAAACTGATTTAAGGAGAAGAATTCAGTATTCTAGTAAATAGTGTGTGTGTGTATAAATGTATATAAAATATAAATATATAAACATATCAAAAAATCACATGAAGAGTCAAGTTTTGCTTTAAAAGTACAGCTAATCTCACTTATATCAGAAAGTCCACTATGGTACAAACTTGCAAAATTTAGCTCATTTAGTGTACCTAACGTATTAGGTACTGTGGTTTTCAGTTTGTGTCCCACATACCCCTGAGTACTCAAAGAAAACAAGCCTTTTGCTGTTATACTCCATTACAAATTAATTTCAACTTAAGGACTTGCAGAACAAGAAAAGTGGGAAATCATTGTTCTTTATAACTCATAGTGGTTTCATCATCCTGGAATAACATCCACAAAAGACAAAATATTGAGCAAAGATGATCCAAACTTCCTCCTAGGAAAGTCTGAAGAAAAGCTTGGAGCTACTGTCATAAAGTGTCTACAGGCATGAGTCATGAGCACAGAACTAAATAAATACTAACTTCCTTGGGATTGATTTCTGACAACAGAATTCTTTGCAATCTACCAATACATAAATGGCATTATATTTTTTTCTGCATGGCTGCAACACCTTGAAGTTTTTCTGTCCCTTCTTGATTCTATAACCTCTATTAATATAATGAAAACTACATGGTATAAACTTCAACTGTTCTTTTCTACCTGATCACCTATTTTAAAGAAACTCAGAGAAAATGCAGTATCTTCAAGATTTTTATGGCCAAACTTGGCTGAAATTGGTGAACAAGTTTCAAATTTAGGACTGACAGGTTTAAGCACAGGTACATACACACAAAGACATTCATAAAGCAGGACAGCATCAGCTGAAGCTTAGGCTGAAGATAATTAAATACTCCCTACAGAAGGAACAATCAGCCCCCTCTCCCATGGCACTGAAATGGCAGCTTGGTTTATACCTTTGAGACTAGCCTTGGAAGTTCTGATGTTTTTATTCTCAAATATAAATTAAGGTTATCAATTATTTACTAAAAAAGATTTTGTTCTCATAGTGCACATTTAATATTGAGAGCATCGTACTTGGAATAAATATGCATGCAATAGTTTATATTCATATACCATGATATATGGCGCTGCTGTTGCTGTTAAGATATGATTCAACCAAAGGTGCTTGTTCTTCCGAATGTTTCATTCTGCGCGTTCTTGTGCGACCGTCCACATTGGACTGAACCATTAATGGCTCCTGGCGCTTTTTTTTCTGCTTCTGTTCTAGCAATGCTCGCTGAGGGAAATGCAAAGAAAAGTATCTGTTACTGGACTCCAAACAACAGTAATCTCTGATGAAGTGCAATGGATTTCTTTTTACCTGTTACAGCTTTCCAGTGGTGAGAGCTAACAAATGAGATATTGGGTATTAGGTTGTAGGAAATCTTTCCCCCACCAAAATTCACCACCAAAACACCTTCTCCAGGAAATACAAAATAATTAAAACAGATCCTTCTGAGTAGTCTACCAGCTGCCAGAGATTGCTTGGAAATAACCCTTGGGAAAACAACAGTGTGACAAGTACTGGTTGTGAAGCAATGGGAAGGTGAGTAAAAGGCAGGAGGCACAAAGGTGTCAATTTAAGTTTTTGTAAATCAGAAGCAGATAATCTGTGAACTGGAATCAAGCAGTAAGGCTAGACATGAGGCTAATTTAACAACTATGCAAGCTGACCTTTAATTAAACACTTGGATTTCTCAGTTTTAACTGATGAAAACCAAAGCAATACAGATGGGAGACAGGGAATTAATTACCTTACCAGTCATACAAGTCTCTTCTCCCAGATGCTGTGTTCATCATCTGAGGGTACTATAGGCACCTCTCTGTTTGAGTCCTTTTCCACAATCTCAGAGAACTGATAATTTTAATTATCCATTACCTTATTGCTTTTCCCTGCTCCTGTGCAGTGATTTTTGCTTTTAGAATACAGATGCAATAAACTGAAGAACAAAAATGAAGGCAGGACAACTTTAAGCCCCATGAGCTGTGCTGAACACCTCAACAAAACCTTAGAAAGGTCAGAATCAAGATCAAAATTATGTCATAAATAGAAAGTATCTGAATTTGAAGATGAAACTCAGGCTCATAAAACGATGCCAGAAGTGGACAGGACAAGAGAAAATTAAACACAGCTTAACTATAAACACAACAAAGAGTTACAGAAATGGCACCACAGAAAAATCAAAGGTAGAAATCCTAACATCAATTAAAACTTAATAGCAAAAATCTCTTAGAATTCAGATGAGAGATGCTGAATCCTTTGTTGTATAAGTCAGATAGGAATATATAGTAAATATAGTAAAATATAGTAAATTGACAACATCACACAAAATACCATTAGTTTACAGCCACAAGGGCTAAATTCAGGGAACAGAGAAGGAAAGATGTGAAAACTTGATGGTGAATTTCCACTTGTTCACATGTCTGCCAGAATCTCTTGTCCCTTCTGGTCCTTCAAACAGGTAACACTAAAAGTCAGCTTAAAACAACCTCTAGGCAGAGGGAGTGAGAATCACTCAAACTTCAATCATAAGAAAAATTTCAGTGGAAGTTAGACTTCTATGTAAGCTGTAACCTTCATAGTCCTCTCTTTTGTACTCTCCAATGACTACATGCAATTTTCTGGCAGAATACCTCTAGCAGTTATCAACTATGTGTCAACGATTTCCCTGTTCCAAGATCCACACTTCAGAAAACAAGCAGAGTCCAAGATCTTACCTGCCTGTCAAGCTTCTGCTGACGCAAAGTACTGCCCTCATCATCTAGAACACTGCAAAGACAAAGGGAAAATAATTAGAAGTTTTTCACTCAGACCAACACCAAACAACAATCATTAGAGCCAATTCCTTCAAGAAAAGACTTCCACTATGTTCCATGGACTCTTAACACAGAAGCTGGCTATGGAGAATTTTAATACAGTTCATAAAAAAAACACATAAACTGGTTTCACATAAACTTAAAAGTTTCTATTTAGCTGGATGACAGAGATGAAAAATCCACAATCCAAAGTTTGCTTTTTTCTCCACTGTTTGATAAAGATGTCAACGTATAGAGCAATGGGATTTGACTAAAAATTTGCATATAAAGCATATAAGAAGTGAAGAGCGCTAGGGAGCTACTTAGCGAATCAGCAGTACTCAAATTGCTTTAGGAAAAATAATTGTCTATTCCTTTTGCACACTGAAACAGATTTTTTTTTCTTGAATATCTGAAAAGTCACACTTACTGCTGCTAAGCAACCCAACTTTTTGAGACTGGCTACAAATAGTACCATGCACTGTCATATTTCCTTTCTTCTAATTGTTACAATTTGGGAGATTAGCTCCTGTTGCATTCAATCATTCTAATTAATTAGATGTTAAGAACTAATATCACTGAAATGAGAAAACTATTTCTGTACAGTATTTTATCAAACCACTGACTACATATAGATAATTAAAGTGCTACAGAAAAAAAAGAGGCGCTTACAAGTACAATTTGTTTAATTTCCTCTTACAACACATATTCTTTTAAAAGATGAATTCCTTTTTACAATCACTTTTAACCAAGAGGCAAAAACAACCCAGATCAGACAAAAGTGGTTTCTGATCTAAATACAGCTAAATTTCAGTGCAAATGATATGTCATAAAAATACCACTTCAAATAGATTAATATACATTTGATATTGATATGAAATTAATTAAAATAGAGCGTATTGATTTTAAGACAAACAGCATTACAGTAAACAGGAGATCTAAAAAAGACATTAAAAATACCACCTTTCAGACCCCAACATTATCAGAACTTGTAGTAAGGAATTATTGGTAAACCTTTATCATTTATATACTCGTTACGGAAGGGTGATGCTCCACAGAATGAAACTCTGATCTACTACTCTGATTTGGGCTCAGAATGAAGGGTGCTGACGACAAGTCTTCAAGGAAATAAATAATATGCTAATTTCATAAGACAGAACACATCAGCACCAAGGTAGTAATAGACTAAAGAAATACACCCACAAAAATGTTCTGCTTTATTCCAAGTAGTCTTCATTTGATAGATTACAAAAACAAGTTATAAAAAGAAGATTCCTCCATATTGTATGTATTGCAGTTATAATGAAGTACTCTTGGGGGGGAAAAAAAAGATACTGTATAAGCTACACTGCTACGAAGTGAAACACACAAAAAGGTTATTTAGGTGAAACAATTGAATAACAGATGCCTAAGTCTAAGATTTCAGGCTTTATGAGCAGCAAATAACTTCCTCATTTAATATAAAACATTTAGGGAAAAGAAAAAAGGAAATTATTTTATTTAGTCCAGATCATCAGAACTGCAGAGGCAGGGATGTATATACAGTTGGGTTAGCTGCTGGCAGACACTGCTTAATTCCTTCAGTCATTTGTAGAGCTAAAGGAGATAACTGATTGCTTCTCTCATCTTCTGTTTTATAGATCAGGCTACGCTGACACCTTCAGATGATATGCTAAATGAGTTATATACACTTCTCAGACATTCCCATAAGCCATAAGTTCAGTAATTATCTTCCTATGATATAATGCTTTGCAGTAATATGTTGGATCAGCTTTAATTCTAAATTCCCTATCATGGATGAGGTGATTGAGTATTTGGGGTGTCTTTGGTGTCCTAAACTTTCCCATTATACAGTATCCAGGCATAACACACTGCACGGGACAAGGCGGGAGAAAAACGTACTCATTTCTGTTCTAAATGTTACCTACTGTCACACTAAGCTAAGCTCAGGTTTACACAAACCACCACAGCCCCCTCCGATATCTTTATGCCTAACCTTACTGTGATGAACACGGCAGTTTTAGTAACACCCCAGCAAATGCTACCTGAAGGAAGGGTGTGATTCTCATTGATTCAGCTTTCCATGAATGCCAAGTGACACAGATGTATTGAAGGAGCCCCAGAAAAGTGACTCTCCAAGTCCTTCTTTATGTGACTTGATATCTATGAACCTCTGAGTTCTTCTCCATAATCCTTTTGTAAATATGAATTAAAAGTGCTTGCATTACGTAGCCTGCAACCTTCGCCAACTAAAACCGAACTCAAGCTATCTTCACTGATATGGAAGCTTAGCGAAATATAGTGATGCCAGCCATATGATTTCTCTCTTAATTGGAGCTGTATTGGAATGCCTTATTCCAATCACACAGTCACACCACACTTCTGAATCCTTCTGTGTAGAAAAAAAACTTAGAAAATAGCCTGATTACCACCAGGTCTGTTTGTTTTAACAGTTACTCAGTGGCAGCATCCCTGAAAAGCTGCAGGTCTGACCTTTCTTTATAGTTGTTCTTAAATAGTCCTCACGCATGTCCAAAGAGAGAATCATTTAGCCTATACATTCTTCTGTTATGATAGCAAAACACTCTAGCTTATGATTTTTCATGGGACTACTAGACCTTGCAGGTACTGATCAACCTTAACGATTCTATGATTAATGGCCAATACTTCACATTCTCCGATTTTAACATGACTCCCTCAGTTTACCACGAAGAGACCTTTTAAAAAAATATAGCTTTGTTCCCACAGTGATTCCACCTGGACTTCCCTCTAGTTGCCTTAAAAATGTCTGCTGGGGACTCCAAGATGGAAGTGTGTTAGCAGCGCTTAAGCGACTCTTTTTCAGGCTCAGACAAAAGCCTAGCAGAAAAACCTAGGAGACCATTTTGCCACAGCATCTGCCAGTCCATGCATCTTGGCGGCAGATGCTCCAAGCTCTAAGAGCTAAAATATAGAGAAATTCTCCTTTCCATTCTGTGGGAAAACAGATAAAACAGACAAAAATCTAAGAGTAGAAACTGA